>WNYF01000026.1:0-379423 GCA_021396225.1 Sporothrix inflata
TTTTTTTTTTTTTTGGTTTTTTTTGTTTTTTTTTTTTTTTTTTTTTTTTTTGTTTTTTGTTTTTTTTTGTTTTTTTTTTTTTTTTTTTTTTGTGGGTGTTTTTTTTTTTTTTTTTTTTTTTTTTTTTTTTTTTTTTTTTTTATCGCGTGGCAGAATGCGAACAGACCGGAAGCCAAGTTGGAAGGAAGGGGAACCAAAATGCGAAAAGAAAAGGGGCTGCTGGAATAACCTTTTTCGCCTGTTCTTTTGGGTGTGTCCAGATTCGCTCCTGCCCCTTTCCCGATAACCAGATCGACCGATTTTGCAAATCCTACACATGTCGTAGCAATTCCTCCGTTTCCGAAATACCGGCTGAATTGAAACGCCGCCACGTGCCCGCCACGCTCAAATAACGTGTCAAGGGAAGGGAGGGAAGGGAGAACTGACATTGGGGAGGGTAGGAGCAAAGGAGGCACGGGTTTTGGTTTGTGGTTGGTTTGCGCATGCGGCGATAGCGCACCCATTCAAAAAAGCAAAGTTCTTGTTTCTTTTCCCGAGTCGCTCTTGCCTTCTAGATTTTGTGTTTTGACATTTTTGCTGTTCCTTCTCTCTCTGTCTCTTTCCCCCATCCGGTCTTTCCTTCCTCATTTCTGCTCATGCAGGGTCAGGTTGCCTTCCGCACCAGAAGAAACACACGGTCTGAGCAACGAACCCCTAGCGCTTTCCTCCTGCAGCCGCACGAATACAGTAGTCACACAGACTCGTCGAGAAGCGTTTTTAATGCAGAAGCAAGGGGACCTCAGGGACAAATCGACAGGGACCTGTTTCCTGGTGTCTTTGAGCTGTCCATCGTCTCCCTCCCTGGCGTGGCGTGGCGTCTCTCAGAAAGGAAAGCTCGTATGGTTAGGGGACCTACCTAGGATGCAGGTAGCTAGCATACCTAGCCCAACAGGCCTAGCCCACCCCCTCTTTCCTTCTTTTCTTGCTGTGTTCCTTCCCTCTTTCCCACCAACATCAGGAGGGAAAGGGCTTGTGCATAACCCATCTATCGCGCTTTCCTCCTCTTGTTCTGCAGCCTGTCTCACCTTCCGTGTCCCCCGGTCCCTGCCTATTTACAGCCCCGAACTGTGATTCGCTTGTGCCTTTCCTGCCCCCTTTTTCTCTGCTCTTTTCGCGCGCTCGCGTGTTTTGTCTCTATCCGTTTGGGGTAGCGAGCGGGGTTTCTAGGCCACAGGGGACGGCGAGCACTTCACAAAAGGGAGGCAGGCGAGGCAGGAAAAGAGCTATCTTGCATCCGCACGTCGTTCTAGTCGCAGCTTTACTTTCTTTTTCGTGCCACGAACACTTTCTGTCGCCCGTTCTCCGCAGTTCTGGTCGTATATTCGTGCTCCTTCCATATTGACCTGCACGGAGTACTTGGGAAGGTGCTTCCAGCCCGCACTTGCTCTTTCCTTCTAGCAGGATCACTCTTTCCCCCTCGGGAGCAGATGGATCAGATGATTGCGTTGTCTCTTTCCTCGGAAGCACATAACGCATGTGCTGTTAGGAAAGCGCCTCCTTTCCACGGGGGAAGGCACGATACAAGGCATATATATCAACTGTGTGAAAAGGCGTTGCGCGTACGGAGTACGGAGGACGTTGCATTGGTAATAGTAAACAAAAGAGCGCCCCGCCCTTTCCGCCTCTCGGCCGATGTACCTGTCGCCGTCGTTTTCAGTGCATTGGCGCCTGCGTAGTAACACGCAATACATGTGCGGATGCAATGCACGTTTGATGCAGCAAGAGCTGTATGTCTCGCCCTTGAAGCTGTGCATGGTGCCTTTTTATCTGCTCTGGCCTCCTCTGCATGGCTCTTTCCTAAAACGATAGGAACTACGAAAGTCTGCATTTTCTTTTTCCAATTATTTTTATTCTGTACTTTCCTTTTTCTCGCGTTGCTCCTTCCCTCGGTTTCCGTCTTTGCCATTCTCTAAAATAGCAAAGCCGCCCGCCGCGCAAAACGAAAGCTGTCTGTTTCTGTTCTTTTTTTTGTCCTTCTCTCCCCATCGCCTCCTCGTTCGTCTTTTCAAACGCAGCACGACGACGACGTTCAGCGTTCGCCCCAGGGTTTCGAATTGCATTGCCCTGTCCAGCCATATTCCTCGCAATTCCCAGATAGCGAACCCCCGTGCCTGGCGATCTACCCACCATCGGACCCTCCGTGGGCCCCCTATCCTTTTCTGCTCATTTCCAGCGTTCTGCTCATCTTGGGATACACGCACATCCCAGCCTTTCCTTCCTTCGCCGACGTCTACCCAATCTTGCTGCTGCTCCTCCGCAAACGCGCGATCTCGCTCCTCGCACATCCTCCGTTTCGATCCCATCGTCGCCCCGGATCCCATCGCCAAAAGATCAATCCCGCGCCCGCATTTGAGTCGCCTTTCGCAGCTCCCTTTACCTACCCCGACCTGTCGCTTCTAACCCACCGATCTCGCTCCTCTCTTGATTTCTGGTCCCGAAGTTTCAACGCGACGCCAAACAGAACAAATTCCACATCTCCGACGAGCTGCGAGCTACAACTACCTCCGATCGATCACCGTTGCTTTTCACAGCTTCCCACCAGCTGTGCGCGCACCCCAGAGCCAAGCAATTGCCAAAAGGGAAAAAGGCAAAGAAAACGCAAAGAATCCAATCTTAGTAGGGTGTACGGACCACCACCCGACAGCAGGACCACACCCCATTTTGGACCATCTCGACCTTCCTTTCGCACATCGTGCTCCGTGCTTGCGCTAGCAACTGGACTGATCCCACCGCCGCCGTTTTTGCCTCGCCGCGCTCTGCTCCAGCTTTCCAGAAAAAAAAGTGTCTTACTGCGCCCTGTCTTGCAGCTTGCAGCTTGCAGCTTGCAGAACAGCTCTCTAGCGGTTCGATTGCTTTCCGACGGGCACGCCTGGCGGCTCGTCTACCCCAGCCTATCGGTATCTCAGCTCTCAGTGTGTCCGCTCTTCCCAGCTTGTCACGAAACGTCAAACGTCAAGGAACCAGGATCGCAAGGCGATCTGTCGGGGACAATTCGTTCTTCGTTCTTCGTTCTTCGCTCTCTGCTCTCTGGGTTGCCACGTTTTGTGTGCCGTCTGTTTCTCTGTAAGTCTGTTCTCCCCTCCCACACAAAGCACGTTCATGCATGAACCACCCTCCCAGCCTCCCCCTTCCCTCTAGCACACACTGTTTTTGTGGCTGTGTTATTTTTATTCCATTCCCCTTCCCTTGGTCTTCTAGAAGCTACACTGGAACACAGTTGCTCGTGTGCTGTCCCCCCCCTCCCCAATCTCTTCGCGCCCTCCTTATTTTGTTCGCCTGCGGATCCCTTTGTCGATTCCCTTGGTTGGTTTCAAGCGGGTCTGATCGGGTTGCCTTGAACAAGCGCATCGCCTCTTCTTCCGTACTTGTATCTAACTTGTACTCTTGGACGGGTATTGGGCAGCACCTGCAGCCTGATGTCCATGCTGACCACAAGTGCTGGGTATTCTGGGATGCCTACTCGTATCGAGTACTGTGCCTGTACCTCCGCCTCACGATGATGAGGCATGCCCTCTCACCGTCTCTCCCTCTCTGTTTACACCATACGGAGAGCAGAGCACGTCTTCCTTGAGTGATCTGCGTGGAGAAAGAGCCTGTGATTTCCTCCCATTATCCCCAGAGAGCCTATTATCTCTATGGAGAACTCCATCCCTGCACGTCCTCTGCCCTGCAAGTGCAACCAATGACCGCCGTTTGCACATCACACCTCGCGAAGCCATTTGATCTGCACTTCGATTTCTGCCCTAGCAAGGAACACGACTGACAAGTATCTTCCTACTGCAGAACCACGAAACAAGTACCTGTACATATAATTGTACATCCACAGACGGAGAGCGCTGTGCGCTGCCTTCGTATCAGAATCGAGCAGACGACCCGCCTCCAACCGCGACCGGCGTCGCGTCCCCTTGATAGGCACGAACGATTGCACGATACACCACGCTATTCGTACGGAGCAGACACCGGGACCAGGCTCGAATTGGCCTGATCGACGTGGTGCCGGCATATCGTATCGTCAGTGCGAGAGTGCGAGGCACAAGACCGCACAAGTTACGGTCAGCACTTACCAAGAAGCAAGCTTGTGCTTGCACTTGCAGTGCTCCATCCCACGGCAGACCGCGGCATCGATTCGGGGGCCGTTATCTCCAGTAGGCGTCCGAACTGGGCCCAGGCCAACCGTCAAGGTATGTGCTTTTCCCTCTCTTTTTCCCTTTGATTTTTTTCTTTCTTTTTTGTCTTCCTTTTGTTTGAGCATCCCCACCGTTTGCACATCCGGATCTGGCGCGTTTCCAGTCAGCGCCTCCCTGAACGTTTGTCGACTGCTGCGATGTCTTGATCGTGCGCCATGGGTGTCATTTTACATGGCTGTTATCGTCGTCGTCGGTTTTCGTGCCTCTCTTTGGCCTTTCCCCATTTCGCATTTAGCGTTTCCCATTTCTCATTCCATTGCCCATTTGCCCATTTCCCCAATTGCCCCTTTGCCCATTCGCCCTATGCTGTTTTTTTCTGCCTCTATTTTCCCGCCCAGTTTTCCTTCGTATGTTCTTGCCTATTCTGCACCATTTTGCGCCGCCCTTTTCCTCTTGCGTCCTTTTGCCCCGGCAGGCTATTTTTTATTTGGGCGTTTCGCCTCCAGTCGCAGTCTTCTTCAGCCAGTGGCAGGTGCTGACCGCGCGCTGTGTCCCCGCCCATTTTCCTGGGCATTTCCTGGGCATTTCCTGGGCCCCATTGTTCCCTCACACTGTTCGCCCGCTCCGGAATGATTCTGCACGCGTGCGACATGGGGGTGTGGGGCATGTGTCTGCGCCAGAGTCGAAGCATTCTTGCAGTTTGGCTGTTTGGCTGTTTGGCTGGCGTGGTTGCAGACCTGCAGGGGTACTTGTCCTAAAACAGCCTGGCCGGGGGAGGGAAGATCCCTGAAAGCCACGCGCAGATCTCGCCGGCCACGCTCTCCTCAGACCGTGTTTTCCACGAGGTCACCCGCTCCACTCGCCACAGGCTCGCACAAGTACCCCGCTGTACCGGCTACTTGCTCTGTCCTTTTCCAAGTACCGGTTTGCCGTCGCCCAGTGTCGTCTTTAGTTACCCACTGTACCGCCTATTTCCCAGCCACCACCAACCACCAGCCACCATCCACTGCCAGCGCACTTCCAGAACAACACCACTTTGCATCCACACGTCCACACGGCCACACGTCCACCCACAAGCCGTCGCACATGCGCTGCGCATCGTCGCTTCGTCTGCCATGTGCAGCGTGAAACAGGCGCCAGATTTCCCAGATGTCTTCCGATTCGCCCTGTCCGCCCCAATGCGATGGGATGCTCTCTGTGCCGTCGGTTGCGGTTGGTCGCTGGCCTAGCGCAGAAATGGCCGATTCGTCAATGGCGACGGCAGGACGCATGCTCCTTGCCCTTTGCCCTGTGTTTTATCCCCCGGACAGCCCCGTCCGACAGACACTTCAAACGGCCTGGTCGCCCGCCGCCTCGCAGGGACTGCCGTCATTAGCGCGGCGTGAGCACACGGTTATCGCTGTTCGAATTGTGTTCTTTTCCCCTCTCCCCATCCTTCCATTCACGGGTCCTGGTCGGTCGGCCTTCCTTTCCTCCTGCACCTGCCAGTCGGGCACCTCTGGCACTGCTATCTCCCAAGTGTTGAAGCGTTGGGGGCCGTTTTTCAACTCCCGTTTTTCAACTCCCCTCCTTTTTCTGCACCAGACGCGCGTGTTCTGGCCAAGTGGGCCCCTGTTTTCCGTCCCAGCCGGACGGCGCAGGCCTCTTCTCGCTTCTCGCTTCCTTGCTTTCCTTGCTTTTCAGGCGTTCCCCAGCAGTCTAGATGCCGAGGCGGTGAGCGAGAGCGACGACACGCGAAGATGAAAGGATGCACTGGGATGCACTGGGAACTGCATGGCCGCCCAATCTGGCCGCGGCCTCCTTGTTTCTAGTTGTCTGTGCTGGGTGCCATTCGGCGCGACGGGGATTTTATTCCTGGGCGTACGACGTACGGAGTATTATGGGCGGTATTGGACAATATGGGCAGGCCTGGTCTGGTTGTGCTATCTTTGTCTTGAGGCAAAAGGCAAGGCACCTCGTTTTCCTGGCTACAGTTAGGCCCGGGAATTGGCTGGGCACAGTATGCTCACCAAAGTCGGCATCCGCACCGCGCTAGTGGTGACAGCCAGCGCTCACACTCACAGTGCTTGCATTGCACCTTATTTCCCCCGTTGCGAGGAGGTTGCCTGAGAAATACGGAGTCAGGCCGTGCCAGGGCAAACAAGGCTAGTCAAGCCGCTTCTTTCCTCAATCTTCCCCACCCTAGCGCGCCTTCCCCTTTCACCACTTTCACCACACACAAAACCACAAGTACCAGTACCTCCAGAGGTACAAGGGGGGCCATGCAACACGTTCCACACGCAATCCACCCACCATCCACCCGCCCACCCAATGCAAGCCACGCTGCGTTGCACTACCACCCAGACGACCCAGATTGAGGAGTCATGGCGGGCTACCAAATGTCCAAATGGCGGAGACGTTTTCGATTTTCAACAGCCAGCGGCCAGACCACCAGACCAGGCCCTCCGCCGCCAAACCAGTGTTGCAGATTGCAGACGTGCAGTCTTGCAGACTTGCAGACTCTGCTGCTTATCCACCGCGCGCCTTCCTCCTCGTTTTAGTCTTTTAGTGCCGTCCAGACGTTTGGGGCGTTCGCACCTTCCCACGCTTGCCACGCTTCCCACGCCGTATCTCTTGGTGTCGCTGTCGCTGGTGCCGCCGGTCCTCGCGACCTATGCTCCTTTCGTCGCCTCGCCGCCGCCCTGGTCCCCTCTACCTTGTCAGGCGGAAGGCACTACGGAACACCACTACGAGTACTGCCGTACTATTTTCCTTCCCACTCCTTCCTGTCCACCCTTCTTTCCACACTTTTCGTTCCACGCCTTCTTTCCACGTTATTCCGCCCCTCTTTCCTTCCTTTGATCGTTCTTTCTTCGTCTTCCTTGTCCTTGACTTTGCCTTCCTTGTCCTCCTCGTCTTCTCGTCAGTCTTTGTTTCTTTTATTTTTCCTAGTCAACCCCACCACGTTGCCTCCCCCTGGCCGTCATCCACTTCGTCCCGCCCTTCTCACACACACACACCTTTCCCTTTTCCTCGCTCTTTTCTGTCTTTTCTCTCGTTTCTCTCTTTGCTCTCGTTTCGCTCTCTCTTCTCTCTCTCACATTAATTCCACTTATTTACTGACGCTCGCCTCGTCCTTGTTTCCCTCCCCTTCCCTTCTCTTTTATTAGATGGCCGCCGTCTCTCACTCAAACCGTTCTGAACCTCTCTCTACCGACAACACCACCAACAACACCGACAACACCACTACCCACAACACGACCGCCACGAACAACTTTGCCAGCGACCGAGAAGCCCGCAGAGACCTCACCTCCAAGTTTCGCTTTTCCACCTCGACCAACTTTGTCATCCCGCAGACCTCGCCCGACAGCAACACCCACGCCAACGGCACCGACAACGACACTACGTCTCTCGCCGCCAACCCCAACGTGAGCGTCACTGCCTCCGCCTCGGGTTACCGCGCCCACCACTCCAGCACCCCATCCATCATCTCGGTCCAGCCCGGTCCCTCATCGACCAAGTCGCCGCGGTCGGGTTCCCTGCTTGCCTTTGCTACGGCCGCCATTGACCGCACCCAGACGGCCCTGTCCACTGCCGAGCAAAAGATTCGTCCGAGACAGTCCGTCGGCCGTCTCTCTGTTGGCGCCGATACACCGGCCGTGCCCACCTTTCCGACCTACTACTCGTTGGACCGCTCGCCGACCAACGCCTCGGCTTCCTCATCTTCCACGCCACTTTCCAGTCAGAACAACGACCACAAGAGCGACGCCGTTCCGCCCCCGAGTATTCTTTCCGTGACGAGCAGTGACGACGTATCCCAGTCAACACCTCTCCCCGGTCATCACGCTTCGGACCAACACCAGCGCAAGCTCTCGCAGTCCTACGCAAAGCCGTACGACCAAGCAGACCCTACCCTTCCTCTTCCCATCCGCCTCCCCCGCACCGACAACAAGATGCATCAAACATCCTCGCGCCTGCTGCGCATGACCGACGACGATCGGCCGTTTACTAAAGTAGGCACATGCCAAACAAACACTACCTAACGCATCTTTGCATTTTCACATTTTCACTAACACCATGAATAGGACTTCAAGGATCTGTTTGCGACACTGATCGTTAGTCTGCTGCCGTTGTCTGCACACCGTGTTCGCCTAACCAAGGTGGAGCACACATTCCTGTCGGAAGATGCCATCAACAACCTAGGCTCGCTCAAGTTCTCACAGTCCAATCGGATGCCCGACCCCAAAGACCCGTCGCGCATCGTCACAACCACCACCACCACCACCTTCTCCATGGCCAAGGACATGGCCCGCTCAATATGCCAGCGCTTCCTCGAGGCCCGCTTTATCGAGTCTGCCGACGGCAAATACCAGCAAGTCTACACGATGAAGGGCTCCGTGTGGCAATTGACGCCAAAAGGCATTTCCATTCTCGACCGTTTCTGCTCCCGCAACGGTATCCAGCAGAAGCAGGTGGGCGAGCTCATCGGCCACTCCACATCCCAGCTGGTCATCCTGGAGCGCGAAAGCCAGACCGACAAGCTCGTTAGCGACCGCGGCACAATCGAGGTCATCTTCCGCCGCTTTATTGGTGTCAACGGCCTCAACGTCAAGCAAAGCGTCAATGCGGCCGATGCCGACTCTCTCAGCGACTACCGTGACGGTATGACCGGTGTCAAGGTGGCGAGCGAGCGCAAGGTGTCCGGCAAGACGTACAAGGATACCTTTACCGGCAAGGCGGCTGTTGATTGGCTGATGGATTGTTGTACCACCGTCGACCGTCGTGAGGCTAGCGAGATTGCGTCGTTGTTCGCCGAGTACGGTCTTATCGAGGCCATCCAGCACGACCGCGTTTTCCAGAGCCAGGTGCCGAGCTCGCACCTGTTCCAGCCCACCAAGAACGCCATCTTCCAGATGACAACCAAGGGCAAGGACCTGTTCAACGGCACCTCGTCGCGCGGCCGCTCCTCCGAAAGTGACGGTGGCGCCGCCCCGCGACCCGGCATTGCCCGCGACTCCAACACCCAGCGCCTGGATAAGATCCTCAACGACGCCGCTCTCCGTCTGCTCTTCCGCGAAAACTTGCGCGAGACCCACTGCGAAGAGAACTTGTCCTTTTACCTGGACGTCGACGACTTTGTGCGTAACTGCCGCCAGTCGATTCGTCTCGCGCAAAAGAACCCCGGCACGACGTCAATGGATGGCATCAAGGAGATAATGGCTCAGGCGTATGGCATCTACAACGCGTTCCTGGCACCGGGCTCGCCCTGCGAGCTGAACATTGACCACCAGCTGCGCAACAACCTGGCCACGCGCATGACCAAGGCCGTCGGCCAGGACGGCGCCATGATCGACACCCTGCACGAGGTCACAACGCTCTTTGAGGATGCCCAGAACGCCGTCTTTAAGCTGATGGCGAGCGACTCGGTGCCCAAGTTCCTGCGCCACCCCAAGTACGAGCACACGCTTCGCAACTACGACTTTGACGCCATTGTCGTTGGCGCCAACCGCATGCCCGAACGGAGCCAGAGCCGCTCGAACCGCAAGTGATTTGTTTCTTGTTCCCAGAAATTCGCCTCACGTCCGTCCTACGATCTCATCAGATAGCGATCATGCTTTCGTCACCTTTTCTTCAAACAAATTATACCCTCGGCCGTTCTTCTTCATTTCTTCTCGTCTACTCGGTGCTGTTTTTCACGAGCAGCTCGCTTCGTTAATTTTGGCCAACAATTTCCCTTTTTCTTTATTATTTTTCTTTGTCCTTTTTTGTAATTCCATCTGCATATACATGGTTGCCTTGTCCGTTTTCGTTGTTTTCCTTTCCCCGCATAGAGACGTTTTTTTTTTTGCTTTGTTTTCTGTTCATTGTCTTTTCTTTTCTTTTCTGCGTCTACCCTGCTTGGAGGGTTGGTTTTCCCATCATCTGATTTCGATCATAATTACTCCTACGGCGTTTTACGGAATATCCAGCATAGAAGGGGTGGAAGGGTTATGGGACGGGAAGTAGGATGGTGTGCAAGTGTGAGCGTGGAGGTGACACAAGAAAGGAGGAGTGTGTGAAGACGATTTTGCAAGGGAAAAGGATTTAGACAAAAAAACCCAAAGGATTGGCTCTCTTTTTCTTCACTTTTTTTTGTCTGCATCTTTCTCTCTCCTTTGCGACTTCTGTTTTACTTTTTTGTATTGCTTCTTCCCTTTTATTTCTTCTTGAAGGCTTTACTTGGCTCAGATACCCTACAATGGAGCCCAAGTTGCTTGTTTTGGCGGGAGGCGAGACGAAAATGGAGGCGACGGAGAGAGCGACGATATGGGGGGAACTCGGGTCATTTTCGACCCTTTTTTGTTCTATCTTGAAAATGCAAAAACAAAGCCGCACTCTATCCACGCTTTACCGCACGAAACAATGACGCTTGCTCCATTGCCTGCCTGTCTGACAGCCTTTTTTAACCAGTCGTTGATCATTCTTTTTGTCTATTCGGGGGATGGGGGGTTGGATGAAGCGACGCATTGAAGGGAAGGAAAAAGGAAGGGATACCAACAGAAGTATTCTTAACAAAACCAAAGCCAAACCAAAAACAAACCAAAATTCAAATTTATCTCAACTAAACGCCTTTTATTATAAACAAGTATCCCAGATACACTGTGACCAATGTGACCATGTTTTCTTTCCTGAAGAGGTATATTGTGTGTCCAAATTCTATATAAATCATTTTATCCACGCTGATGCACCCAAGGCCAAAAGACAAAAGGCAAAAGACAAAAGAGACAAGAAAACCGATAATGTAAATCAAAAGCCCGAGGAAAGCAATATCACTCATAAACACACCGTCGACTTTAGTCAAGGTCTCCCGCAAGAAACCGTCTGCGCCGCTGCCAGTCGGGCAGAACGGACTTGGACTCGCTCGACACGACCGACCCCAGCGAGGCCACGCCGCCGTCCAGCTCGGCAAAGACGGTGGGCGAGTAGGGCCCCTTGTGCTGGGCGTGGGCGTCCGAGGCCAAGATGGGCGAGTCGACGTAAATGTCTTCGTAGTCGTCCTCGTTGTACTCGTAGGGGTTCATGACGGGGTACTCCGGGTCCGAGTTCGATGCCTGTGCAGGGCTCTCAACTGGGGCAACTGCAACCGGCACGGGTGCAACTGGTGCAACCAGCTTCAAAAGCTCCTGCTTCGGCTGCGACACCAGCACCGTCTGCGCAGCTTGCTCGGTGGATGCCCGCCGCTGGCCACCAATGCGAAGCGGCTGGGGGCACAGGCTCAGATCGTGAAAGGGAAGACCAGCGGTGCCACTGCGGGCGACGCCGCCGCCACCAAAACTGGTTGCATCGCTCCCGGTGCTCTTCCTGCGGGGCTCGCTGGCGACCACCTCGCGCGCACTGAAGGCGAGCGGCGGCAGAAGCTGCTGGTACAGCGAGTGCCGCTGCTCCTTTTCGGCAAAGAGGTCGCGGCCGGTCTTTGTGGTATCGTCGTGGCTGTTGACGGTGGTGGTGACCTTGGGCAACTGCAGCTGCAGGCGGGTGAGGGGGCTGGCGTTCATCTTGAAGCGGTCGAACGGCAGCGTCGGGGGGCTCGGAAGCATGGACAGCGAGGGAGACGAGGCTGGGGTGGAGACGGCTGCAGCGGCAGCCGACGTTAAGGAGGGTGTCGTCGAGACAGGCGTCGGGATGGAGGAGAACGACATGGAGGGCGACGACGACAGAGATGACAGGTCGACGGGGATGTGGTCGTCGGCGCCGCTCATCTGCGGGAAGAAAGGGTGAAGCGAACGCTGGTGCTGCTGGTTCTGCAGCTGTGCCTGTCGAGCTTGTTGCTGAGGGGGCGGCGGGCCAACGGCCAGAGCGGCCGGGACGTTTATGCGCGATGACGGAACTGGCGCTGGCACCGGCATTGGCGCCGGCACCGGTACGCGGTACGAGAACGAGTGTGCTTGTTGGTGCTGGCGGTAGGGGTGCTGATGATGTTGCTGGTGGTGGTGTTGATAATGTTGTTGTGGCGAGATCTGTGCCGGGGGTTGAGGATATTGATGTGGGCGGGGCGGCTGCTGCTGCTGCTTCCGCTCTTGTGGCGCCTGCAATGCCTGATACTGGACGGGAGGCCACGGCTGTTGTTTCTCGGGGTATACCCGGTACGGAGCCGGACGTTGTGCGTGCAACGGCGATGCCATGGATACTGGGCGTGGCTTGTCTGTAGTGGCAGTGGCGACGCTACCAATGCGCTCGCCCTTGTTGCTGCCATTGCTCGCACTCCGTGTCCGCTGTTCGACAGGGCTCTTTGCCATGGAGGCATTCGATAGGTCGGTATTGAGCTTCTGGACGACGGACTCGTGTGATTTCTTGAGCGTCTTCTTGACAAAGCCGGCCATCAGGCGGTTGCAGCGGAGGTCAACATCCTCGCGAAGATAGAGGCCGGTGGCTGGTGCGCCCAGGGAAGCAATTCCCAGCTCAACGGGCTGCCGGGGCTCGCCCGGTGCTGTGCCGCCGACGGTCCATCGGTCGCGGATGTCGACGCCGAGCGGGGCGCGGCAGTGTGTCTGCAGGCCATCGGGCAGCGGGTGGAAGGCACAGGTGTAGGAGACGTTGCCGGACTTGGGCTTTGCGGTCATGCCGTCGGCAGATGTTGGTGAGGAGGCGGTCCATGGCATGACGACGGCGTCGGTGAGCTGGTACCACACGCAGTGGGCCTCATCTGGATTGGCGTCGGGCGGCGGTGGGATCCGGTAGCGGTCCGTGATGAGGGGGTTGATATCGATCATGGTCTCGTAGTCGTGCAGAAACTCAATGATGGCTGCCCGACTAATATGCGGCGGGAGCGGCGTGATGGAGGTGAAGACGGTTCGTTTCGACATTGGCGCAGAAAGGCGGTTGGTAGATGTAGAAGATTTCATGTTGTAGGAAGGAAGAGGTTATGAGAAGGGAAACGAGTAGGTCAAAAGGGGAAAGTCGTACATGATACGAAGGCAAATTCGAAAGGGAGTGAGAAATGGAAGAAGAAAACAAAAAAAGGCGAATGAGAAGACAGAAGTGACTGAAAATAAGGCGACAAAAACACGAGAATGAGAAGAAAAAGGAAATCGCCGAGAACTAGTCAGCTCAGCCGGGCTTGTGGCCCTTTTCTCTCTCTCCCTCTCTCTCTCTCTCTCTCTCTCTCTCTCTCCAAGAGGCGATGTGTGGTACACAGGCAGACACTCAAAAAGCATGAGTGATGATATAAATAAATGTGTGTAAGCCGCGTAGCTGGGGGCCGTTGGTTCTATGGCCTGGCCAGCCCCAGCCAGGTACCCTGCAGTCCCGGTCCTGGAGTCTTGGCGTTCCGTTCCTTGTGTCTTTTTCCTCCATTTGTTTTTTTGTCGAGTTTCTTTTCTTTTCTTTCGTATTTTCTCTCGTCTTCTCGCAGGGCCAAAAGACTAACTAGGCGACAGAGATTGCCCCATGTCTACACCGTACTCTTCATCCCAGTCCTTTACAAGGATGAAAGGCGCACGATGCACAGCCAGCGCAAATTGGAAGCCGGGGAATAATGGAGACAACGCCATTTTGGTGTTTGTCTTCTGAGTTCACCAACTCAAGCTTTTCTTCTTAGTATTTTCCTTGACTGGACGATCGACGATATGCGTAGTCATTGTAGGCGCCGTACGTGTAAGTACTCGTAGTCGGGCTGTGCGTTGTCCGAAACCTAGTAAGGCGCAGGGGCTGAAGGCCGATGGACAGGAGCCCAAATGTGAGGCATGAAAAATATTGCAGACGAATGGAAAAGGAGGTGAATGAAGCCAAGACGCCAAAAATGAGGGGAATAGGAGGGACAGGACAGCATGGAACGAGTGGAAGGCACAGAAGGAAAGAGTGGCGGTCGAGAGAAAGGCGACAAGAGACAGACAGGGAAGGCGCTTGGAGGTGTTGCCCAAAATAGCAATTCGCATGGGGAAAATGGGGCAGGACCAGGCCAACCAACAGAACGTCGCCAACAACAGCAGCTAAAAAATAATGGCAGGCGCGGGTGGAGTTGCATTGCGCGCCTGCCGTCTCTTGCCCACAGGGCCAGGAAGGCGCAGCCCGACAAGAAGACTGCCTCCTCAGCCTCTTTCGCTGTTTCTCCCTACGCTCCTTTTCAGCCCGGCTCGGTGGCGTTCCGAAGAGCGGCATCCTTCTTCTCAGTTACAGAATGCAACACAGCATCTTTGGACGCACTCACTCCGATTCCACGTATTTTATGCTAGCGCATCGTCAGCAACATGCCAAAAACAAGCGGCCAACGATCCTCAGCCTCAGCCACAATGACAACCTCGCACCAGGCAGCGTTTTTTTCTCTCTTTCATTTGTGCAATGTGAAAATGAGGTGAACTAAAAAGAAAGAACAAAATGAAAAGGCTCAACATAGCAGAAGTGAAAAACGATGAAATGATGCCATAAAAATTAAAAGAAAAGCATGCAAAATGTCACAATCACTACGACCTTCACGATCGCCAACAGCCCTTGCCACCATCGTATGTCTCTTGGCACTCATTTCACTCGTGAAGACGGCCGAAATGACTACCCACAAGTGCAGATCGCCCTCTCGTGTTGACTCGACAATTTTGTTCGGAATACGACTGCCAAGACGCTGTCGCCGGGACCCCTGTTCGAAAAAGACCACACGGAGGTACGGAGTCGGAGGTGGAGACTGGAGAACGGACACGGAGGCCATGTCGGTGGTCGGTGCGACTTTTCCGATGCACCTGTACCCCCATGGACTAAAACCGCCGCGAAATGGTATGTGGGCTGCAATATTTGATGCACATGTAAGTTGTATTCTGTCTCTTACATGACCTCACTTTTGATATGCCGTTAGGTACTGTCTTCCAGGATGGAGCTTGACGAGACGATGGCCGTTCATGCGATTTCCAGAGCGGGCGTCCTCTGCCATCCAAGACATCCTACAATGAGACTCACATTGAATTATCGGGTTCTCTTTGAAAAGGTCCATGAAATTTTTGAATACTTTTTACTAGTTATTTTCTCACACCTCCCAGGTCTTTCCACCCTATCCCATCCCTTCTCCGTTCAGATCTTGTCCCTGAAAGCAAATAGAAATAATCGAAATGGGGCAATGTATGCGATATAAAAGAACAATATAGAGAAATGGAAATAAAACGACAAATAAATCAAGCCAAAACCTGAACAAAGCAAACCGCCGTGTGACTCCATCCTTTTTGTCAAAACAAGACGCATAAAATCAAAACCATTCGTTCAAAAAATACAGTAGCCCAGTGTCGGTTCTCCTTCCCTTGATTTAGATCAGCGTCGCGCCCGAATCCCGCTTCCAGCCCTTTTGCCGCATGTTGTGCTCGATCGCCTTCCAGATCGACTCGGACACCTCGCGGTCGCGCCAGCGGTTGACGTCCGCGCCCGGCAGATTCGGGTCGGTATACTTGTCAATGTTGCAGTTGAGCACGCGGTGGCCCCAGTCGCGCACGCCCGTGGGCACGGGCTCGCCGCGCCAACCCACATACACGCCCTGGACGTGCTTGAACAGCTCGGCGGGCGTGTTCCACTTGTAGCTCTTGAACTGCCAGGCCTGGCCCGTCGTGAACACGGCCACGACACGGTTCCAGTATTCGGGCTTGAAGTGTTCCGGTCCCTCGACCAAAATGAAGCGCAGCGGGCGCGCCGGGTCAATGTCCTTCATGGTGCGGGTCAGGTGCAGCATGGTGGCGGTGGAGCTGTTGTCGGCAGGGGTGTAGCGCCCGGACTCCAAAAATGACTTGATGTTGGACATGCGCAGCAGACTGGAGGCCGAGGGCGACAGCAGGATGATGGGATCCGGGCGCCGCGTGGGACCGCCCTTGGGGTTGAGCGGCAGGGCGGCGCCGGGCAGCTTCTTGG
This sequence comes from Sporothrix inflata, assembly GCA_021396225.1. Taxonomy (NCBI): domain Eukaryota; kingdom Fungi; phylum Ascomycota; class Sordariomycetes; order Ophiostomatales; family Ophiostomataceae; genus Sporothrix; species Sporothrix inflata. Next base: position 16,002 of record WNYF01000026.1, read on the forward strand.
CAGCGTCGAGGGCACCTGCGGGTGTGGCACCGGCCTGCTGCTTCCGGGACATGAACGGCACCGCCAACTTTCTCACATGCGAGAAGTCCTTAAAAGGGTCAGCGAGTGGACTTCATGCTGTAGATGAAGGGAGGGAAAAAAGCTTACCGTCGGCTTAATGCCGCGCAGGACCGTGTTGTGGTCGCCCGTGCGCCGCTCGCCGCTGTAGATGACCGCCAGCCGCGGGTCGATGAGCGCACCACGGCCAGCCCGCGACAGCGGTGCGGCCGCGCCCGAGGCCGTTTTGGCACCTGCCGCTGCACCAGCGGCACCAGCGACACCCGCGCCGCCCACGGCCTTGATGTACTCGCTCTCCTCGCTCGCGCCCTCGAGCCACGTGATCAGGTCGAGACGCTCGACAAACGCAAACTTGTGCACGGTCGCCGTCGACCCGACGGTCGCGAGCTCCTCGTTGAGGCGCGTGGCCGCGGCATTGTACTCGTGGATGGCCACCTCGCGGTTGAGCCAGGCGAAATAGATGGAGCGCAGGTCGACGGGCGCATCGTTGGACACGAAGCGCGTCGGCGCATCGACGGGCACGGCGGTGCGGTCGCCGGCCGCGGCGCCACCGACAAACTGCAGGAAGCGGGCCTGGGGCAGGGGCGTCTCGGGCGCGTCCGCGGCGTCGGTGGCCGTGGGCACGACCGACGTGCCGGTGGCAATCGCCTGCCGCAAAAAGAGTAACGGATCGATGTCGGCGGTCGTCATTGTGAGGGGAGGGGGATGAAGAGGAGGGGGGTGGAGGTGGGAGGTCAATGGATGATCGCTCCGCGATTTCTGTCGCGTCGTCGAGAAAAGGGGAAAAGCGTGGCCCGCAGGCCGGGCGTTCGCTAGCGAAGGCGCAAGATCGGTTCGAGAATCGACGGGGGGGGGGGGGGGGGGCGTATGACAGTCGCTAAGGCGCAGATGACGGTGTGAGCAAGGTCGGGTGGTGTTGGTTCGTGAGAAGCGATGGGGGTCGGCGATGCTGTCTGCCAGGCAAAGCTGTCGTTTGCAGGGAGGTCGAGAAAATAGCGTGGCTGTTATCGATAAGAAATAGGTTCCACTTTTTATTGTTTGCTGTTTTCGTACGACAATGCCTCCAACAAAGACGCCTATTGGTGTCCAGGCAATTCTTGCAATTGCAATATTTTTACAATTTACATATGTGAGAACTATCTTATTTCAATTTTCTGTCGTTTTTATGAGTTAAATAAGCAGAGTATTGTGTACTGGTTGCGTGGTAAACCCTCAGTCATAATAACGAGAGTTTTTACTATTTAGTTTACATGAAATACAGAATAAGGCATTGTAAATTTAGATTTGTTTTATATTTTAACATGTTCTTGTCTTCTTAGGTAGATCAGAATAAAACTACAAGTCAAACACTTAAAACACACAAAAGAAGAACGAGTACTAGAATATTGATTTAATTTATTTATATATATTCATATATAAGTCTAAAAACGAAGATAGCGCATAGCCCAACGCCGAGTCCCAAACTTTTTGTAGTGAAAATCATGTCGTCTCATTATGTACCCTTGGGGGCCGGTGGAGCGAAAATAAAAGCAAACCAAGACCCAAGCACCACCCGAAGACCAAGACCAGATCGTCAGATCATCAACGTTACCGCCCCTCACGCATCAATCAGCATCGTGTCGTCGCCGTCAAAGTCGGCGCCCTGTTCCGGCATGGGGATGCCGCGACCGCGGCCGGCTAGCAGCTCGCGCCGGATCTCGGGGCCGATGGCGGCGTGGCCGTGGGTCAGGAGCAGATCGAGGAGGGCCTCGCGCTGGTCTTCGGTGATAGAGTCGTGGTAGCGCTGGGCAAACAGCAAGAAGCTCTGGTGCCAGACGACGGGCGGGACGGCCGAGGCGCGCGCGCGCAGGAAATGAATGACGAGGGCATCAACGACCTGGTAGGGCAGCGCGTAGCGCTTGTCGAGCAGGGCCTTGATGAAGACGCTGATGGCGGACTGGCCTTCGGAGTCGGGCGAGATCTCGGCGGCAATGTCGCACAGACCTTTGAGGGCCGCGCTGGAGTGCAGCACGGGGATGGAGGTGCGCACGAGGGCGGCGCTGATGATCTGGGCCTCGCGCAGCGTGGTGGTGCCCGAAAGCACGAGCGGGAACAGGAAGCCCTTGAAGAAGGCGGCCGGGCGGAACAGCGACTTCTTGAGGGCGGCAAACAGGTGCACATTGAGCTTCTTGGTCTCGCGGATGTCGTCGCGCACGCGGTCGAGGATGACCATCTCCATGAAGCGGCGACCGACCTCGGCCTTGGCGCTCACAAAGATCTTGGTCATCTCGTAGCAGGCGTTGGGCGACCACTCCTCGGGCTGGGCGATCTCGAGCAGCGTCTCCCACTGGGGAACCGTCGGGAGGATCTTGAGCGGCTTGGGCAGCTTGCCGGACGTCCAGCGCGATAGCAGGATGCCGCACTTGGAGTACACCTCGACGACCTTGGGGTTGATGTCGATCTCGCCGTCGTCCTCGCCGAACGCGCCGTGGCCTGCGGGGACGAAATCAACGCCGCCCGAGCCATCACCACGCTGGCTGGCCTCGTGCTCGGCAATCTTGGCCAGGATAATGTCTGCCAGGTTGCGGCTGCCCGCGGCCGACGGCCGTGGCGCTGTGTCGTCTTCGTCTTCGAGGTTGTTTTGCACCGCCTTGTCCGAAATGTGCAGGTCCAGCCCGCTGCTCAGTAATGGGTCGTCGTCTTGGTGGCCTGCGACAATCTTGTCAAACGCCGCCAGGTCGGCCGGCTCTAGGTCACCCTCGACGTCGTCACCCGCACCACCCGTCTTGTCCTCATCCTCCCATTCGTCGTCGTCGCCAAAGGTGCTCTGCTGTGCGTCTGTCTCGGCATCCTCATCGTCGCCCGGAAACCGCGAGCCAAAGCCAAAGGCGTCGGCCTTTTGTGCGCGTGCTGCCGCAGCCGCCTCGTCGTCGCCCTCCGTCTCAAGCTCGCGGCCCAGTTGCAGAATGCGCTTCGACGCCTTGGAGTCGACATAGCCCTGGCCGTCGTCTTCGTCGCCGGCACCGGCGCCGCCGCGCTTCGGTGCCTTTTGCTTCAGCAGGCCGCGGGCGAGCAGGTCTTCGTCAAGCGGGTTGTGGCGGCGGGCCTGGCGCGCGGCCGGCGACACCGCTTTCGGCATGATGTAGGTGGGAAGATTCGATTTGAGTTTATCGATGTTCTTTATTTGTGCTTTGTCCAATGTGTCGCTGTCGAATGCATGTCAATGTCGAATATTGTATTTTGGCGGAATTTGGCTGCGAAATTTGGCGGGACAAATTTGGGCGGTGATGTGCGGCACCACAGCGGGCAAGAAAAAAAATGCACGCTAAGAAAAAGTGCTTATCGATAAGAATACTTTGTAAAGTGCCTGGCACCTTCCCCCAAAAACGACAAAATTTGCCCCGCCACAATCAACGCCACAGCAGCTGTTTTTAAGGGCGTCATTGCCCCTCCTGCCCAAAAAGTCTGCTTTGGCACTGTGAATAGCTTCATTCATGCTGAGTGCACTGTTACAACCAACCATTTTTATACCCCGGCACTTCTCGCACCCAGCGCTCTGAGAATTTTATTCCAATTTTTAAAATAATCTATTGCCCATTTTGCATCGTTTTGCATTCGTCGATCCACTGATTTCTCCCACCATGCCGACTGAGCTTGAAGAGGTGAGTTTGAGTTTTCTCATATGAGTGTCTTGGACCTCCATTTTAGAGCCTTTCTTTTGCTTCACTTAAAACTTATACTGACATACACATAGCTTGTGGGCTTCATCGGCCACGAGAACCCGCAGATTCGGCTGCTGGCGGTCGAGAACCTGGTGCCGTACTCAACGTCAACACCGTCGATCTTCAAAGTCAACAACCTCGAGCCGATCAACGAGCTCAAGATTCTTGTAGCCGACCACCCCAAAATCGCAGAACATGCGCTCACAAACCTCATCAACCTGACGGGCGACGCCGACGTGTTGAAGGATGTGGCCTCGGACGACAAGTTCCTGGAGCTGTTGTTCATCCTGTTGACAGTATGTTCGGCCCGTGTGCTGTCTACAATTGTCTGGTGCGACTTGCTAACTTTTCCAGAAAAACGACGAGGCAAACGCCAACCTGCTGGCGATGCTGCTCGCCAACTTGGCCAAGTGGGACGGCCTCAAGGCCATCCTGGAACGGAAACAGGACGCCCCCGAAGGGTTGGGCTCCGACGACCACGTCATCAACCAGGTCATGGATCTGTTTGTCAAGGGCGCCGACGGCAGCTACAACAAGCACGCCGACTACGACTACCTGGCCTACTTTTTCGCTGACCTGTCCAAGCACGCCGAGATCCGCCAGTACTTTGTCAAGCGCCAGGCCTACGACGATGTCATCCCGCTGACCAAGATCCGTGTGTTTACGGATCACAAGTCTGACGTGCGCCGCAAGGGCGTCGCTAGCACGCTCAAGAACGTTGCATTTGACATTCCGTCGCACCCTGCCTTCCTGGACGAGGACGACATCAACATTCTGCCCTACTTGTTGCTGCCTCTCGCTGGCAACGAGAACTACGACGAGGACGACATGTTGGACATGCTTCCCGACCTGCAGCTGCTGCCGCCCGACAAGCAGCGCGACCCGGACGCCACCATCCTGCAGACGCACGTCGAGACGCTGACGATCCTGACGACGACACGCCCCGGCCGCGAGATGATGCGCGCCGTCAAGGTGTACCCGCTGATCCGCGAGACACACCTGCGCGTCGACAACGAGGACCTGCGCGATGCGTGCGACCGGCTGGTACAGGTGCTGGCACGGGACGAGGCACCCGACGAGGCCGAGCCGGAGTCGCGAGTCACAGAGGTCGAAGACGAGGATGAGGACGAGCGAATAGTCGAGGTGTAGGAGGTGATGGGCAAGATGGAAGGAGTGTGACGACAAAAACTTGATTCTCGAATAGAGTCTGGTCAGCGGTGAACATAGAAAGAGGGCAAAACGGAAGATACTTTGCACCTAGCATAAGACACATATTGGCTCGCGCTCAACACATTTTGGACACACCGCAGGTCGCAGTGAGATGATGATAGGGAAAAAGACAGACAACTGACGATAGGAACGGGCATCATGCGAGATGCACACGACCCAAGCAGTAAGGCAGGGCTACTGAGCACTGAGCTGCGAACATGGACAGCATAGCCCGAGAAATAGCCCGAGAACAGATGAACCTGCCTGGGAGGGCAATATAATAGAGTAAGCGTTACCGAAGTTGCACGCGGGATATATTCTGGTCAAGCCACAGCGGGTGCAAGTGTACATACTCTATGCGCCCATGCACACGCAGTGATTCGGCTTTCCCCAGATGGGACGGGCGAAGCGAATATCAGCCGCACGTTTGTGACAGTCTGTGACTCGAGCGTCTCGTGAGTCTTTTTTAGGTGAATGGAGAGGGAAGAGAAAGAAGAACCTACGGCGTTTATGGCGACATCAGATGCCTTCCCAGCGTCTACGACGTACGGTGGCGATTAAACCAAATCACGAACGACAATGATCACGACGACCACGCCCACGGGACACGGGCCACAGACCACGGGGCGGCGGCCATGCCCAAGCCAACGCCCACGCCCACACCTACGACTACGACTACGACTACGACTCCATCTCCAGGAAATTTCATTAAAAAAACGGGGGGGAGGGAAAGGGGAGAACAGCACATGCAGTGCAGACAGACCGAAAAAAAGAGCCAAGACGTGCCTTTCGGGAACGACGATGCGGCCAAGCTTTTGCAAATGACACCGACGACCAACAGAGATGCAACCAAGCTTCGCCGATATTGTCGACGGGAAGGCGGCCAAGACGATTGCGGCCATGGCAAAAGGCGATCAGGCGATCAAGCTTTCCAAGAGTTGTCCAAGAGTCCCAAGAGATACCCAAGAGACGTCCAAGAGACGTCCAAGAGATGCCCAAGAGATGCCCAAGTCTTCCAAGCATCTTCCAAGAGACTGTCGAAAGACCGTCGAAACAATCCTCCGGGAGAGGCCTTTAAGCTTTCACGAATTCCGTCCAAGACTCTCCAAGAGTGCTTGTCTCTATCTTGTGTGCATCCGCTTTAACGACCCTGGGACAACATCGATCTTCGCATCGCCAATGACGGGAAGATAGATATCCTTCAATGCTCCAAGCTCGGTTGTTGATGGCACAGCGACCCGAGCGAGCTGAGAAGATGGGACCCAGACGCCCGACATGGGACCAAAAAAAGAACCCAACGACGAGCACGCGTGCATCGAGATTCACAAAAGGGATGACCGAGACCGACCAACACGGCCAACACGGCGGAGACAATAAGACGAAAAGACAAAAAAGAGACACATAGGACGACGACGACCGGGTTGCTGGTGGGCTGCCAAGATTGGCTGCCATCGAGTCGTGTGGGCAGGTGGTGCCAGGCCGTGCTCGCGTGTCGTGTGCCGGTTGCATCTTGCTGGTCCTGGAGAGAAAAGAGAGACCCATCCGAGGTTGCAATGGGTGAGTATGAGAGAGAGGGAGGGGGTACGGACACGCTCGACCGAAGAACCCAAGTGCGATAAGAATACCCATTCGTCGGGGGTGTACGACGTGTAATTGCGTTGTATCGTCGCATTTTCTCTTTTGCGCGGCTCGCGTGTGGCGTTCGTTAGCATGTGGGCGTGGGAGGACGGGCGTCCGTGGGAGGGTCGAGGGAGTCGGAGGGTCGAGAAGAGGGTCGGAGGTGGGCGAAGGACGAAAGAGGGTGTGAGCATGACCCGGGGAGGGAGAGAAGGAAGGACGTGGTGAGGTGGACAGAAAAAAGCCAAGTCTGGCCAAGACCCAGCCAAGACAGTCTAAAGAGCAAGAAAGCAGGGAGGACGTAGTAGGATGGCACCCACGACCACGATGCGTAAGGTAAAAAAGTAAAAAAAGCGACCGGATTGAATAACGGAGCAGGGACAGGAAACATGGAAAGTGGAAATGAGAACCGAGAGTAGGCGCGACGAAAAGAAAGAAAGAGGGTTGCAAGACAGAGTAGGCCATGGGCCAAGTAGAGAAAGGCAGGCGACGACACAGACGAAAACACAGACGAAAGAGAAAAACAGACACAGAACGACAGAATAGGAAAGAGCGTGGTGTGTGTGTGACCGTGGTCAGCAAAATCAATATTCCAAAGGCAAAAATAAGAATGAGAATTAAAAAAAAAATAAGATAAAGACGACGATTGATCAATGCAAATAATCATGGGAACGGTTCCTGTTCTTGCCCCAGAGAAACCTCACGGTCTGGATGGAACGATGGAGGATGAGAGGCAAGCAAGCCAAAATCACACAGAAAAAAAGGCACACCCCAACATGAGACCAAAACGACAGAACGACAAAAAAACAACATCAGTGGCGTTGCTCCGTGGGCTCGCGAGGCCATGGCCCGCTCCTTTTGTATTGCCAAGACCGGGAAGCCAAGAACGGAGCTGAGGTGGGCAGAGCAGCGAAGAAGAGCTTCGATGTGAGCACGAGGGCAACTCGTGGACGAATTCGACGCTGCTGTTGGTCAGGAACGCGAGTGGATATGAAGGGACTGGAAGGCACAAAAAGGGACCGAAGACGTAAAACGGGCACGCTAGAAAAAAAGAGACAAGTTCGAGGCCCAGACGGAGAGAAAGAGGGTGGGGGAGGGGGGGGAGACGAAGAAGTGGTGGAGGTCGAGGGACAGACGGGGGGAACTCATGGTCGACCCAGGGCAGGGCAAGGGGCATGCGGAGTGCAACGTCTGGGCACGACGACTTGGGTGACCGAGAGCATTTGGTAGGCGTCTGGGCATTGCCTCCGGCCTGTCAGTGTGGGTGCGCTTGTTTGAAGCGGTTTGTAGTCCGGAGGCAGGCAAAGATGTCAATTGTGGACGTTGAAGAGTGGGCCGGCATCTCAAAAAGGCTGAGTGCCGGCAGCCAATCAGAGCGCAGATCGACGAAACGTGCCTGCCCACGCGGCTGCGATTCACCAGATTCAGGGAACCCGCGCGCCGCGGATGGCCCGTGCCCGACAACTGGTAGTGCTGGTAGTGGCCGAAATGCTGTAAGATGATTGGCCAGACGGGACGTCCTGCAATTGCGAAATGAGAAAATAGAGGGAAACTGCGACCAGCCAACAGACAGCTACGGCTGCCTTCCTCTTTCAGGGACCGCCGAAGACAGCGTGAGCATCGGTCTCTTTGGCTTCTTTCAAGACCATCCTGTCCACTGGTTCGTCGTTCTGTCTCGGGCCGCCAAGGATTTGTGGAATAAAGAGGCTGCGCTAAAAGCTTCTGCCGGGACGCCACGACTGGATTGGGCATGGCAGAGGTGCGATAAAGCGAGAAGAGAGGGAGAAGGAAGAGGCCGTCGCAAAAGAAAATCGAAAGAATCAAAAGAGTCAGGCACGTTGTCGGGGGTCTGGATTCAAAAACATTTTTTAAGCTCTGTTCTATTTCACTCACGACCGAAGGCGTTACCGAGACGGGAAAGGGCGCAGATGGCGAGGTCGAGGTTGACAGAGCCGATCATGGCGGGCGAGCACGAGGAAGGGCGAGAAACGTCGAACAATGGAAGGCAAAAAGAACAAAAAGAGAACAAAAAAAGCCCATCAAAATTAGTAGACAGGCGGAGACGGCGGCCCCATCAAGACACGCGGCGCAGGAAGTCGAGAATCGAGGAATGCGGCTGGCGAGACAAAGGGGAGGCGAGCACATGTCTCAGACGAGGCCCTCGATACTGTTGATGATAGCCTGTGACTGATTCCAGAACGCTGCAGCAAACCTGCGTCGTTCTTGCCATCACGTTTTGTGGCTGTGGGGGATGTCAAGGCTTCAGTGTTTGAATGGCTAAATCCAGTGACCGATTGTAGCCTGTGGCCACCGAGCAAGCAGCCAAGACGCCTGGTGCAGACTGGAGACTGGGGACTGGAGACTGGGGACTGGAGACTGGCAGTGTCTGAACGAGATGTGTTGGTCGGTAGTACAGTGCTCCGTCCTCCCAGAGCCTGGAGACGAGAAGGACCACTTTCACAGAATGCCTAAAGAAAGCTAAATAAAGTAGGCCAGACCATGCACGACGGAGAAGATGGCGGAATCAGGGCGAGGATGCGGACAGGGTGCGGACGAGAACGAGGACCAGGGGGGTGTGGACGCAGAGGGCGGCAGCGGGCGAGATTCCAGAACGCTAAAGCTGGGTGAGCTCTCACTTGTTTCCAGGTTTGCTCTTGTTCTGTCTCTCATTGTTTGTTTCCTGCGTATCTTACCTCTGTATTGCCATGCTTTCTCTCGTTCCGCAGCTCCCTCAGTGCGCATTGTAGCATGTGTCTGCTCATCTTACGGTATTAATTCCACTGTACAGGTAAGAGCTTGCGTGGTGACCTTGCGCGTATTTACGTGTGCAGCAACGCAGCGTCTAGTCTATTGCGAATAGTGAGATACTGGCCTCCTCTCACGTCCCAAACTTCTCACCGAGCTCGTCAAACACCCCCCCTCCCACTCGCCCGTTTGTTGACACGCCCCCCCGTTCTCTCCCAGCACAATCCCTGCAATGCAAGTAGGCAAGGCACCCCTAATATTACGGGCCTAGAGGCGAATTTCGTTGCACCTGCAGGAGGGGATGCTCTGAGTGGGCGAGTGGGCCCTGCTTTATTCTTCATGGGAGGCTATTTTCTATTTGCTGCACTACTTCCATTACTTCCTTTTTGCTGTGTCGTCCGCGTCTGACTTTGTAGCTCCCGCAGCCTTTCATATGCGCCTGCGCCGTAACAGTTGCGAATACGACCATGCTGCAACAAGAACAAGCAGAGGGTGTCCCTGGCTCCTCTGGTTCCTCTCGCCTTTTCCCTCTTTGGGCTCGGTTTACACTCTAGTGCATACCTTGTTTGTACCTTTTTACGTTTCTTTTTTCTTTTTCTCTTTCCTTTTTCGCGTCTCGTCCCTGCTCTCGTGAGGTCTGCGTCGGTATCTCGTGTCAACCTTGGACCTGGACCTGTGCCCCCCCCTTTACACGCTTCTTGCGCATCTTCATTTTGGTATAAGACGTTGGCCGTTTGTCTTCCTTTCTCACTCTCTCCCCCCTGTTTCTTTTTCTTCTCTTTCTTCTTTCGTTCTCTCCAAGGCCGCTTTCTCAAGAATCCCGTCCACTCACTCCTACACATTGTGTTTGCGTGCGTGTCGACTGCCTCTTCCTTCTCTTCACTCTTTCACTTTCTCTTTTTCTCCCCCTCCCCTCACAACACAATGGCCGACTACGAGGCCCCGGCTCCGGCCGTTTCGGCCGCCGCCGCTACCGCCCAGAAGACGTCCGGTGGCAACGCCGCCTACCACAACTTCCACAACGACTTTGTGCACATCCAGGACCCCAACGAGCGCCGCCGCCTCGCCCTGGCCGAGATCGACAAAGCTCCCTTTGGCTGGTACCATGTCCGCGCCATCGTCGTCGCCGGTGTCGGTTTCTTCACGGACTCGTACGACATTTTCGCCGTCTCCCTGCTCACCATCATGCTGGGCATTGTCTACTTCCCGGGCGTCGGCACCATGCCCACCAAGTCGGATACCGCCATCAAGCTGGCCACCTCGGCCGGTACCGTTGTTGGTCAGCTGGGTTTCGGTACCGCTGCTGATATCGTAAGTTCACGCTCAGGTTGATTTTTGTTTTGTGAACGAATGTCTTCCAAGTTTCTCTGTTTCCTGATTGCTAACCCCTCACAGCTCGGTCGTAAGCGCATGTACGGTCTGGAGCTGATTGTCATCATCTTCGCCACGCTCGCCCAGGCTCTGTCCTCCAACTCGCCCTCCGTCAACATCATCGGTGTGATTATCTTCTGGCGTGTGCTGATGGGCATCGGTATCGGCGGTGACTACCCCCTGTCGTCTATCATTACCTCCGAGTGAGTTTCCTGCCTCTGAACCGATCATTTTGAATATCGTCCTAACAGAATAGGTTCGCTACCACCAAGTGGAGAGGTGCCATGATGGGCGCCGTCTTCGCCATGCAGGGCCTGGGCCAGCTGACTGCTGCTTTCGTCATGCTGTTCGTCACCCTCGGCTTCAAGGAGTCGCTGATGACCTCCACCAAGGTCTCCAACTGCACGGGTGTCTGCGCCCTGGCCGTCGACAAGATGTGGCGTACCCTGATCGGCTTCGGTGCCGTCCCAGGCTGCATCGCCCTCTACTACCGCCTGACCATCCCCGAGACGCCCCGGTACACCTTTGACGTTGCCCGCGACGTCGAGAAGGCCGACGAGGACGTCAAAGCCTACATCAGCGGCAAGCACGGCGACGGCGTCGTCGACGAGGTCGCCCGCGCCACCGCCAACAAGGCCAACGCCGAGCAGCTGACCGTCGCTAAGGCCGGCTGGCGCGACTTTATCAACCACTACTCGCAGATGAAGAACGCTAAGGTCCTCATTGGTACTTCTCTGTCGTGGTGCTTCCTGGACATTGCCTACTACGGTCTGTCGCTGAACAACGCCACCATTCTCAACGTCATCGGCTACTCGACCTCGGGCACCCACTCCACCTACGAGTACCTGTACAACACCGCCATTGGCAACCTGATCATTGTCCTGGCTGGTGCCGTCCCTGGCTACTGGTTCGCCGTTGCCACCATTGACACCGTCGGCCGCAAGCCCCTCCAGCTCGGTGGCTTTGCCATCCTGACCATTCTGTTCATCGGCATGGGCTTCGGCTACAAGCACTTGTCCTCGGGCGGCCTGCTGGCCATCTACGTCCTGGCCCAGTTCTTCTTCAACTTCGGCCCCAACACCACCACCTTCATCGTGCCCGGCGAGTGCTTCCCCACGCGTTACCGGTCTACCTCGCACGGTATCTCGGCCGCCTCTGGCAAGATCGGCTCCATCATCGGCCAGGGTGCCATTGCGCCCCTGCGCACGCGTGGCTCCACCCCCACCAGCTCGGCGCCTTGGCTCGACCACGTCCTCGAGATTTACGCCCTCTTCATGCTGCTGGGTTGCTTCTCGACCCTGCTGATCCCCGAGACCAAGCGCAAGACGCTCGAGGAGCTGGCCGGCGAGGACCAGGACTACAGCCCCGGCCCCAGCCCCGTCCTCGAGGCCAACGGCAACGGCATCCTCGTCGACAACAAGCAGTAAGGGGTTTGTGGTGAGGCGTGACGCAAGGAAAGAAAAGAAAATGAGAAAAAAAAAGAACCAACGCAAATGAGAACGAGAAACATGATGGGCTTCATTTTGCATTCTTTTTCGCTGTATAGACTGTCAATTGTTCTGTTTTTTGTTTTGTTTTCCTTTCCTGTCTTCATCTCCCATTACTATCATCTTCTGCACTACCTACCATCGTGCACACCGACTCTTCTTCATATTCCTTCTTTATCTATTTTCCCTTCTCATATTGTAATAGCTGCCCTTTCGCGCTGTGCACTTTTTTCTTTTTTTACCCCCAGATATCCAGATCTTTCTCAATAGTACCATTAGACCCTGGCACAACCAGACCCCAAAAGAACAAAACAGTATAAAAAATGACATAATCAATGAGCATAAAACGAGAGAAACCAAAGTAAAGCACCCACTAGACATGAAAGATACGAGCTGCCTAATTCAGGTCTGCTACACCGTGCAGGCTGTCACTGTCTATGCAAATGAAAGGGGCAGACAAGGGCAGTCACGGCAGACAGTGCTACAATGCATGTACAATTTGATATTTTTACTGCTGTATCTCCTTAAAGTGTAATACCCTGTATGTCCAATCGTAGTTGTACTTTGTATGTGCAGAGCCCCTGTCGGGCCCCCAACCTCCCTTGAAACTGTATGAGTGACGATATGATAATGTCTAGCCGGCCGTCGTCCCATCTATATGCTCGTTGTGGTCTTGTGGTCGTACACGAGATGTGCCAATCTCGTCAACATCGGCCGATAAAGATAAAGTGTGGAAGGAGAAAAGATGAGATGAAGAAAGAAAGAAAACAAGAAACGAAAGATAAACCCAAGTTGGACGGTGAACATGTGTCGTCCAATGCCGTTATGTACGCAGAAAAACACAAAAACATGAAAGAAGAAGCCGCTTCCTTTCCCAAAAATGAACGCCGAGATCCATAACACAAAAATCATTTCATGAAGAGTCAACAACCACCGCCAACCGCCAACCCCTAAATGCCAAAGGCCCGCTTTAACCGTTCGTACGTGTAGAACGCCGCGGCCGCCATCGGCACAATCTTGACGTAGCCAATCGTTAGGCCCACAAAGAAGCCGCGGATGCCGCGCTCCCGCATAATCAGCGATGCCGTCTCGCCGATCCGCAGCCGGTGGCCGTCGCCCACTGCGCCGCCCACCTGCATGCGCCGCCGGATCACCTCGAGCGGATACGACGCCGTCTGCGACACGAGGCCGGCCACGCCGCCCGCCAGCAGCTCCGCCCACGACCGCAGTGGCAGCGGCTTGTCGGGCGGCGCGTTGGCCGGCGCGGGCAGCGTCGTGTACTTGGCAAACGCCGGCATCCGCAGAACGTCGCCGCACGTGTCGTGCGTCAAGAAGGACATGCCGGCGTAGGGCAGCATGCCCAGGATCGTCGGCGAGAAGCCGCGGTAAAAGTTGCGCAGCCCGGATTGGGGTAGGGCGGCCGAGACCGCCTTGGAGGCTGCGCCGGTGGCGCCCTTGCTTTCGGCCGCCGCCGCCGCCACGGCGTGCCGGTCGATCGACTGCTCCGAGTAGATGCGCCGGCAGATGGACGCCAGCGTCGAGTGCCCGTCGCGCCGCGTCTCAAAGGCCAGGCGCACGCGGATCACCTCGAGCGGGTACGTCACAAACACCGACGTGACGCCCGCCAGCGAGCCGCTCAGCAGCCGCCGCAGTGGCGTCTCGTTTTCTTTCCGAGGAATGAAAAACGAGCGGATCTGCTCGTACGCGATAAACTTGACGGCCGCGTAGGGGAACACGCGCAGCAGCGTCGCCGAGTGACCGCGGTACAGGCCCATGACGCCGTCCTGCTGGTAGATGATGCGCATGGCGTGCGCGACGCCGGCCCAAGAGCCCGAGTACTTGGCAAACTGCGGGTTGCTCGCCTGGAACAAAATCTTGACGCGGTCGAGCGGCGCCACGATCGTCTTGGCCACGCTGCCGGCCACGCCGCCGGCCACGCCGGACCGCCAGAGGTAGTCGATGCTCTGCTTGTCCATGGTCTTCTTTTTCTGGTCGCCGCTCTGTGTTGCGGATGTGGGTGTGGATGTAGATATAGTAGTGGTTTTCGTCGCTCCGTCGTTTCCGCCGCCGCCGCTCTCGCGCGGCCGGGTCGGCTGTGCTATCTCAGACATGGTGGGCGGGGAGAAGCTGGACGGGGGAGTCGGCGCATGGCTCGCGAGGGTTGATGTCATTCCCACGCAAGAGGAGTGTGTGTCTGTCGGAGAGGGGGGAGGAGGAAGAGAGACGATGACGTCGAACGTCGAGGAGGCCAGAAGGAAGGAGCCACCGTCTTGAGTCGTGGTTTGTTCGGAGGAAAGAAAGGAGGAAAGAACGGTTCGTCTGTTGGAAGGAAGGAGCGAGTCAAGCGGAGTTGCTGGTGGCACGCTATATAGTGTCGTTAGACTCGCAGTCTCGTCGACCCTGTCGATTCGTGGGCCTGGCCCCCGGTATTAGTATTTTGCGCGTCTGGAGTTTAGCGATTTAGCGGGCGTGGAGAAGCCTCGCCGCCGATGGGGAAAAATGCTGACCCTGTTCGGGGCTTCTCCTCTAGCGGCGTCGGTGAGGGCTATTAGGCCAACGAGCGCCGAGGGATTGATAAATGCATATAGTCTGGTGGGCAAGAAGGGAAGGAAGCAGAAAGGCAGTTCTTTCCTCAAAAAAACAACCAAAAAACATAGGAATGAGAATACCAAAAAGTGAGGCATCTGGGGAAGGCGCAGTTGCCGGCGGCGATTTCCAGTGGCAGCGCAGCGTGCGGCTCACCTAAAATTATTAATACGGCAGGCGCGATGGTCATGTGCCCTGCGCCCAAAGGCGCCAGAGCGCCAAAACGGAAACTGGAAACTGGAAAATTTCGCCCTCCATCATTCCTTCCCGCCAGTGTGACGTTCTGTGCCCCTCCGTCATCGTTTTTTTCTCTTGCTAACCCCGGTAAAACGCCCACCTGCCCTGCATCCGAGCCGACAATTGCCGAGCCAGTTACCACTGTTTTCTCTGTGGTAAATGCACGCCAAAAGTAATACCCAGCAGCGGCCGCTCGCAGGCACGTGAAAATCTCCACCAATTTTGTCTCTGCAGAGCCCACAGGCACACGACGCCTAAACACGCCTATCAACGTCCAAGAACGGCTACTTGCCCCCAGACTGGGGTTAACGCTTCCTTCGGTCGACCTCCCCCGGATTCGGACCCCGAGACGTACATTTACAGAAGCTGCAGCTGTCGGACAGCTGACCGATGTCGCCTCCACCCTCATCGACTTTGTTTGAAAATGCAGACCGCACCATTGTCGTCGTTGACCTGCCCCGGTCCATCGAAGAGGCACAGGAGGTGATTGGTGACGACGATGACTTGAGCACAATCCACAGCCGGCGACGACGACTTCTATCGGCCCCAGCGCCGAACGAGCCCTTTGCGACGCCGAAGGGTTCCGATGCGGTCGACCATTCTGCACGCCGCAGTCTGGCAGCCCAGCTGGCCGAGTTGACCACACGGGCTTCGGTCAAGGGAGCACTTGATGAGCTGAAGACGGCCGGCTTCAACGGCCCATGGTGTCTCCCGCGGCATATCCTAGAGCGCCAGCACCCAGTCCAGGACGGACAGATACAACAAGGTGACAACAGCAGCGACGTGTTCATCCCGCCCGGGGCACGGTATTTGGAGGGCACCATTGCAGACTGCCGGGACGGGTTTCTCGCCGAGGCACCCGAGTTTGACCTGATCGTGCTGGACCCGCCATGGCCCAACCGTTCGGCTCGGCGGCGGCGGCAGGGCCGGAAGAGGAAGAGCAGTGCACTCGATGACGGGGACGATGCAGATGCCGGTCGTAGCAGTCGGGATGCGGACAGTGGCTACGACACGGCACCCGACATGGAGGCTCTTCGGGCGATGCTGGAGCAAATTCCTGTCGGGGCTAAGCTGGCTAGTGGCGGCGACGGCAGCGAGGGTGGGCTCGTTGCCGTATGGGTAACCAACAAACCGGCTTGCGAGGCGCTCCTGACAGACCCCAAGTGCGGCCTGTTCCGCGCCTGGGGCGTCGAGCTCGTGGCCACCTGGACGTGGATCAAAGTGACCAGCCGCGGCGAGCCCGTCGTCTCGGTAGATGCGCAGTGGCGCAAGCCATGGGAGCGCCTGCTGCTGGCACGGCGACCAAGTGGAAGCGGGGGCGCCTCTTCGAATGCGAAACCCGCTCTCCCCGCGCATCGTGTGATCGTGGGCGTGCCTGATGTGCACTCGCGCAAGCCTCACCTGCGGCCTTTGCTAGCACCGTTCGTGTCTTCTTCCTCTGCTGCCACCCCTGCCGACCTTGAGTTCCGTGGGCTCGAAGTATTTGCACGGAATCTGACCGCCGGCTGGTGGGCGTGGGGAAACGAAGTGCTTCTGTTCCAGCATCCGTCTTGGTGGACAATAGACGCAGAAAAGGAGGACGCAATTGTCGATGCAGATGCAGTAGATGGCAATAGCACTGAAGGCCGGCCTAATATAGAAATATAACCAATACGAAGCTGTCAAATATACCGTGTTACGTGTCGAACGTTGTATGTGCATTGGAGATCTGTATTGATTTGACATAATACATGGCAATATTTGCTGAACGAAAAACCCTTTTATAATCCTACATGTACCGATATTCGTTATTAAACAAAAGTGACGACACCCCGTCTATGGCCGCTTGCTCCCGCTGCTGCTCGCCTTGCTGTCGTCCACGATCGAGTCCCACCGCTCGTCCAGCTCCGCGTCGTTGCGCCACTCCCGCTCGCCCGACACCAGCTCGCGCGCCTGCCGCGCCAGCCCGACCCGGAACGCCGGAACGTGGTCCGCCTCCTCGCGCAGCCGGAACTTGCGGGCGTGCGCCATGAGCTGCTGGTCCTCCTCCTGCACCTTTTGCTGCGCCATCAGCCGCTTGTGCATTTCGTAGTCCCAGTCCTTGCGCGGGTCCTCTTCGGTGCCCAGCTGCTCGTCCGTCGGCACGGCCGGCGGCTCCGGGAACGCAAACGGCTTGACCAGCTCGACCATCATGCGCTTGATGGGCTGCGGCCGGTACCACTGGCCCTTGCCAAAGGCGACAATGTCGCGCGTCTTGTCGTCGTCCTCAATTTCGGCGTAGCGGCGGCGTGGGATCTGCGGCGTCAGCCAGGAGCGCACGGAGCGCACCTCGACGCCGTACGCGTGGTAGAGGTAGTCGCGGAGGTCGAGCTTGTTGAAGCGCAGCGGCACTTGGAACGTGGCAAAGTAGGGCGAGAAGATGCGCCTCGGCGGCAGCATCTTGATGACGTGTGAGGGGCTGATAGAGTTAGTTTCCTCTATTCAAGCTGGACAGACCTCCCACGCTTCTTCACTCACAGGAAGACTTGTGTCTCGCCGACCCGGAAATTCGGCCCAGCCTTGGCGACGGCCTCCTTGGCCGCCGCGGCCACTTTTGTTGCCATGGCGGGTGCGTTTGTATGTGTCGTCGTGAAGTTGGGTCGAAGCCGGACGCTCAAAAACGGAGGACGTGTGCGTGGGTGCGAGCGTTGTGCGCGTGATTGTCGTTCGAGCTGTACCTGGGGCCCACGAAAATTGGCGATGTTCAAAAGTTTCTCCTCGAACGACATATTTAAAAGTGGGCCATAACTTCAAGCTTGTTATTGGCCCTGCGACTTTGTGTGAAGGTCACGTGCACTAACATGGGCATCTGGAAGACATACGCAACTCTTCGAGGGAATTCGGTAAGATACTGAAAGACGAACTAATTCTATTTCATAACGGTGAGTTAGAAGGAAGAGAATAAATAAAAATTATTAAGTAAATGATATAATTCGTTGTGTTGTGTAAGACCGCAGATTACATGATGTTCTTGCTCACTATTGGTGCGTGTTTACATATAAACGCGCCCGAAAGTCAAAATTTAAGTGCTGATAATGTGTGGTATTAGCCAACTGCCAAAAATGGCTTTTGTTTGAAAAATGCTATTTAATTGTGATATCAAAATTGGTTCGTTACAGTCGTTATTCTAGGTAGACAAAAAGACAAAAGAAATAGGCAAGAAGAGAAAAAAAAAGGAACCAAAGCGTCGTATGTTTTCAAGTCCACCCCATCAATTACAGGTCGATCAGCTCCAGATCCGAAAAGTCGGGCGGCGCGCGGCCGTAGACGACGCGGACCTTGCTGTCGAGCGCCGTGCCCTCGTTGCTGACCCAGATGTAGTCGCTGAGGTTGCACGTGTGCCGGATCTCGTCGTCGCTGACGCCAATGTCGTCGCGCGGGATCCACACCGTGGGCCGGTGCGCGCGTAGCGCCGAGTGCTTGAAGGCCTCGCGGACGAGCGCGTCGCGCTCCTCGGGCGTCAGGTCCTCGATTTCGTCATTGTACCCGCCATACAGGGCCTCGCCCATGGCGCGCTGCGCCTCGAGGTCCTTTTGGCGCCGCTGCTGCCGGTACGCTGCCGACGTGCGCATGCTGTCCTCGGCCTTGCCGAGAGTCGCGTAGCGCACCTTTTTGCCGCCGCGAGCGGCCCATGTGCCGGCATTCACGATGCCGCGGACGGGGTTGAGCTTGTTGGGCAGGCCAAACGAGTTCTGCGGGCCCTTTTGGCCAATCTTTTTCAGTTCGACATCGTTTTTGTTGACCTCAGCCAGCGCCGCGGCCGTCCTGCTGTCGGCGCCGGTCAGCGTGGCGGCCTCGTCGTCGACGTCCACGTCGTCGCCCGCGGTGAGACCGAGGCGCCGGTCTTGCGTGCGCTGGAACATCTCGTCGCGCAGCACGGCCTCGTCTTCAAACGTGATCGGGAGGTACCGCATCAGGGGACCAAACGACACGTTCAACATGACCTGGAAGCCCACGGTCAGGGCCAAGACGACGATCATGATGATGCCCTGCGGCGCACAAGCGACTTCGTTGTTTTCGTTACGCACGAGGAAGAACAGGCCAATGAGACAAAGCTCCATGAAATAGAGGCCGGTGAACGTCTGGTTGATGGCCCGCGGGTACAGCACGCCGCCCGTGTCAATCTTAAAGCGCGTGACGTAGATCATGTTGTAGCGGTAGGCGACCCAGAGAAGCGTGAACGTAATGATAGCAAAGACCGAGATCAGGGGCGCGATGACGGCGTAGACGAGCGCGATGCAGGCAAAGTTGGTGTACACGGGGAAGAAGGAGCCCCACGAGATGCTTGGCAGCTTGGTCTGGCGCCGCCACTTGCTGCGGGCCGTGTCGTCCACAATCCGCGCCAGCACGTACCACACAAGAAGCACACCGATCTGGAGCAGCGTACCTGAGCTGGTGGACATGGCCTGCAGAATCATGTAGCTGAAGAAGTAGTTGGCGGCCTTGGGCAAATTCTTGGCGAGCGTCTCGGGCACGCTCTGGACGTTGGTCACCGTGTCCTGGAGGGTCGTGATAGCACCGCTGGCAATGGAGACAACCAAAAACACCTGCACAAAGAGGAAGAAGAAGTAGTACATCTGGACGTACTCGGCTTTTTGGGACCCCGTCTTGGCGCCTTGGAACTTGGCCAAAAAGTTGAGCAGGATAGGCACAAAGGCAAGCAGAAGCGACAGCAGAAGGGCCGGCAGCACACCCGCGACGGCTTTGGCGACGTTGTAGGTCACTGGGTTGTCGTCGATAAAGCCCAGCCAAGAGTACGTCTTGACAAGCGAGTCAATCTGGGAGAGCGACGAGGTGAAGGCGACCGGGAACGCCCACAGAATGGCCATGCCAAAGACAACAGCAATGACAATGAACGTGCGCAGCCACTCATCCCACCAGCGGATGGCCATGTTGTCCCAGATGACATCGCCGGGCGAGACCTCGACGACGCGGGGCGACATGTGCTTGGGCACGTGGTGGGTGACGCTCTGGCAGGCCATGTGGGCGGCGACCTGGTTGTTGAACTGGATAAAAGCCGAGTTCATCGTCGGGTAGCGCTCGTGCTCGTGCTGATCCTTTTCGACCTCCATGTTGAGGCGCGCCAGTTCCTTCCGATAAAAGTAAATGGAGTCAACCTTTTTGTGGATCAGAGGCAGACCGGGCAGCCAGCCGGGGGTCCAGTCGAACAGGGGCAGACGGTGCGTCGGGCGGTCGGACTTCTTCAGCCATTTGGCCCATTCGGCGTTTGCGTCCTCCTTATCGTCACCGGGGTACTCGGGGTTTTCGGGCGACGGGTACTCCGTAGGCTCCTCGTCGCCGCCGAAGAAGGGCATCTTGGCCTTGATGTTGGCCCACTTTGACTTGTTCTTCTTCTCGCCCGTCTTGCCGTTGCCGTCCGTGTCAAAGGGGAACTCATCGCCCTCGTTGCCCTGCGGGATGGGCGAGGCGTAGGCACCACTGGGAGGCTTCCAGAACTGCCACCACTTGCTGTCTTCAGTGCCGATAGCGTTTTCCCAGTCAGTGACCTTGCGGGTGGTGTTGCCGTACGTGCGAGAATCCGCGGTGCGGTTGTGGATGAGGGACACATCGGAGGGCCGCGGGTCCTGCCCCTGGCCGGGCGTGTCTGGTTCGGCGGAGGCATCGGAAGGCCGTGTCTTATGGATACCGCGACTGCCATACCGAGAGCTCTGGCTCTCGGCAATGCGCACACCTGAGCGGCCCTGGTCACCCGAGGCACGCGTTTCTGGGCGGGACGACGGCCCCGAGAGGTCGGTCTCGCTGGTGTTGTTGCCGACAAATTCAAACCCGCCGGTCCGCTCGAGCTGGTTGTCGATGCCGTGTTGGAAGTTCTTAGCCCCACCAACAAGGCCCTGGCCAGCTTTGCCGAAACCGCCCTTCAGGCCTTGGCCGACCTTGGCGAGGCCGCCGCCAATGATAGGGACCTTGAAGCCAGTGGACTGCTCGCGCTGCAGGTTGTTGGAGTAGCCGCTGTCGGAGCTAATACGCTTGCTGTCGCCGACGCCGTCGATCTGGGGCACTTCCTGGTCGCCGCTGCTGACGCCGCCCTCGCCCTCGGCCATGCGCTTGGCGCGGATGTCCTCGTCGCGCTCGCGCTGGGCACGCTCCGACTTGGTCTCGCGGCTGGCCTTTTGCTTCTTGCGCTCTGTTTTTTCGTCCTTGGCGCGCTTTTTCAGCTGGTTTTTCTTGGCGTTGCGGATCAGCTCACTCTCGGCAGCCTCTAAATGCTTGTGGACGCCGTCGCGCTTGTGGATTTTGTCGAGCAGTTTGGTGTAGTCCCGCGTCAACCAGATATTTCTAATACCGCCGGGGAACACATCAAACAGCCCGCGGAGGGCGTCGTCGGTCAGCCATTTGGTGGGGATACCGGAGACCAGGACGGTGTTGGCGGAGGCGCGCAGACGATGCTCAGCGCTGGTCAGGTAGTCCTGGCGAATCTTGATGTAGACGCGCAGTTCGTTGTAGGCGATGAAGCAAACCCACGCGGCGACAAGCACGGCGAGGATGAGGTGGGCCCAGCGGCGGTTGGCGTTCTGTGGCTTGATGTTGCCCCAAGCAATGGTGTCCAGCCCTGTAGGGATGGACGGGTCGGTGGAGTTGGTGTTGTTAGTGCCAAAGGACTGGCCGATGCCGCCGACGTAGTTGATTGGCACGAGAATGGGGATGACGATGCACGCAATCGGAACAAAGATGATGAGCAGGGTCTGTAGGTAGCGGAGGAAGAAGTAGGCGTCGAGGCCGCACTTCTTGATGATTTCCCGGTCGCGGATGCGGTACAGCGCCATGAGGAGGCCCCAAGGGCTTGCAGGCGGTGGTTCTGTCCGCTCTCGCTCCGGGACCATGAATGTTTTTGGTTTGCTATGAGGGATCGGTTAGGTGGGTGATTTGGGAGAGAGTTTCAGTAGATAGCACAAGAAGAAGAGGTACTCACAAAATGCGGGCCAGTTTATTTCTCAGGAGCAAGAAAAACCCCATCTGAACGCCAAAAATGACCAGCGACGAAGCCAAGGCCGTGAAGAAGGCGACAATGCTGATGCCAGCCGACGTCTGGGCGGTGCCGCTGCCGGCGTCGGCTGCCGATGTGGCAGTTGGCGAGCTGCCACCCGTTGTGCTCGACATGGTGGCGGGGTTGTGTCGAGTGGGGAGAAGAAGGGGGAGGGGAGAGGGAAGAGAGGACGAGAGAGAATTATGTACTTATATACTCAGGGTCTAGTTAGGTATGAAGGATGTAAATATGTTGTGAACAAGGATCCAGTCAGAGCTTGTGAGACGTCAACAAGGGACGTCAGCAGGAGGAAAGGAGAGAAAGTGACTGGCCGTCGCGAGGAGAGGCACTGTAGGCTGCACGTCGGCTGCTGCTGGCACCCTATGGCCACAGGAGCAACGAATCCGTGACAATGGGTATGTGGTGAAAGCGGGCTCGTGTTTCTGAGTGTCTGACAAGCTCCTGTCGTGGGCAACGGCCTCGTGACGGCGTCACTGCTGTAGGTGGGTTGCTGTGAAGAGGTAGTCGCGGAGGTCCGTTCGAGAAGACGTAGAGGTTGCTGTATTGTGTATCGCAGGACTAGAGTCGGTGAGGTGTAGTAAATCGATTCGCGATCGTCCTTGAGGAGGCCGTAGGTATCATGCAAATTGACGACAAAAGAAAAGGGGGTATAATGCTGTGCTAACAATGAATCGTAGAAATGCAAACAGAAGATAAGAAATGCAAGGAGGAGATCTGCGCAGAATGCGACAAGGCAAGGTAAGGGTGAGGAGAGGTTGAGGCGAAGGAAAGAAAAAAGAAGAAAAGAGGAAGTGAAGAAACGGGCAGAGAAGGTAAAAAAGGCAAAAAAAGGCACGAGATGGAAACGGCGGCAGGGGCTTGTCGTGGACGTCACAGATCGCAAGGCAGGCACGCCTCTTGCCTTTATCCCTCCTTCCTGAAGCGCGCGGAAGCAGCCTTTTGGCCCGTGCTTTCTACTTTGGGCCAAGACGAATGGAGACGTTCATCTGGGCAAGCACGATGGAGCGCGATGCGGGCTCCGCTTTGCTGTCGTCGCTAAGGTTAAAACATGCTTTTCCTGACGGCGTTCCTTTGAAAATAGAAATAACACCACCCTTTTTCAGAATGCCAAACGACAGGCTCCCGAGGCTCTCTGCTCTCGGCTTCTTTTCTCTCTTGCGTCCTCCTCCGCTCCATATTGAGCGCATTGCGCGCATTGTCAAGTACTTTTGCCTGGTCCCTCCCCCGACCCTCCGTCCGTAAACCGTCCGCGCTGTTTTCGCATTTGTTTTAGGTGTCCCACGAGCGTCAATTTCGTTCGCTGTCCTGGATGGCCACCTGAAACCCAAAACCAGGTTTGGGCCAGCGTGAAGTGCGAATGGCGGCCGCTCATTGGCTCGCCGGGCGGTGACGTCGTTTGTGTGGTCGGCGGCTGCCGCTCCTTCCCTAATTTAGCACCAGCGCACGCGTCTATTGCAGGGGTGCTTTAGGGGAGGGCCAAGCCAATGCGGTGGGGTTGGTGGACAGGGGCCGGCTTTTGGGCTGGCTTTTAGGGCCTTGTTGAGCCTGTAATGGCGCCCGTGAGGGGCAAAAAACAAGGCGCTGCTGGGAGTTGCTGTCCTGGCCTGGCCTGTGCCTGCCCGCTAGCATAAACGTCACCGCACAGTACACAGCACAGTACACAGTGGAGATCGGCACGGAGGAGGCTTTTGGCAATGTTGGCCGCACACCGAAGATCGTCATCCAACGTTTGTTTCGCAACACACAGTACTCCGTACGGGGTTGATGACCATCTCATGAGAGACACTTCTCGCTAAACACGGTAGGATGTGTTCGGCATTACATGTCTGTTGTGCAACACCAACTGTCGTCAGCTTCGCGCGTAGAGTTCCTCTCCAGACTGGCGTTTTATAGAGAGCTGAAATTCGATGAATATGACTCAAAAGGGCCCCCATTGTGGTGTTTTCCAATGCAGGTAAGATGCATAAACATCTTTGGCGCTCGGAGAGGACTCAATGGCCTTTGCATGCCGTGCAGACTGCGTCGTACATGCTTATTTCTTGTAAGCCACTGAGAGAGGGATTTGGTCGCGCAGGCCTGTCTGGGTGGGATCCATGTTGGCAAACATTTCTGCACTTGTACCCCCGTGAGGGCCTGCATCAGGGTCCGATCTGCCAGGTCTGGATGCGACATTGCTCCCTGGCTGGCTCGGATGGGGATGGAAACCAGCATCATGACATTCTTCTACATGGTGTTGTTCAGCTCATCCATCACGTGACCGGTACGACACGCCAATCGATGGGAGGTCTTCCGGTTGCTCACTCTCTTTCCTTCAGTTACGCCGTATGTGTCGGAAACGGCAAGACGAAGCGTACGGAGGCATATGTGCAACTGGAAGCTATCAACACGAGACAACGCCCACATCGGGACAGCAGCTGTGTCTTACAGCGTCTTGTGCGCGGCGAAATTGTTTCTCCCCCCGTCGAGATTTGGCGTGTTTCCCCTCTCGGTTTGGCAACCAACCGGGAGAATCCTGGGGACCCCAACTCGCCATGCCACTTGGACTCAACTAGTCCCCCATCGCCCTCTTCCACCCCCGCACGAACTCCTCTCTCGGAATGGGAAGTTCTGTGAGACCACCCGCCTTTTCTCACGCTTTTGCAGATGCCGGCTCTTGTCCTGCGAACGGTTGGAATTTGGGGGGCACGTTCGGCTCTTGAAGAACGAGACGCCCTGGTCCCATGGGCCCCCATGCCCCCGCCGTCGGGACAATGTACGGGAGAGCACAGCGAACACACTGAAAGAACACGGGAAACACACAGTGACTACTCACAGAAGGACAGAATGCACAGCTGAAAGGCGAACCAGGGTGGCCCGTTCTTGGCAATGGGGGGAACAACAAAGAGAGGCATCGGCATACATATATGCGATGGCCGGAGTCCCGGTCGTTGGTTTTAGAGACAATCTGTTAAGAAACGAACGATAATATTGTTCTTCAAGGTACTTTTCAAGGAACTTTTCAAGGTATTTTTCAAGGTATTTTTCAAGGTATCTTACAAAGTGCTACAAGTGCAGCCGGGCATTTTTCGTCTCGTTCTTATTAATACCAATCTTCCTCCTGTCGTTCACCCTGCCGTCTTTACACAGATCCTTCGTTGCGCCGTGCAACTCCTGCCGTGTCCTTTTCTTCTTCCTCACCTCTCAACTCGCACAAAGGAGAAAACGACGGTACACCACCGGTACCGAAAATGGCATCGCCTTACGACTTGCGCATCGCCATCATTGGCGCCGGCATGGGCGGCCTCGGCTGTGCGCTGTCGCTCGCCAAGAAGGGCTTCAAGCACGTTGCCGTCTACGAATCCGCGGCCGACCTGGGGTTCGTCGGTGCCGGCATCCAAATGGCCCCCAACATGGCCCGCATTCTCGATCGACTGGGCTGCTGGGCCGACATTGAAAAGGAGGCCACCAATGTGCAAGAAACAAGCATCCGGCAGGGCAGCACGGACACGGAGCTCGCGCACGTCGACATGAGCGGCATCCGTGCGCTGTATGAATACCCACACTGCACGGGCCACCGGTCGTCGCTCGCCGGCGGCATGTACAAGGCCTGCCTGGCCGAGCCCGCCATCGAGTTCCACTTTTCGACGGCCCTCGTCGGCATTGACCGGTTCGAGCCGCGTCCGGTCCTACGGCTGCAAAGGCGGTCGCCGCGGGGGACAACCCGAACAAACGGGACCAACGGGACGAACGGGGCGAACGGGACAACGAACGAGACAACGAACGAGACACAAACCGAAAGCGAAGAACCGACAACCCTCGAGGTCGACATCCTGCTCGGCGCCGACGGCATCAAGTCACTCACGCGCGATGCTATGTTGAGTGTCCTCGGCCTCTCCACCGAGGAGACCGACACGGGCCAGGCCTCGTACCGCATCATGCTCACCCGCGACCAAATGGCCGGCGACGCCGAAATGATGCGCCTCATGGACAGCGACTGCGTTGTGCGCTGGATCGGCGAGCGGCGCCACATCATTGCCTACCCCGTCGCCGGAAAGACGGTGTACAACCTGTCGAGCGCGCAGCCGGACGTGCACTTTGCGGCAGCGCCCTCGGCCACGTACACGACGCGCGGGTCCAAGAGCGCGATGCTCGAGGTGTTTGCCGATTTCTGTCCGCTGGTGCAGAGGATGCTCAACATGGTGCCCGAGGGCGAGGTGTGCGAGTGGCGGCTGCGGCAGCACCGGGAGCTGGCGACATGGGTGCACGGGTCGGTGGCGCTGCTGGGGGACGCGTGCCACCCGACGCTGCCGCACTTGAGCCAGGGCGCGGCCATGGCGATTGAGGATGGGGCGGTGCTGGCCGAGGTTTTGAGTCGGGTGGAGGTCGGCGTCGACACCGCCATCGGCAGCAGCATCCGCCGCTGCCTGAAAACGTACGAACTGCTCCGCAAGGAACGCACATCCATGCTCGTGGACATGGCGTTCCACTCGGGCCGCGCGCTGCACCTGGGCGAGGGCGCGGCGCGCGAGGAGCGCGACAGGCAGTTTGCGGCGCACCGGGCGGACGGCAAGAAGGCCATCCCGGACAAGTGGGCGTCGCCCGACGTGCAAAAGATGATCTACTCGTACGACTGCGTGGCCGAGACGCACGAGGACTTTGACAAGCTGTATGCGACGGCGGTGTAGGGGGACGGGAAGACAACGATGACGGGTCTGTAATTATTTTTGGAATTATTGCAATAGAGCCAAATAACGAAGCCGAGTAAGACGTGTTCGTCTCAACAGATGGAAACAAAAACCCAATGAACAAAAAATGGAAGACGCAACAAAAACCATAAAACATATAAACCCCCCATAAGCCGGTTCCCTCCTTGGATATCTCAAGAGTCTCCCGGGAGAAGAGGAGGATTTTGACAAGAAAGAAACAAATACAGTAAGAAAAAGAAAGAAAAAGAAGAGAGACAGTCCAAAACAAGAGAGAACCAAGAACGCCAACTGTCCAAAATCATCCAGTCCCCTCAACCTTGACAGGCGGCCTCACGATCAGCGTTGTCCGACCTTGACCGTATGTCGAGCATATCTGTACACCCCAGCCAGATGTACAAAAAAAGGGAAGATAAGTGTTGTTTCAGTTCGATAACATGCGTATGCGACGCACTTAGAACAGCAGACAGTCCAGACAGCAGCAGCACGCCGCCGTGCCCAACAGCGCCGTCAGACAGCCGTCGCTGCTCGAGCGCTGCTGTTGCTGCTGCTGCTGCTGGTAGCCCCCCTGCTGGTAGTAGCCGGCCGGCGGCTGGCCGTACGGCTGCTGGCCATAGGGCGGCTGGCCACCGTAGGGTTGCTGTCCGTAGGGAGGCTGGCCACCGTACTGTGGCTGGCCGCCGTAGGGTCCCTGCTGCTGCTGGTTGTGGTAGCCCATCGGCGGGCCTTGCTGGTACGCCTGCTGGTGCGGGCTGCTGTTGTTGTTGTAGCCGCCGCCGCCGCCGCCACTGGGGTTGCCGTTGCCGCCGTAGTAGGCGGCCTGGGGCGGCTGGGGCGTGCCGGGGTATGCAGGCGGGTTTTCCTTGTTGGCCATTGCGTACTGTTGGTTCGAGTACTGGATGGAGTACTATCGTATACGACGCACACTATTTCGTTCTAGGGGAGCAGCGATTTAGACTGTGCGCGCGCGCGATTCGATGGGGTAGAATGCGGTGCGATGCAATGGATGCGATGCGATTGCGGGTTGGTTTTTTGTTTGGGTGCGAAATTGTACCGAGGGAGCCAAGAAATCAAAAAGAGGGGAAAAAAAGAGAAAAGAGAGAGGAAATAATAAGAGAGAGACAAGACGACGGAAAAGGGAAGATCAGTTTGTCGAATTGGGGGCACGTAATGCACCGTTGCGTGGTTCTTGTGGGCTTGGCGGGCAGGTGCAACTGGGCCTTTCGGGATCGCTCTCGTAAAGTCGTGCTGGGCGTGCTGGGCGCTGCGGTTGGCCAAGCCTTCCTTCCCTTCTTGTTTGCACGTTTGGGCCTGCTGGCCTGTTCGCTGTTGGGGCTGTTGGGGCGTTTAGTGAACGCTAGCAGTGGCTAAAATCCCAAACTCGGCGGCCTAGCCCCTGTTGACAGCTCGCTACTGGGGGACTCTTTTGCTGAGCGGCTGCAGTGGATAGTATGGAATCTGTGTCTTGGCTCAAGTCAGCCGACCCTCCCTGCCTCCCCTTCCCCCCAATCCTCTGCAAAAATTCCATAAATACTGTGCCCGACAGCTCGATAGTGGCTGTGTACGGAAAGAGCGTCTTTGCAATATCTCCGTGCAATACAACAATAAAATCAGAATGGGCAGGAACGACAGGGCGAGTTCTTCCGCAGGAAAGATCCTTATTCTACGGGGTTTGTCGTCACCACAATGGAGGAAGGAACGAGGGAGTGGCACAGCCGTGTTCTTCCAGAGCAGGGCTATATCCAGCCCGGGAGTCTATTGTTCGCGCGCACCTATTGCCAATAGTGAGAGCCACTGAGTCAGGCAGAAGCAAAAAAGGCAAACAAAATGACTAAAATGCAACAAAAAAAAAACAGACATAGCTGAGGGAAGCAAAACGCCAAGCCGGTGTCCGACTGCCATGGTGCCGCGTAATCCAGGTGCCCCATTTTCGCCCAAACCCCGGCCGCGTCTCAGTTGTTTGATAGCCAGGCCAGGCTTCTGTCTTTTCTTTCTCTCAAGTGCCCTTTGCCCTGTTCTCTCCCAATCCATGTAAGTACGGCATCCATGTTATGGCCGACCTCCGCTCTGTGGCGAAGCTTGCGAGTCGAGTTCGGGCTGGGAAGCTGACGCCACGCGTTCTCCAAACTCGTCGCTGAACAGCTTCGCAGTCAGCAACACCCGGGTGGTGTGGTCCAAAAGTCTGGTCCAGACCGGCCGACGGCCACAAAGAAAACCGTCAGACGGCATTATGCAAGCCCTACAGTCTCCTGGTAGCCTTTTGCGCGGCCGCTTACTGGGACAGGCAACAGAATAAGAGAGGCGCCAAATAGCACGTGATACGACACGTGCATTAGGAGCTCGCTGCGTCTTAGTGCTCGTCCCCCCCCGGCACTGCCTGTACTTCGTCCCTCGTGTCTAGCACGAGGTATTATGCCCGAGCCGGTCACCACAATGGCAGTCCGGCCCGTCTTGTGCTCCTTCCCAGGGTCGCTTGTCGGTCGATCCATGCGGCCTGTCAAAGTCCCGTCCTGTCACTCTGTCACTGGCCGCCCCCGCCGGAATGTCGTGATAGTAGCGGCTGCGGCTGCAGAGAAACCAACCCTCCAACGGATCGAACGGCCCTGCGTCGAAATAAGGACTAAACAGGAACCAAGATGGGCCAAGTCCGGTTCTCGCGTAATATGCATGCGACGTAAGATGCAAATCGCACCGTATGATGGGCTTTCGTTGTTCTTTTGCACCCGAGGCACCTACTTTCTCGTCCGAGAACAATGAAAGACCAGATGAATCGTCACACAAGATGCTCCCAAGATACGACGTACGAGCACTACACTGAATTGCCTCACTTCGCCGTCCTCCGAATTCCCTCTTCGCGACTCTCGGTAAACCACGTACGAGAAGTTGAGCACGCACAACATCGCCGCCAGGTGGGGTTATGGTGAGTGGACTTCTTGGGAGCCACCTGGAAAACCCGGAGAAGACGCCCCAAATCGCGTTGGTCTGGCTCGTCCAGGTGGGCTCTGGCACAACCGCGGCCGGTGAGCCACTGGCAAAACTGGCAAAACTGGTAAAACTCGCTCCTCCTTTGCCGCTAATTCGCTGGGCTCGCCCGCCGTAACTTTGTGCGCTAATGTTCCCGGCAGGCAATTCTAGAGATCCGCTTTCCCTTTTCCTCACCCAGTTCCTGCCAGTTTCGCGAGCTTCGTTTTGGGTCTTTTTTCTCTCGTTTCCCACCCTTCCTTCCTTCTCTGCCCTTTTTTTACCTCTTATTTTCCCTGTGCGCTCTTTCCCATTTCTCCCGAACGGAAGACCCTTCTGCGAAATTTCACTAGACACGCTATATAATTTTCTGTTTATATTTCTGTTCCCCTCCTTCGCTCCTTCCCGTTTTCCTCCTCTCTTTAATCTCGCAAACGTCTATGGGGAAAGGGAAGGATTGCCCGTTCTATATAAGCGGACTGGAACCCTCCATACCAGGAGAAAACGTGCCCGCCAACTCGAATTCTCTCATCTTCTCCGTCCCCCTCCTGCACACTTGCTCTGTGCACCCAGACACAACTGGCAGCTGTCAGCTGTTCTGTTCCTGTGATCACTTGAGACCGGTGTGGCTGCACTCATTCCTTCCTATTACGGAGTTGCAGACAAAAACAGCAAGAGCAACCCTCTCAGAACCAACAGGATCCCCCCTGGCTCTTTCCTTTTTCCGTCGGGTAACACGACAGCCAATTTTTTCCGCCTTTTTTCCAGCACATTCCTTCTGTGTCCTTTTGTTGAGCTGTTTATTTTCCGTCGCGGCTGGCTCACGTTGATTCTCACACACACACACTCTCTCTCTCTTTCTTCCCACACTCAACGCTCGTCCGTTTCCTCCCACCTGGCCAACACACTTCATCTCGCACTCTCAATCACCGCCGCCCTCAAGCGCATCAATATCTCGCCATGGCAGAAGTGCTGCATTTTCCTACAGAGGATGCGGCCAAGCTGGAGACCTATCTCCCGCCCCGTCATTCAACCGCGTCGGCATCAGAGGAGGACCGCCCGCGTCCGTTTGTCACGCTGACCTTTGCCACGTCGCTCGACTCGTCGTTGGCCCTGGCCCCTGGTGTGCGCACTGCGCTGTCCGGGCCTCAGTCCAAGGCCATGACACACTACCTGCGCAGCCGCCACGACGCTATTCTCGTCGGTGTGGGCACCGCCGTGGCCGACGACCCGGGCCTCAACTGCCGCATCGCCAGCGACGAGGCACGGACCACCGTCTCGGCCCACCAACCACGGCCCATTGTCATGGATCCCCACGACCGCTGGCCGCTGATGCACGACAGCCGCGTGCTGGCCACGCAGCGTCGCGGCCTTGGACTGGCCCCCTACATCGTGACGGCCGTCCGCGAGCCGGACGCCACCAAACGCCAGCTTCTCGAGAGCCACGGTGGCAAGTACATTGTTCTTGGCACCAATGGCGATGCCGATGCAGACGCAGGTGCTGCCCGTTTCCACTGGGACGATGTGCTCGCCAGCGTTGCCAGCAACGACCTCCACAGCATCATGATCGAAGGCGGCGGGAGCATCATCAACACGCTCCTGGCCCCTCAGAACAGCCATCTTGTCGATTCTGTCATTGTCACGATTGCCCCGACGTGGCTTGGCCGCGGCGGTGTTGTCGTGTCGCCCGACCGCGTCTACGATTCCAACCATCAAGCGACGGCGGCAGCACGGCTTTCAAATGTCAAGTGGCAGCCGCTTGGCGACGATGTTGTATTATGTGGGAGGCTACACAGCTAAAACTATGTTGAAGGTTGTTCGGCGTTGCAAGAACAAGACAGGAAAAAACGGAAGACCAAAAAAAAAACCAAAAGGCCGCCCATTTGGGTATACCATTCCAAAAATGCCTAATACCTCTCGTTAAGGAAAGGCTTATTTTCTTGGTTCGCAGAAACAGAAAAAAAAACTTTTGTCAAATCTTCTGGTCAATCAATGACCATCTGAGTTGTGCAGCACGCACAAACTCTCACCCTCGACTTCGACTTGAGGATACAGTCTCGGAGACTCAATCCATCATTTGCAGCAACTCTCTTTCCATTACTCGATTCGACAGTGACCGACAGCCCGATCATAAGTGACCCCTCCACCGGATCTCCAACCAGCGAAGCGGCAGGTAGAAGATGGCCGTGACGGCAAACGCAACCTCGAAACCAATGTCGCCCGTGTGCTCGGCAATCGGGCCGGTGTACCAGACCTCCGCCATACCCGGAACGACGAGGCCGAACGACAGAATCGACGCACCGAGCGCAGCCAGGCCCGTGGGCAGCTTCTTGCCCACGTTCCAGATGGCATGGTCATACGTCGAGTAGTCCATCTTGCGGAACACGACAAGCTCCTCGATCAGCACAGCCGCAAAGCAGCCCGCCCAGTACCCGATGATGGCCAGGAAGTTGGTCAGACTCTCCTCCCACTTCTCCGCAGCCTTGATGGCAAAAGGGATCATGATGGCTAGGGTAATGAAAACGAAGAAGATGCGGTGGATGCGCGCAAAGAAGGGCAGGATCATCTGCAGGTTCAACGACACCGAGTACGACGAGATGGCAATGTTGCCGACACCACTGAGAGCGAGCAGCACCACGAGGAACTTGCCGAACCCCTTGGCGGGCGTCAGCATCTCATAGATGACGCCACCGACATTGGACACTTCGTACGCGTTGTTCCACGACTCGACATTCGGCACGGCACCACCGATAGCGGCACCAAGAATCAGAAGCGGAACAGACGGCAGCAGAATGCCGAAATACATGCAGGAGAAGATCTTCAGCCTGAGCAGCAACGACGCTGGTTAGCATACCCGAACCAACAACTTTCGTCTTCGAAAAAAGCACGACAGGGTGAAACATACTTGGAAGCAGCAGGGTTGTGGTACGTCGAATAGTCGGACGCAGTGCCACTGAAGGTGATGAAGTAGCCTGCAATGATGCCCGCATACGAAAGCACATTGTAGGCGGTAGCCGGCTCCGTCTCAGACTGCAGATGCAGGTACTTGCCACCACAGCCGACAGCAACGACAAGGCCGATGATGTTCGGGATCCACGTCCAACGCTCGATGAAGTGCAGGGCCCGGTAGCCCAGCAGCGACGCGATGAGACTCACGACGCAGATGATTACGATACCGACGGTGACGCTGACCTTGTCCGGGTTCAGTGCGGAGATGGTCTGGCCACCGACCACCGCCGAGATCAGCGTGAAACCAGTGACGGTAGCAGCATTGAGCAGCAGAGGGATGATGGCGAAGTACAGACTATGTCACGGAAGCATGTTCAGTCAACGATTTACGCACACGAAACGAAAACCCGATCTTCAATCTTTCCGAGCGGTCCGTCCATAACTTACCCGAATGAATAACGAGCCTGGATTTGCTGGCGCAGACCAGTCTGGGAGCCGCCAATACCCAGGAAGGCGGGTGGGATGATGGTCAAGATACCGAAGAAGAGGATGATGAGGGAGGTGTCGCGGAGGCTCAGCCCGAACGTGAGTGTGCCCAAGATACCAGTCGGGATACTGCGAACGAATTATCAACGACGACTCGACGACTCGAACATTTTCGAAAGAAACAAATTGGAGAGGACAACAACTCACGGCAAAAGACTCAGCATGCTGGTGAAGAAGATGGTGAAGAGGTTGCTGTACTGGGTGTTCGTGCGGGCTTCGAGGGGAACGGGCTTGATGCCATTGTCCTCAAAGCCGGCATCGACCAGCCGCTGGTACCACCTCGCATTCTTCTCGGAGTCTGGGTTGTACACCTCGCCGTCCTTGACCGACAGGATGTGCCCGAAGCCATGGCCGCCGCTGCCGAACACGCCACGGCCGCCGGTGCCGGTGCGCGGTGCGTCGAACTCGTCGGCCGGGCTCTGGTTCTCGATGGGTGTCTGCTTTTCGACGTCGGCGCCAAAGGCGTCCTTGCCCGAGATGTCTCTGTCTGAGGACGACATCTTGTGTTGTCTGCGTTGTCTGCTTCTGCCGCTGCTACTCTGTCTGACGCGCGCTGTCGATGGAAAGACAATTGGATTGCGAGTGACAATTCTATTGTGAGCGTAAAAGCAAAGGCGTGGTGCTCAACGAAATAAACCGCAGTGCGGGTTTTCGTGTTGGTTGCTGGCTAGCGCCGGTTCAATTGCCGCGCCCTTTTTTAATCCGGAAGGTGGTGACTGAACCCGTCACACTTTTTTGCGGTCGCTCTGATGTCACGTGCTACCGATGACTCCTTTTTCGTCCTTTCGCTGTTAATTCCGCAAACTGGTTCTCGTCTCCGTCTTCGCAGGTCGCGATTATCTTTTGGCGTGAAGGGCAAACGGGAAGGCAATTGTGCTTGGGAAAGGAAAAGAGGGAAAGCAGAGGTCGACTGCAGAGAAGGAAAAGAGGATGCGATGGAAAAGCAAAAGACAAGGTCCTGCTTTTGTGTTCCACCGAGAAAGATGGGGGGTCAACCGATTCCTTTTATTTGCTCGCCGTCGTCTGCGACTCCGTCTCTTATTGCACAAATGACAAAAGAACAAAAGACAAAAAGTCCATTCTCGCTTTCGACCGACCCATGTGCTTGGGGGCCCCTTGGTTGGTCCCTTGTTCCCCCCCCCCTTTGGGCGTCTAGGGTGTGGCCGGCCTTGCCTGTTTCTCTCTTTTGGGACAATGGGAAAATAGGTCGCTGTTCGTGCGCAAGTCTTCGATAACGAAGAGGGCTGGCAGTCGCAGCCGACACGACACAAACAAGCAGGGGGGGTTCATGTCCCTGTCACACACCCCCAACCGAATTTCCTTTTCCTTTTCTTTTCTGCCTTCCATTTTGCTTTTCGATTTGTTTTCCTGATTGCTTTTTCGCTACTCATCCTCGCATCTCCCTCGTCTCTCCCTCTTCCTGACCCCGATGGGCCCGGCTTATTATTGGCTCCCCCCCGGTGTCGGTGGTCGGGGCAGGAAAAAAAATACGGCTCAGGCTCTAAGCCAATTACACAGTACGAATAGGATTGCCAATGGCCCCCCATTGTGCACCCGCTGGCTCCCTCGTTGTATCTTTTTTGTTGTCTTTTCTTTTTCGGGTGGTACCACAGCACGTTACACTGCAACTGCATCCCGCTGAAGGAGGGTCGGATGAAGACAGAAGGACAAGAACAGCTCGAACACGACGCATTCAACAGCAATCTCGACACCGACCATTTTTATCGCTGCCGAGGGGCAACGAGAAACAAGTCGACAACCACATCTCCGACATGAGCCAACAATCGAAAAGATACATCGACAAATTAAGCCGACCGAGCGACTACGGCGCGCCGCGGCTTAAAATGATTCCATGAGCGAATTCTCGATCGAATCCCTCCGACTACTTTCCCCTTGGCCGGGCTAACGCGACGATGGACGAGAACGAAATGGACAAACGAAAAAAGGAGACCAGAAAAAGAAGAGAGCAAGACAGAAGGAAGGCGGAGAAGCTCCAGAAAAAGGAAACTTTCAGTTGTCTGGTCCTCGTCTCCGCCTTGTCAAATGGCCGTCTTTTGCGGATGTTCTCTCTTTTCTTTTTTCTTCGGACCCGAATTGGGCAAACCCGGCTGTTGTCCTGTCGCGCGTTTTGTTTCCTGTCTCTGCGACTGAATGCGACCAGAGGTCGCTTTTTCTTGTGTGGGAGGCCCCGTCGCTACCGTACTTTTGTACTTTTTTTTTTGAACACACAGCCGCCTGTCCACGCCCACGTCCACGCGCGACCCACTCACGCAGGCTACCCAACCGCCACGTCGACCTCCCACCGCATGCATGTTTTCCACGCGCCTTTGCGCAAACCACTTTTTGCATCAAGCTTCGTACCTTCTCCCCCCATCCGTCTGCCGAAAGCAGGCATCGCTGTGCGACATAGGAAAGTTCACCACGGCATGGAACGGACTTAGCTTTTTTTGCGTGGCCATGCTAAGCCTAGGCCCAAGCTTGCCGATCAAAATGGATCGCGACATGTGTAGAAGAAGAAAAAAGGGGGGCCGACAACGAGGACGACGGGGGCCCCTCGGAGAAGCACGGATGAGAAAAAAAGAGTCACGGAAGAAAAACAACGGGACCCAGCAGGCAAGAAGACGCGCCCCGTAGTGCATGTCCGTTGTCTGTTGGACGTTATGTACAGGATGCGCAAAGTATTTTCGTAAACCGTAAGATGCATGCCGCTTGTACTCTGTCGATACGTGCTGTAGCTGAACTTGTTTCTACGAGTGGGTGTGCGCGGCAGAAACGGAGTTTCCAGGATAGGCAAAACTGCCTGAAGAGGGGGGAAGACGAAGCTATTCTTGCTAGTCGAGTAACGAACGGCTACAGTGGGTCTTGCCGCACCCTTTCTTTTCCTCTTTCGCCTGTCGTTTTTCTTTCTTTCTCACCTTGAGTTTCCTTACGTTCTCTTTCAATATTTCTCCCGTTTGGGTGATCCGTAAAACAACCGTAGAGCTGCTGATCAACGAGGACAACCATCGCAGCTGCGGCGACTTGAGCCAGAGACGAGAGTCTGTCCTTCTTCTCCCCTCTCTCCTCTCTCCCCTTTTCTCATTTTCTTCTTTTCTTCTTTTCTTCGTTCACACGCGCGTCGTCCCAGAAAATACGCTTCTCCGAGCGGAGCAAAGGGGCACGGACATGGGTGCCTTCCCGCGCAAACTACGCCTACGCCTTTTCATCGTCCTTTTTTTCCTCCTTAACAGGGAAGCATTGGAGTGGGGGGTAGAGAGTGAGTCGTAGTAAAAAGATGGGGGTGCATTCACACACACACACACACACACACACACACCTGCAGAACGCCGTCTTGTTCTCTCCTCGCTTGTGGCCCATTCTCTTTCGATTCGGCGTTCTCCTCCTTTTGTTCCATTGTTTCCCTTGCTCCCTTGTTGTTTGTGGCCACCCACGCCCGGGCGCCTGCATCTATTCGGCAGCGGCCGCATGAGAAAACGAAGGGAGGGGGGAGGAAGGGGAAGGAAGGGGACAGCCTCCAGATAGCCATCTTGCCAAGTCTGCCTCCTGCGTGCTGTGCTTCTGCACATCTGGCTGGGCCTATGGGTTGGGTCATGCGTGGGTGGTGTCCTGGGTGTGTGTACGTCGCGCTCCGTACTTGACAAGTAGCATATTTGTACGACGTACGACGTACAAAGTATTGATTTGCACGGCGTCCGGTGTACTTGTGTCTTTTCTGGTGTGCGTCTGTGCAGTCCCTTGCGTGGGGTGGCTCGGGTGGCCCAGGGTTGCACTGGATTGCTATCGCATTGTGCATGTGTGTGTGCTTGTATTTCCAATATCATGAACAATACGGAGTACTCGTATGGGACTGGGCTGGATACGTCTCCTATGTGGCGTCCTGGAGTACGACGTACGGACTACCCGAAATGCGATTATGACCCGTCGCATCCAAACTGGTGTTGTTTCCATCGTGCCCCAAGCATAGAAGGGCAAACCGGCGGGTTACCTTATCAAGAGCGAGAGAGGGCAAACACCAATCAAATGGATACCCCAGTCAAGGAATGTGATGAGTATTTGCTGGGGCGGGCTGGGTCAGCCAATGTTTCTGCAAGTGAGAACCAAACTTCGTTGTGCCTGTCAGACACTCCGGGAGCCTTTCCGACAGGATGATATGTATGGAGTATGAAATCCAACAAGAGAGGAGACAAAACAACGAGAGAAGAAAACAAAAGAGGCAAGAAGCACAAGTGAAGATCACTTTGTGCCTGTGCATCGTGAGCCGAGGATAATAATATGTAAAAGTGAAGCGGCTGCTGTCTCTCTTTTCTCATTTTTTGTGGCGTTTTAATTGTATTCCAAAAAGAAAGGAGACAATCACGGACCATCCCTTCGGTACCATACAATTGGGCAGCCAAATAGGGTCGCGGAGGGCAAATGACGATGTGCACACCTCAAGCAGAATCGAAGGGAAACAAAGGAGCTCAAACAGAATCCTGGCAATGCGCCACAATTGCTCCCATTGTTTACGGAAAATTAATCTTGCTCTAAAACATTACATATGAGCATATGGCAGACATGAGCCTTTAAAAAGAAGATATCCAGAGCCGACACACTGGATAAAGGAAAACGGCCCGAGCCTCGATTTTGAAGGCGCTCGGGCATGTGACAGCCGCTCTAAGTTTGTGCCCATCATGGGGCACCATGGGACACTCTGCAACAACTTCCCCACGGATTTGAGACGTGTTCTTGCTCGAATACGTCGTACGAGACTGCCAAAATCCCATCTCAGGCGATGTCGTATTTTATGAAGCCAGTCCCATTGCCTGCCGCTTCGTACCCGGCAAGGTTTCAGCGGCAGGCAACGGAACAGGCAACCATGGCGAGGGGACAGCAAACAGCAAGGGGACGAGAACGGGCCGCCCTGCAGATAAGCCATCATGTCGGTCGACGAGCTTGGGCTGCATGAAGCATCCAATATTGGATGGTCGCCAAATAAAGACACGGCGATATCGCCAGATATCTTCATGTCCTCTACCTATTGCATCCCGTTGATATCAGGATGGCCTGCCTCGTGCATTGGGCCAGCCTCGGGCCATACCTGGCTCCAAATTTCTCATTTGCTGCATACTGGACTAGCTGCTCATCCCTTTGTCGCGCCGCCTTCCTCGCCTCCTCGCCGTGGAGTTGCAATATCTCCGCTTAATTCTGTATATACGGTGCATGCATGAGATATGGGGAAAGCACGCGTCGTAGCTCAAAGAAAGGCAAGCTTACAGCAGAAGGATTCCGGTCTCTCCCACATGATATGCCGTGTACAATTAAAGTATCTTCCCGACACCCGAATCCCGGACGCCGCGACCCACCGAGGCCGAGGCACACGCCTTACGGGGAACGAAATACGGGGAACAAAGCATGGAGCACGTTGCACTAGGGCAAGGCTCTTGAGGACAACTCTTGATTCCACATACCTATATCTGGACGCGGAAGTGGCGACAATTCCAAATAAATTAGACGATGAGAGGCACGATATATACGGTGGTTTAAAAATATTTTGTAATTTATTGCGCTTCTTTGTTTCAATGTTTTTGCCGCATTCTCTGGTGTCTGTCTAGTCGACATCTAGACCATCACGACATCCCTTCTTTTTTAAAGAAATATATTTAGCTTTCTTTGTTCGATCGAGCACATCTACTGTCCTCTGTGGTATTTGTATTTCGATTCCCCGCATTCACGCCATAAGGCCCTTCCGGCCCACATCCGGCACGCTGGCGGTCGCTCCTGCCTTCTTTGCCACGTGGTATTCCGCCACAGACGACCCACCTCCGGTGCCGCCACTCAACAGGGTCCGCCACCGCCACGTTCTCCGGGCTAGCAACGACAGCGTGATATCCGCGGCTTTTCTCCGTGCGTCTATGCTCCTGTTTGCCCGCCTTCCCGGGCTTTACTCCTCCACCTTTGTCACCGTGCCTCCGCATAGACCCATCTCCACATCTCACGCCCTCGGGTTTTCTTTGCGCCATTGTGTTGTACGACTCATGGCCTCTCCACCGGGCTCATATTCGTATCTCGTATTCTATAGGAAAAGCCGACTTAAACGGGTTCAACTCAACGACAGTTCCATCTCAACTAAGCTAGCTTTCAGTCATACTCGTATTCGTACCAATTCTTGAGGGTTGTTTTTTTCTGTCTCGACCATGTTTATTTTACGGAGTATTAGATAAAAACTAACAAAAGAAAAGACGAGGGAAAAGAAAAGAAATAAAAAGAAAACAGTCAGAAAACCGGGCGGAAACGAACGCAAGAATAGGGTTCTAAATACGGCGACGGCTCCGTCGTTCCGGCAGTCGTCCGTCGCTCGCCGTCCGGACGGAAATTCTGCCGTGTCGTCTGCCGTTCTTCGATATACCGACCATGTCCCACTCCCTGACCAGCCTTGAATATAGGGACGTGGAGGGGAGGTCAATGCCGATATAAAGCAGTTTAGGTGTTTAACTCCTACAACCGATGGGATTTACACTTATTTACGGTTCCCGCCAAGGCTGACGAGACGACCAGAACAACCAAGGGATACCAGGGGAATTGAAAAACAAAGCTTAGTTTAGCTTCTCTCCAAAAGATGCAACGGTTGAACCCCAACGATACAACCACCCCATCAGCATCAGCCCAGGCAGTGGAGAAGCCAGGGGGTGGGTGTGTGTGTGTCCAAAGGTTATGCATGTCGGCTCCTTTGAAGGGCAAAAGAACCGAGAAACGATCGGCCATGCTGATGGCCGTTCTGCCAGGGGATCGGCCTATGCGATGCCCGCCAAATAAACGACACTCAAAGAGCATCACCACATCTCGAGACGAGACGACGTAAAGTGCCTCAATGGGAAAGAACATAGACATCTTTTCCCTTTTCTAAATCATTTGTTAGCGGTATTCGCCCTTGAACGGTCTCCGGACCGCGGACAACATGCAGAAAAGGAGCGCACGCCCCGGCATTGTTGCTGCAGCCCTGCCGGCCAAATTGTCTTCTGCGTCCTTGTCATCTTGTCTTTGTTTGTTTATTTCCTTGGCCTGATTCCTAGCACCGTTCATTGTCCGGTTAGCATATCATCAGACAATTGCCAAGGTCAAGGCTGTTGGCACCCACAGCTCATCCACAGCCCGTCCAAGTGGACTATCATCTTCGTGATGCTGTGAGAGGGAAAAGAGGCGATGCACATCTCGTTCTCTCGACGTTACCTATGTCGCCTCTCCAGGTGGAGGTTGGTGATGGCGATGTTGATGTTGATGACACTGCCCGCTGTAGCATCGAGACAGGTGAGATCCTCCCTTGACGAGACGACGACATGCTCCAGGCATCGTGGTTTTTTTTCTTTCTTCCTTTCTATCAAGGCCAAGAGCTTGCTCCTAGCATACAGACTCAGGATCTGTACAAACCACGCATACCCGAATCCTGCACCCCTACAGCCCGTTGAGACTAGTATGCAAGCATTAAACAACGTTGCAAGATGACGGGTGCTACCGGGCTGGTGGTGCAGAGTGGAGATTATTCTTTTTTTCCCTTGCATTTTATTTATTTATCGTTATATCACTCGAGACTGAGACCAGTCTGTAAACAAGGGCGTATAAATAAAGAGGCATGGCAAAAGCTAGATACGCGACGAGGTACAAGGAATATACTCGTGAGCTTCTAAGCACCTTGGGATGTGCCTTGGCTTGTACACGGATGGCTTGAGCCACAGCCATTTCCCGACTCCCGTCAGCTTCTAGAGTCTAGCCCATGCAGAATTGAACGGACTGGGGAGTTAGGCTCGTCCAAATTGAAAGGCACAAAATAAACTAAAACGGTTCTCGGGGGAGATCAACCCACCCTGAGAAGCAGACAGTCCTTTCATTGTCGTCAAACTCGAAATAGGGGCCTATATCCTCCTACGTAGTTCTGCACTCTGAACATGACAGTCCATGCTCCCCGGAATAGTTTCCACTGAGAAATCAATCCTCGACAAACTGGCGCTACTCGATATGATGATGTCTCAAAGGGAGCTGAAAAGGCAAAAAGGCAACCAAGGATATGTTGGGCTAGTCACAACAGGAGGATCACACTGTGGATAGAAACAGAGCAAGAAAAAAAAAATCCCGTCCTTTGTTCTTCGTTCAGCCGGCAAAGAGCGGTGGAGCTGCACAGAAAAAATATATCGTCATGCATCGTGTAAGTGGATGTGGCTTGGCTGGACCAGGGAAGACGAACGACGATACGACTTGCCTGAGCAGGCTAACAAGGCCAAGGCAACGGGCCACCGCTCTTTTGACAAGAGACAAGCACCCTACCTCGTCATTCAGACTTTTTTTCCATAAGAATGCCATTCCATTCCCAGCCGCCGCCGGCCTATCTCCAGGCAGTATTTGCCACACAAAATTTATGTGATGTGGCTGTCCTACCATTCCATCGACGATGAGTCTACCAGGCACTAGCAATACGAGACGTCAGACGCTTGGTACCAAATCAGAGTTCAGAGACGGCCTACGCTGGACAATTGGCAGACGTCCTGTGACGAGTAAATCTAGAGCATAGGGAAAATTAGAGGTGGCTCATGCAGCGGTTTTCGTCTATTCGTATAATCGTCATTCGTAGAGCGTCGTGCAGCGCTGGTCGCCTCTGGGCATTCGATATCCCGTAGCTTTTCCCGAGCAAGGATGTCTCGTTTACCCAAGGCAGGCAGCTTGGATGCCGGCCAAAGAGAGGATAGAGGGTGGAGCAGCGAAAGCGGAATGGGATTCCGTTGGCCGGAGATGTAAAAAAGAAAAGGGGTGTTGTTGTTGTCACGGGGCCCATCCCCGATCAAGTATTTGGACAAAGTGCACATAGAAAGTGCCCCATGCAGCCAATCGATAAAAGAATACAGGCCCATGGCCTTGGGAGCCGGCCGATGCAGATTAGCTGCGTGTGTGTGGTGTATGTGTGTGCATGCGTGCGTCGTGTGCATGTCTGAACGGGACAATGTACAGATGTGGTGTTTATTTGGCCGGCGTGGCTGGTGTTAGTTGCTGTAGGGTATTATTTACCACCTCAACGGCATCGACCTGCGTCTGTAAGTTCAGCTGTTCAGCTGCTCATATTTTTTTTTTTTTAAAAAATCCTTTTCAGATCCTTCTCATTCCAGTAGACAAAGAACGCCTTGTGCAAAAAATTGTTGTTGTTTTTCAACTCAATTCTCAACGATGACAGATGGTGACAGATGATGACTGCCCACTAATGCACGCATGGCACGCAGCGGGATGGCAATTGACGGCGGCGGCGGCGAACAAACTAACAACTAATATGCAGCCAACAGTAACTCGTGGCCTGCACGCGGCCGTTGCCGACGAATCAGACTGGCAGTTCGCCACTGGGTTTCAGCTGGACGAGGGCCTGTTTTCGAGGGGCGGTTCTTCGGCACCGTGAAGGTCCGGGCGATGGTTGGCAGGCTGTACGAAATGAGAGACGATAGAGTCAACGATGGGGAAT
Source organism: Sporothrix inflata (assembly GCA_021396225.1). NCBI lineage: Eukaryota > Fungi > Ascomycota > Sordariomycetes > Ophiostomatales > Ophiostomataceae > Sporothrix > Sporothrix inflata. The sequence continues at coordinate 58,646 of WNYF01000026.1, forward strand.
TTTGTTGGCTTTTTTTTCTTTATTTTGTTGATCCTTGATCGTTCCTTCTTCCCGTTTTCTTTTTCTTCTTTTTTCGTTCCTTCCGCGTCTCGGCCCCCTTATTTATCAAATTTTATGGACCTCAGCACTTACTAAAACCACTAACACTGAATCCTTCCGGTCTTAAGACCCTGTGAAAGACGAGGCTGCAGACCAGAAAAGGCGGCTTTTCGCCACTTATAAGGAGACGACGCGGGAAGAACGGGAGATGCTCAAAGGAAAGGGGTGTGAGATGTACGATGTACGCAATACGTCAGAACTTAAGAGCATTAGAGCGTTGGAACATTCACACGACTGCAGATAAAAGACGTCGTAACTGCGGCTGGAGAGCCGCCACAGTAAGTAATAAGGCCGAGGCAGCAGCGCTCAAAGGCCTGCAGCAGACCACTCACAACGCGGGGGGCAAAAAGGAATAGGGGAAAGAACGACCAAGAACGGCAGGTTGGGGCCACATCCCAGAAAGAGAGGGAAAGAGCGAACGACGAAAGAGAAGGTGACACACAAAAGAAAAGAAAAGAAAGAAAGGGAAAGAGCGAAGGAACACTCCAAGAATGGTTTGAATGGGGAGGAAGGACGGAGAACCAGATACGAACTGCCCTAGCCGCTGTCTTTCTAGGCAGGCGCAACTGTCGTCGTCAAAGCTCGGGAACACAAGAGCAAAACACACCACAGCCTCACACGTGAAAAGGGCACAACATGCGATGATGAACGACGAACTCGGGACCTACGCAATAACGCCTCCTTCTATTTCTCTATTTGATATATCGGTGTCTGGCTGTTTTGAGACGACCCTACCCTGGCCTATGAGTCCCGCCAAATTGAGCTATTGATGCCATGTTTATACGGTAGCGGCAGGCTCAATGATGTTCCAAAAGACGCGGAAAAGACAAACTGACCAAGTAAATGCGAAAGACGGCAGACGAGGGACGAAGGATGATAAAAATATGAGCACGAGCCATCAAGACGGTAAAAAACAGACAAAGAAACGAGCAGGGTCTGGGCTCTTGACGCCCCTGTGAGAGGCTAGAACGCCTGAACGCCACAGCTACCCCATTCTGCCGAGTTTACTCCATTCCGCGGCGCGTACACAACTCACAGGGCGGTACCAAGCAGCTAGACGCAAGTCTATCTGGGGCATCTACACATCTACATTCGGTAAATAGTCTCGTCAAGTAGCGTCGTGGCGTGTACGTCGTAAGTGCCTTTCAAAAAAAAAATTAAGGAGGTCCGATTGTTCTTTTATGCCCGAAAGGATGAGACCTCCCCTTCTCCTTTCTTCGTTTTGTTGTAGTCCTTGTCACCCCAAAAGGGTAGGGACCAGAGCCATGGCACAGGCGTTCAGCCACACACTCCACTAGTCTCTCGACCCGGGACAGGGGGGATGCAGGATTGCCTTTGCTGTTACAACACCACCAAAAGCGGCTGCTGTCGCGTGTCCCGTCCGCTGTATTCTCTTTCCAGTATGACGGATCTCCACGGAACGAACGCATGTATCTTTTTTGTATATTTTGTGCTACCGCACCTCTCAAGTCCCATGTAAGTCGACGTCCAGGCCAGAAGGGGGCGTGTGAATATCCACCCCCTTTCTTCTTTTTTTTTTTTTTTTTGTTCCTGTTCTCTTTTCCATGTTTTCTATTGTACCAGCCTTCCTCAACCGCCAACTTCCTCGGGCCAACGCCATCTTTTCTTTTCATCTTCTAGAAGGACGTCGTATTTCATGGATGACCGTGGATGTATCAAGGATAGACATCCCATACAGCCACAACAGGCACAAGCTCACGTCTCCCAGGCTTAGCTTTCTTCTTCTTTCTCTTCTTTTACGACTTGCCTACTTGTTTCTGTGATTTTGGCCACCCTCGACTGTCCCAATCAGGTATCTCGCCATAGATCATTGCAGCGATAAAGCGAAACAAAGAAGAAAGATAACCACATGAGCAGAGAGACGACGACAACGACCGGCCTGCTTTTGTATCGGCCACGAGGGTGGCAATATGGAAGGCAAATAACGTAGAAGGCAGGACGGCAAAACAAACCAAGTAACGGTATCCTATCTACAACGGGACATTAAATGACAATGAGCAGTAAAACGTATAGCAAAACAATACAAAACAGTAACCAGAAGCTACCTGGCTTGGACGTGGACTTGGACTCGAACTGCCACCCCCTGCTTCCTCCACACCGCTTAGATACACGCCACAACGACCATGACCATGCCATTCCATGCCAGGTTGAGCTCTGTCATTTTCTAGCTCTCCTTTCCTTGTCCTTGTATCTTTTTGATCTTGTCACTCCCCTGTTACATTTGTTCTCTAGCCTATTTTGATTTCATTTATTGTTTCGTTCTTTTCTGGTCTTTTTTTCTGTTCTTTTCTTTTTCTTTTCTTCTTCTCTTTCTGACATCGAACGCCAAGAGCCTCCTGCACCGCTACTGCTGACTGATCGTGGAAAGCTTAAAGCTGGACAGGGCTGCTCCTCCACTGCGCAAACAGGAGACTGGGGGGGACGTGAGGATCGGGATAAAAATAAAACGGAAGACGAGAAAGCCAGAAGACAGAAAGGAAAGACAAGAAAAAAGAAGAAACAAAGAGCAACCGACCTAGACCCAGCCAGGTTTGACACGAACACGGCAAGGTCTCTTTTGATATAAAGAACCTGGTGGGACTCGAATAGGGTCCGTGGAAATCAGGCATCGGAGAGAAACGACACAACAAAAATCAAGAGGAGAACAATATCGACACGAGACGACCAAAAAACAAGGGCCAGTAAGAGAGGCCTGAGATATACCACGAAGCAAAACACAAACGCGGACGCTCACGAAACGAACAGCTCACGACCAACTCTCCCGTCTTTCCATATCTTCCTCTCGGCTCTCCAACCCACCACAAACTTACACCATACCCACGCCCATACTCACCTACCTACTCACTGCTGTCGTTGTGCACATCCGTGCCCTACCAAAGTCCAGCCTTACGCGACGACATATCTAGGGGCCGTCGGAGAGATTATAATATAACGGGCTGCCCCTCCACTTCGTCTTTCGCCTCAAAATCCTCCTTTCTTCGCTTCTCTCGCCTCGTTTTGTTTTCCTCTCTCGCTCTCCCCATCACGCCTACTCCTGGCCCCATTCTCCCAACCAAGGCCAGTGGAGCCCAGCCGCGCGGAAAACAACCCTCGCTTGTTTTCTATGCTGCTGTTGCTGCTGCCGCCGCCCCATCGACCATGAACTATACACGCAAACGTAAGTAAGCGCACAACTCTGTTTTGTCGTGGACTCCCTTTCGCTATTTGCTTTGTCGTCGTTCGCTCTTTCCTCTTTTTCATCATTGTTGTCCTGTCTCACTTATATTATCACCCTTTCCTATCTTGCCGACAGCGATGTCCCCTGCTCTTTCCTTCTGTACAACCTACGTTCACTGACGTATCCTCTCTATCATTTTAGGCGCACTGTTGGCGTGTGACTTTTGCAGGCACCGGAAACGAAGATGTGACGGCGAGCGGCCATGCTCGACCTGTAGAGAGTCAAACGCTGACTGCCGCTACAAGGATCTGCCTATTGAACGGTGAGTCTTGTTCGTTCTGTTTGGGCTAAGCTGGGCAGGGCGGCAGGAACGCAGGCAGGAGCGGTGGGCGTGCTGTTCGATTCTTCCCTTCCTCGCTCCTCTCTTCCATCCTGCCTGTCTGGTCATTTTTACTCATTTATTTGCTTTTTTTATTTATTTGATGTGTTCCCCCTTCCCCGTCCCCCCTCCATGCCCTGCCCCATCCCGTCTCACCTCCCTCACCTCCACCCCTCCACACCGAGCCACCGTCCGCAAGCCACCCCCATGTCCAACCCAACCCCCTTGGCCAAGCTCCATCAGGCTTCCCCAGACCTGGGTCTGTCAGGACTTTGAGTACATCCAAGGCCTGGCCTTCTAGGCTTCCTCGTTTCCTCGCTTGCCCATACTCGCTCCCCCAAACTCTAATCTTTGATTAGTCGCGTTTTCTTTTCTTTCTCCTGTTGATGTTTGTCATCATACATTTCTAATTCATTGCCTGATCCAGCGTCGAGTCGCCCTCGGCATCCAGCGAGGCCGTCGTCGAGCGGCTGGGCCGGATCGAAGCCCTCCTCGAGGAACAGGGCCAACAGCTGCAGCACCTCTTCATCCACGGGCCCTCGTCGTCTAGCTTTGACGGATCCCACCTCAGCATCTCCCCCAAGGTCTCCATCGATGCCACAGCGGTAGGTGCCGAGCCTTCCGAGGCCGCAGACGCTCATCTGTACGCTACCAGCAGTCACCACTTTTCCCGATCGTCCTTCCACTTAACGCCCGAGTTTGCAGTGGCCGCGGTCGCCGGTCTTGGGAGCATCACGGCGGCCGGCACACCAGGCTCCTCCACGACCTCGCCACCCGCGCCCATCCCGACCACCGTCGGCGTGAGCCCGCTGCTCGGCATCGACGCCTCACATCGCAACACACCTCACCAGTATCTATACCAACACCCACAGCACCACCAACCGCAACCGCAGCATCCACAGACCTTCTTCCATCAGCATGCACCCATTCCCTACCATGGCGGCAACACGGGCAACAACATAGCCGCACCCACGCCTGTTTTTGGCTACTCCACTGACACCACGCCCGCTTTTCCCTCCGGCGCCGGTCTCACCACCAGCGGCCCGCGCGCCCTCCTGACTGGCAAAGCCTCCTCCATCGCCACGTCCGATGTCTCGTCACACAACATCGAGCAGGACCAGCAGTTTTTGATCCCCTTGGATCACTCCACAGCCGCGAACACGCTCCTCTCGCTGCCCCTGGTCCGATTCTTTCTTGAATGCCAGCAGCGAAGCAAAAGCAGTGCTCCAGAACGCAGACCGAGCGGTGGTAACTCTGGCAAGAGCTCCTTCTCGTCCTATTTGTACCCTCGCACGTATTTCTTCGACATTGAAACGCACCAGCCTCTGCCACCCCAGCTCGACCTCATCTACAGTCCTGGTCTCGTCCCCGCCATCCTACCGCCGCACGTCCTCGCCGCCAGCCACCCGACTGTGCTCGATGGCCTTGTACGCAACTACTTTGCTTACGTCCATCCCAGCGCACCCCTGTTCAGCGCCGCCCAGTTCCGCCAGTGGTCCTCCAGAGTGTACGAGCAAGGGCCCGACGACTCTATCGGGACGGCCATTTGCCTCGTCGTTTGGGCCTTGGGGTCTTTGGCTGCCCCATCACCACCAGGAAAAAACAATGTAGCGCCGTCAAGGTCCTCCTCTTCCTCCTCACCGTCACCCGACCCTTCGGCACAACGGCATCAACAGGCCGAGCGCGATCGCTTTGCACTGTCCCTCTTTCAGCCGGCGATGAAGATCATCCTGCACCATACGTTGTGGGAGTTTGGGCCGGCGTCGCTGGATATCTGCCAAGCACTCCTTCTAGCAGCCTCGTATTTCTCTCACGTTGGGCGGCCATTGCACAATGCGAGGATGGTGCATCTGGCGAGTCGAAAGTTAATCCGACTACTCGAAGAGTGAGTTTTAAAAGCACCACAAAAACGATTAAAAAACATGTGTGCGGGCTGCATCATACTAATCATATTGCAACTAGGCATAGGCGAGATGGCAGCGAGCCAGAGAAGGATGGGCGACTGTTGTCTGTGTTTTGGGTGTGCTTTATCTGGGAGTGGTAAGTCTGTGTGCGGTCTGTATCCCGTCTTTTTTTAGACACCCCTTTGGCTAACACAGAAAGCGACGGTGCTGCCGAGCTGGATGTCCCTAGAAGTGGCATCGAGCCTCTGGCCGAGAACATGCCGCTGCCCAGCAGCCTTGACCCAGATGACGGCGATGACATGATCTGCTTCGTAGCTGAGATCGCAGCACGACGACTCCTCAACCGCATCCACAGCTCGTTGTATGCAACAGGCGGCAGCAGCGACTCGGCGCAGGGAAATCTTGCGATACCCGACAGCGACAGTGCCACGAGCGGACGAACGACGCCCGGCAATAAACGGAAGCGTGGCGAGAACGAGATGTACGCAACGACGTCAGGAGCATCCGCAACTGGTGCTGGTGTTGGTGCCGGTCTTGGTCTGAGTGGTTCTGACAACACTGGTATCGGCAAAATGCTCCCCGTCAGTGCCGAGCTGAATCGCCAACTCGAGGCCTGGTACCGGGCGATGCCGGACCACATCCGCCCACCTCTGAGCGACAACACTGGCAGCAACAGAGTAGATGGCAATGTCGCCAGTGGCCTGTCCTTTGTTGATGACTTAAATGACTTGAGCGGTGACGACACGCCGTGGCAGGACAGTCGGCAGAAGCACACGACAAAACCACTCAACGAGCGCGTTCAGATCCTCCGCATTCACTATTACGCTGCCCGGCACATCATCCACCGACCTTTTGTTCTCGGCGTGGCATGGCAGCAACAGCAGCAGATTCTAGCACGCGAACGCGGCAGCGGTGGCACCAACACGGGTGCAAGCGTTCGAGGCAGCGACGAAGCAAACAACCCCCAGCCGCCCGCCTCGGCATCGGCATCGGCTCCACCTTTACCGACGGCCGTCCTCGAAAAATGCGCCATTTGTGTCGACTCGTGCGCCGCCTACTTGGTCCATGTGCTGCCCCTGCTCGAGCGCCGCTCGCCCTACTTGTGGTCTTTTTGCCAGAGCAGCATGGCTTGCCTCCTTGTCCTCCTCATCGCCGACGCCTGTCCGAGCATTGCCGCCAGTCAGCCCATTGCTGGCCAGCGGCGTGCGCAAACCATCGACATTGCCCGTCTGCGTGACCAAGTCGCCAGCCGACTGCGGCTGTGGGCGACGCCCGGGTCCAGCTTCGAGGCCGAGCTGCGCATTGTAGAGGGCCTGCCGATTGCGCCAAACTGAGATGGTGATCTCTGGCGCTTTGTGAAACCAGAGACGACCTAAGATTCGACAATCTGCTAATCTCATATTTCTTTGATATTTTGATTGTTTGTTCGTTTTTTTTCTTCTTTTTTTTCTTTTTTAGATTATTACATATATGTTTTTTTAGAAAAAAATCGGGCATGGTATATTCGGAGACTTTGGGATGCCTGCGACGGTCTGCAATGAGAAATGAGTAAATTGGAATAGGGTTCTGTTTTCTACATATAAATAAGGACTGGATCAAGGAAACTGGCAAGGGAAGGGGAGCATTGGCTTCAGTTTTTCTGGATTGCGGTGCATGAGAATAGCTGCTTAGATCATTTTGAATTATGATTTTAGGGTTTTAATAAATTGGAAGCAAAAGAGCACATATGCAGTGGAACAGATTATGATAGAAGCCAAGTTGATGGATGGTATTTAGCAATGACTGAATGAACGTAGGTATAAAACGCACTTCTTCCCGATCGCAAAGGCCGTTATGGATAATGGTAGTCGTTGAAATGGCAGAGGCCCGCCAATAATAAAATAAAGAGCAAAAAGGGGTAAATATGTTTGCAAAAAGTGGCCAAAAAACGCAATTAAAAATGGTAGCAAAAAGAAAATCTCAACAAAATTGCCAACAGATGCCGAGTTGCAACAAGAAAAAAGAACTCCATCCCGTCGCAACCCAAAATGAGCGAAAGAAGTATTAAAGAAAATTAAAAGCAAAAATCACAACCATAACAAAAACTCCCAACAAAAACTCCACGTCAAAACCGGCAAACAAAATCACACCATGTCGCTGTTCGGCTTGCTCTTTGTGAGGTACGAGCTTGGCAGCTTGGGTACCTGCGGCGACACAGGGAGCTTGTCCGACCGCTGCGGCGGTGGCGGCGATGCCATGCCGCCGGGCACGCCGTTGCCGTTGCTGCTGCTGCCGACGCCGTTCCCGCCACTGCCGCCGACCCCTCCACCACTGGAAGGACCAGGCGACGTCATCCCGGCGGACCCTGGCATGCTTGCGATGCCGCCCATGCCGCCCATGCCGCCCATCACATCGGGCAGCTTCTCGTCGCGCGACCGACTGCCCGTCAGCCGCCGCATGCGTGAACGTGTGCTCTGCGCCAACGGCCGGATCATGGTCTCAAACACGCCCCCACCGCTGTGGCTGCCGTTGCCGCCCACGCCACCACCACCACCCCCGCCACCTAACACCCCTCCGCCATTGCTGTTAGCCACATGGCGGTCGTCTTCAATGTCCGAGAAAAAGGCATCTTCGTCATCAGAAGCAAACTCGCGCAAGTACGAGGAAGAGGCCGCGACGGACGCAATGCCGGTTGCGGACACGGAGGCGGGTGCCGACGGAGACGTGATGGAGCGGGCATGCAGCGACGGCCTAGTCGCGTTACCCGGCGCGGGCGGCGCAACATGGCTGGTGCCGAAGTTGAAAGCGCCCGGGTTCATTGTGTTGGCCACCGCAGAGTTGTTTGCGCCGTCGCGCGATCCGGGCGGCCGATCCGCGAATGCATTCTGCAGGTTGGTTGTGGGATTGGATGCTTGGTGGAGCAGCGGCACAATCTCGTCGTACAGCTGAGCACCGGACGCTACAGCAGCGCTATCTGGGAACGCCTCGGTGATGGTAATGGTCGATGAACGGCTGTCGCTGGGCGGGCTGGTGCCCATGTCATCGAAGAAGTCGTCGAGACTGTCGAGCTTGGTCACGAGATCGCCCGTCACCGACATGTCGCTGCGTACCGCATCGTCGGACAGCATGGTATCTGTCCGCTCCATCGCTGGCGGGTAGTACAAGTAGGGGAATTCCTCAATGTGGAATTCCACCTCCGGCGTGGGCGCTGGAGGCTCCGCGGCGACGCCCTCAGTGTTCTGGCAGCTGTAGAAGACGGCGTGAATGTTGGCTCGCGTGGAGTCCGTCTTCTTCGCCGGCATGGGGATGGCCCATCCCGACTCTTCGGGTATGCCGAACAAGCTTTGCGTGCGCTCGTACTCTTTGCGGATGGACTTGGACGTCGCCCGCGTCATGCTCATACGAATGTGGTGCTTGTCCATGGACGAGCCAGACATGGTCATGATGTTGTCGAGAACTTGCAGGGCCTCCATGCAGAAGTCGGTCGGAAGTAGACGCAAGAGCGGCGAAAGGAGGTCGGAGCCATGGCCAGCAATATCTGGCTGCCGCATATCGATCTGCGGGATGAAGACGCATAGAATCCGCATGGTCTTTAGACGCACCCACGAAATGCTGTTCGTGAGGAAACCGATTAACATGGTGATCATGTGGAAGTCAAGGCGCGGCAAAAAGTGCTCCTGGAACGCCGCAAACATCTGCATCGCGAAGTCGCTGCCGTCTTTGTCGTATGTGGATGACAGGTAGCCGTCAAGAACCATCGCGATGCCACCGTGACCTTGCGAGAGTGCCAAGCCCAGCAGATTTTGGGTCGTTTGCACAATGTCATCGTTCAGAGTATTGCTTTGTTCCATCTCATGCAAAAAGCGAGGAAGGTTCGCAACTAGTGTAAGGAATAGTCGGTCGTCGTCTCCAACGAGAGCATCGCTTGGAAGACGCACGAGCTTGTCAAGGGTCTTGAGCGTGGCATCGAGGCAAAGCGAAGAGCGCAGGCCCTTGTACAACAGCGGCTGAAGGCCCTCGAACGCCCCGTCCCATTTGGTCGGCTGGCCATCCAAGAAGAGACGCCGGACGCTTGCCGATTGGAAATCCAGCTTGTCCAAGAACTGGTTCAGCATGTCGACCGCTTCGAGGAACTCGCGTTCGTTGATTGATTCCAGACACGCGCACGTGGTCCAGAAGAGCTGCGGGAACGTAAGCAGCTTGTCGGCATCGAGCTTCGAGATGAGCGTCTTGAGTGTCGTCAATATCTCCATCGAAAACGTCCGGATCTCGCTGTCCTCGTCTGCGATTGTGTTGGACAGCCGCGCGAGCATGTCAGCAAGCATGTATTGGTCAAGCGAGGTCAGGATGCAGCGGAAGATTTGGAACGATCGGCAGGCGAGATGGCGAACTGGGCAGGAGGTCGCCCAAGTCAACGACAGACGACCCCATTGCTCCTTAATGCCGGGGAAGGCAATCTCAAAAGTCTTGACAACCTCGGACGTCAGGTATTCCATACTCAGAGGTACCTTGCTGTCTTGGTCGTCTTCTTTGCCGTTGCTGTCTTCGTAGCCCCAGACCACCGACTTGTCGTGGCGGCGGATGAGTTCCACAAGCCCCTCGATGGCCATTGCCTCCTCGGCCGTCTTGTCGTCAATATTGGAGATGACAAGCTCATGGATGAGATGCACTAGCATTTCACGAGCCTGTTCCTGTACTAGAGGCGTGTAGTGGTCCCAGAGAACAGTGACCACCTGCAGCAAGACGGGCACGTTTTCGGCCGCCAGATTGACAGGCGAGACCATGAGATCCACAAGCAGGATCAAGGACAGCTGGCCTAGTGAAAAGCCGGCTTGTTTTGTTCCAACGGGAAGAGCGTCATTGAGGTCAGCGCAATAGGGGAACAGGCTGTTGGCGTCCGGCGGCGGAGGCATTGTCTCCCTCTTTTCATTAGGCACCATGGCCTTGGGAGTGATTTGCATAAGGAGGAAGTCGATCACCTTCTGTCCGGGCGCGCTGCTCGTGCTAGCCAAAAATACAACGATCTGCTTGGCGTACTCCACAAAGTTTTGCTCTCGTCTCTCCAGGCACAATGCCATGATGAAATCGAGAATCAGGCGAACATTTCCGGGATGGGGGCCGGTGGCTAGCGCTTGCCAAAGAGCCTGCACCTCATTGTGCAAAGCGCCGCTCGACTTGATGGTGATCTCGAGCAGGTTGGCAAGAAGAACATAGGACTCGGCCGTCGGGCCACCATTGGGGTCGACCTTGAGTTCGATGGACTGAATCCACGGTAGGATGACAGCAATGACGTTTCGCTGAGCGGCCTGCTGCACATCCTTGAAGTAGTATGTGAATTCGGAAAAGATATGGAAGGCAACTTCGGTGTGCTGCTTTGACAGGCGCTCTGAGATCTTGTACTGTGCAAGCTTGTAGACGGCCTTGGTCTTGTCCGAAACGCTGATGTCGAAATCCTGGATCTTTGACCCGCGGCCCACACTCTGGCGTTCTTCGAGGGCTCGGAGCATGAGCACAGACTTGGAACGGATCTCGCTCTGTTCGTTGCCGAGAGTAAAGAGACACAGGCCAAGCAGGCGCCAGAATGGGCACGGATAGTCGGGATGCTCGAGAAGGACCTGGATAACAACTTCGAAATAGCACTCAAGCACGTTGGTAGACTCGGTCAGGTAGCACCGGCCGATGCTGTGCTCCAACAAGAACGAGTGTTCCTTGTTGTGGACGATGAGATTGTTCAGTGCCTGGCGTCCAATGAGACGCATGCGGTCGTTGCCCGACCGGAAAATATCTTCGACCCAGGCAAACAACCGCCGCATGTCGAACTGAAGCGAGGCGCCGCTTTCCGTGGTAACGCTGATCGGCCCACCGCAGAGCGCAGCCATGGCACTCAAGGCAGCCGTGCGTAGATGGCGCTTCTCGATCTCCATGGCGGCGGTCAGCGTGCTGTCCGGTGGCCGAGGCTGGACGTGCTGGTCAATCATCGAAAGCCGCCCGTTCTCGTCACGCTGATAGAGCTGGTTCTGGTTCGGCGAGAAACCGCACCAGTCCTCCATGAGCGAGAATGAGGACTTGCGGGCCTCAAAGGTGATCCAGCGAGAGGGATCACGAGACCGATTGATACCCAAGTACAGCTCTTCCATGAGGCCGCAGTAATGGCGCCGCAGCTTCTGGAATTGCATATCGAACTGTACCTCCCCGTCCATCAAAAAGAGTTTAATGTCCCGGGCCTGCCCGACAAGTTGGCCGAGAACCCAGTCGTCGTTGTACACCTCTGGCAGTTTCAAGAAATGGCTCGTCAATCGATAGACGTGGGCGGCCTCGGTCCGCAAGGTGTCCAACTTCTTGTTCCGACGAGGACTACTATTGGTGCGCTGGTGGGAGCGACCTTTGGCTTCGTCAAAGTTCCGCGACAAATGGCCATCGAGTTCCTCTAAAAGTGTGGGGTAGATGTTGAGATTGATCGCTCCCATGCCGGCAACGACGGATTCTCGGACGGACGGGGAGTGCGCGGAGAGAAAGGGATTGAGGTATTTGAAAAGGTTCCTCGCAGAGACGATCTTATCGGATGGGTTGGGGGACGACTTGGAGCCTTTCCGCCCGTGCTGGTTTGTTCGACGACCGTTTACCGGTGGGCCACCGGAATCCTGCATCGTCGAGCAAGCAAAAATGAGATACAGTTTCCACTGTTCGATGAGGAGTTCGGGCTGCGTCGTTGGTGGGTGGGGGACAAAACGGGCGCTGCCTGGGTCGGCTCCTTGATAAGGACCGCGGACCGGCTCGGACAGGAACGTGATTGATTTGTACAGCTGCAGGATGCGGTTGCAGATCAGATCGCGGCCGATTGTGACGGCAAAGAGGCACCTCTCGTTGATGACGCGGATCAAGTTGGGGAAGACCTTGAACCAAAGTGTGGCATCATACGACAAGTCGCTCGCGCACAGCTCAATGATAGCACCCTGACTGCCACTGCTCTTGAGGCCACGCTGCAGGCGACTGCGCTCGGCCACCGTCAGGTACTCGTCATTAAAGTTCATGATCTGCGACGATTCATTTTCTAGGATACCAATGACGCGCAGGTTGTCCTTCTCGTCCGTCTGAGGCTTGCCGAGCGCTGTGTCAAACTTGGTGATGAGGCGGAGGACGGTGATGGCAAAGTTGCGCACCCTGCGCGACTGCGAGCACAGGAAAAACAGGCCGTGCGCCTCGATCTGGTCGACCTCGGCCCAAATGCTTGAGAGATCCAACTTCATGCCGCGCTTGTCTGCATTGCCCATGGGGTTTCCGGGCTCGCCCGAGTCAGCCGACGACATGTCTTTGGTCTTGCGTTGGATTTCTTCGATCCAGATGTGAAGAAGCTCAACGTAGAGGCGCAGAGTATTCTCAATGTGGTCGGCCCCCAGCATACCGCCCTCGGACATGGTGGAGTATCGGTCATCAAAGTTGAAAATGAAGCGCGAGAATCCCGTGGTGACCTGTTGGGCATGGGACTGGCGTGCAATGGCCTTGAGCGATTGTGCAGAAGATTCGGCAATGTTTGGCTGGATGTGAGCTGTGCCTGTGCACAGAAGGTTGATCAAGGAGTTGAAGGGGATCTCTGGTGACAAGCACCGAGGCAGGGCCTGGACAGCAACATGGAGAAGCTCGTAGAAAGGCTGCTTCTGGTCGATCGGGTTCGGGTGCTCTTCGCGGCGCGCAAAGTTGAACGTTTCAGCGATGGGTGTCTTTGGTCCGGGGCTGTTGAACTTTTCGTCTAACGCGGCCTGTCCGCCGAACGTGTTGTCACAGATGATTGTGATCTTGCCGAGAATCTCACAGAAGCGGGAGTAGTAGTCACGAACAGTGTCTGTAAGAACGTTTGTCGCAACAGGCCGTGAGAGCTGATCGTCAAGGCTGTTTGTGCTGGTGGTTGTCGACACGGATGCGGCCCGTAAGCGGGCACTGGCGTTCGCCATACCACCGATAAAGCCAGCCGAAACGGGCGAGCCGAGCGTAGGAGACGTTGGAGTACGATCGAACGGAGACGTCGAGTAACTCTGGGGGAACGGTGGGCGACCGATCGCGCCACGCTCCAGATCAGAGATGACGGCTAAGAAAGCACGAATGCCAACAACAATCCGGTCAGGCTCAAGGTTTTCGACCTTGAGATCGCGGTTGATGGTGAACAGCTCGGCATTGATGAGAGGGAAGATGATTGTCTTGAAGCAGAACTCGGGGTGCTTGAAGCCAATGAAACGGATGATTTGGATCAGAGGGTCAACCACGGCCGTGTCTGCTGCAACGATCGACCGCTTGGTACTGGGAAGAATGAGCTTCAGAACCTCTTCGAGCTTCCGGATGGTCCCCGAGACCGTGTCGGTGGTACGGTAGAGATAGGTCCACACGATCCGAGACAGAACCTGGAGCGAAAGGGGCTTTGAGGCGCGGTCCTTCAGTCTCGTCTGCAGCGGGTAGACGAGTTGAAGCCACTGGTTGCCAAAGCTGTCGGGCGGCGACGTGCAGAGCATCGTGGCGGTCAGCGGGAAAGCACATGCCCAGTGGCGAGGCTTGACAAACATCTGGGCCAGCCTAGGGCTGATGGTGCTCAAGACCTCGCCCCATTTGGGGCGGCTGAAGTCGCTGTTGCTTGCGTTGGCGGCGACGGGCAAGAGAAGCAGGTCAAAAATTTGGCAAAAGGCAGCCTTGACCTTTTGGCCGTGGCAGCGGCTGTAGAGCTTGCCGAGGGCAATCATGAAGTCACACGACTGGTCCCATGCGCTGGCAGGCGCGAGTTTTAGGCGGAGGTGCTTCATACCGCCAAGGACCAGCTCCATCTTCTCCTCGCTGTCGCTGCGGTTGACGAGGACGGGGCTGCGGAAGTTGATTTCTTGCAAAGAGCGCTCGAGGTCGTTGATGAACCGGTCGGTGACCGTGGCAAAGCTGATCTCGCTCATGGCACCGAGCAGCTGGGCGAAGAGACTCCAGTTGGCCATGCGAAGCGGAGACACCATGAGCTGTTCGGCATCGGCCATTTTCAGCTGGCCAAAAATGATGGCTTCGAGCTTGTCTTCCATTTCCGGCGTGATGGAGGCCAGGCTGCTCTGGGTGATGACTTCCAGCAACACGCGGCATAAGACGTAGATGGAGACAGTGGACTTGCGCTCGGCCTGTGCGACAAACTCCTGCTTTGCAGAGAGGGCTGTCGGACTCGCAAGACTGTTTTCTGCGAGACCCGGCGAGGATAGCGTTTGGACTGGCTCGGTGTTTCGCCGCTGTAATGGCGTGGGGCCGATCTGGGCGCGGGCGTGCTGCAGCTGGCTGCGCGCCTCATTCGCGGCATCGCTTTTGCTCTTCCGCCAGAGCATCATAATGTCAATGAGTGGCTTCGGCTTCTGTTTTGCAATGTGGCCGAGTGCGGTCAGATGTTGGTCAAAGGCAGCATCTGCGCCTGGTCCACAGATGCTCTCGATGGAGGGCTCAGAGTCTAGAGGAGCGGCAACGCACTCGTTGAGCTTCTCCTCGGCAATGGAAATGAAGGATGTAAACAAGACGTGGAGCGCATATTCGCCAACGGTTTTCTGTTCTTCTTTGTAGTGCCTAGAGTGGGACTGGTGGTGGCCATGGTCGTGGCGGTACTTTCCGCTGTGCATGCGCTCCAGCTTTCTTGGCGGGGGGTACGTAGGGTTGCTGATGTCTGCGACCGACGATGTCCGCTCTGGGACAGCCGAGCCGGTGATGGCGTTTGACCCGGATGTGGGCCCCAGCCCAGACACAGCAGTCGAGCCAGACATGGCGGTTGGAGGGCGCGAACTTTGGGCTGTATTCGGTGTAGGGGAGAGTGCGCCGGACGGCAGGGCAGATGGCAGTGGAGAGCCGCCCTCGAGGCGAGAAACGGCGGGTTGAAAATCGGACTGGTTGGAGTTGAATGAAGCACCGGCGGCAGCGATCATCTGCGGGCTTAAAGGACTCGATGAAGAGCTGGCCAGGCTTCCATTCCGCGAATGCTGGATACCATGCACAATGGACGTCTGGCGATGGTGTCCGTACGCAGCAGCCTTGGGGTCGACCGCGCGTTCGATGATGCTGTTGAGGGCGAGGCGGGAGGACGAGGTGTGCAGTTGGAAGCCGGACGAGGAAGAGGCGGAGGACGGGGATGTGACGGGTTGCTGTTGTTGTTGCTGCTGCTGCGGGAGCTTTTCGGCGCTGGACTCGCGGGAATGGGCGACTCGCAAGCCGGAGTGGGTAAGCCGGGGTGCGGTAGTGGGGATGTCCACGGGGCCGGGCCGCAGCGTTCTGTTCCAGTCGTCTTCTTCGTCTTCTTCAACAAGGCGAGACACGGGTGTCGCGGAAAACTTGAGCGGGTCGGGTGCATGCTCTGGCAGCGTCTGGGACGGAGCTGTGGACAAAAATAGAAACTCGTGGTCAGCGCGGGCAGCCGTGAAATGGGGCGAGAATGGGCGGCCGCCTGCATCCGCTCGCATTCGTTCGCCTTGGGGGGAGAAAGGAAAGGGGGACGGAGGACGGGGGAGGGGGTCAGGGTGTGGAGGAAGAGGCTCTTGGCCCCATTCGCTGCCGTATGCTGTCGCCCTGCAGTATGCGGGCGCTGTGTGATCGCGGAAGGCATGCCGAACGCTGCGTGCTGGCCTTGCACGGCGCGCCCAGATAAAGGGCGTTTGCGCGGCTCTCTCTTCGACAGACTGCTGTGGATGGAGTGACGATGGCAGCCGGCGGGCATGCAGCACGCAACGTGCAACACGCAACACGCAGCATGCAGACCAAAGACGGGCACGACCCGCACACCATCCAGCTTCCAGTGTGCTGCTCGGGAAGACCTCCTCCGATTCTTCCAATGCTGGTCGCACAGCAGCTCGAGGCCCACGGCAGCGGGATATATGTATATGTATATGCCTGTGTGTATGTGTATATGCAATGGCCGGACGCGTAGACTAGACTCACCCATGTTTCAACCGGCGCAGGCTCTCAATTCCCATGTTCCAACAGCACGCAAGCCCCGGTATCCGCGGTAGCTGCCTTGCTCTGGCCGCGTGTCTTGGTGTACACCGATAGAGTCGTCGAATTCGAATTGGCTGCAATGGTTGATACTGCGAGGTTGTTGTAGGTTGGTGGTAGTCCGTGTCGTCGGAGGACGGTTGGGCACGCGCAAATGGGATGGAAGAATCGCGGAAAAGGAAGGATGATGGCCGTCGAGTGGCGAGGAGATGAAAGAGGAGGAGAAAAGAGGTTGACAAGTTGTTCAGACTCGGTGCCGTCGGGGTTGTGTAGCTGGACAATCTTGGTGGATCGCAAGCAAGGGCTCAAGCAGGGAGAGGCGTATTACAGCGGCGGTGGCCGACCATACGATGGAGCATGGCTGCCCAGGCTCGGTCGTGTCGGTGCCAAAAGGGGATAGAGGCGTCGAAAGCAGCGATGATGTGTCGAGATGCCCTTGGACAGAAGCCGGCCGTTCCTTCTTTGCTTTTGTTCCTGTGTTCCTGCCTCTTTCGATAGAAAAAAAAAAGCGATTACCACCTTGTTCGCTCCTTCTGCGCTTTTTGCCAACGTTGCACGCGTTGCCAACACTTTGGGACTGTAAACTCCGCCCATCAACTTGTTCGAAATCCCTTATGCAGGCACAGGTGGCGTAAACAGCCAATGGGCGTGCAGGAGGCGGGGCAGAATCTGCTAATCCCCTTGCCAAACTGGCTATTTGCGGGAGCAAATAG
The DNA here is from genome assembly GCA_021396225.1 of Sporothrix inflata. Taxonomy (NCBI): domain Eukaryota; kingdom Fungi; phylum Ascomycota; class Sordariomycetes; order Ophiostomatales; family Ophiostomataceae; genus Sporothrix; species Sporothrix inflata. The sequence goes on from WNYF01000026.1 coordinate 75,881, forward strand.
GGGCAAAAAGAAGGCAGGAGCCGTGCGGTGCACACCCTCAACACCCTTTTTTTCCCACCCAAGGGGCCGAGGGGCCCCCAAAAACCGCCCTAGAAGGGAGCAGCGTGGAGGGCGAGACAGCGCTGCATCTTGAGTGGGTGGCTTGGCCAAGCAGAGGCCCCACTCATACCGGCGCTTCTGACCAATGGCAGCGCCGTTTTCCGATGGCCATCAACAAGTGACGCTGCCCGCAAGAGCCAATTAATCCTTGACACCACGCGAACAAGAAGCGAACAGCCCCAGACTCTAAACTCTAAAGGCGAGCTCGACAGCCGCCCGTGGTTCTCTGGTTCGCGGGTGAGCAGCTGGGGCAGTCTGACGTCGTGGTCTTTGGGCCTTGGGTGGACGCTGCTAGGCGCCCGACGACTCGGGCAAACGTCGTCATGGGACTGTTTTGTCGTGGGTGAGGACGAGGGCGCTCTGATGCTGGTCGACCATCACGATCACCTAGGATACGCCCTTCTGTCGGTCGAACGCTCGCAGTGCTGGATGGACGCGGGAAGGGGATCTCTCTGTTCTGCCGCTGCTGTGTTGGGGGCAGGCGGACATCCGAAGCAGGGCGCGGGGACTTTTGCCGCCTTGCCTCGTATTCGCTCAGCCTTGTCCTGTGCGCGTCATTGTCTGGGTTTCTATGGCCGGCCGCAGGTCGTCAGCAGTGGAGGTTAGACTGGCCCGCTGCCAGCACGCTTCAAGCAGCCCAGGGGAGAACCTCGCCGGCTGCCATACCTCGGAGAAGCGAACGAACAAGGCGGGAAAAGACCCTGAAATATTATGTGCAGTCAATGGCAGCCAGCTCATCGGCGCGTAGTTTAAGCTTTTCTGTGTTGGCAGGCGGCATTTCGACAAAAGACGATGGGGAACTTGTGTGCAACAGGTCTGAGAGGATCAGAGTAAAATGATGTATGTTACGTGGCCGAAAAATATCCACAAGACGACAGGTGCCGCCCGGAGTTCAAAGCTAGAAGATGTGGTTGTGGCAAGCATCGCCGTATTCGTAATCGCGACGGCAGTTGAGGTCTGGACACAGCTTCAAGGCTTGTCCCACGTCAGTCCGCCATTCACACAGCTCCGGTGGACGGCCGGTGGACTGGCAACGGCTTTGCTCCGCCGGGATGCACGATGCTACGGAGCACAAAACTTGTTCTGTGCAAGCGTTGAGCGATCTGGCGTGTGACAGGCCGGGCCAGGTCAGGCACGAACATGCATACTCGTACATACAATAAAGGCACAGGAACACATGCGTTCGTCCTGCGCAACTGCAGGGCCCGCATGTGCTTTTGATTGATGGTGTCCCTTGACTGGCTGGCAGGCTACGGCCGCCTATTGATCAACCTCGATCTCCTCTAGACGCAACGGGAAGGTCTCAACATGGCTGTGTGTCCCTTGGCCGTTCCGTTCGAACAGTTTACTCCGCCGGACTATGGCACCAACCGCATATTGGCACATTGGGATGGGATGTGAGGGGGAAGATGAATTCGACGACGAGACGAGCAAACAAACGGCAGTATTATTCTGTGCCTGTGAAGGGAGGGAGGGATGCTTCTCCAAAACACGAACCGGTTAGAAGAAAGTGTTTCCTATTGTGCTCCCGTGCATCGTGCACACCCACAACGGACGACGCCGTGCATCCGCGTTGCTGCGACCTGTGACCATAAAAATGACCATAAAAACAACCTGGAAATGCGAGTAAGTGGCTGCATCTGGTCGAGGCAAGCGTGGATGGATAACATGCGCCAATCTTGCATTACGAGAGAGCAAGGAAAACCGGGTTGTATTTTCCGGGGGAAGATGCCCATTCCATCCTTTGTTCGGAGTACTTGTACACGTAAAAATCTTGTAAGTCATGGGTAAGGAGCAAGGCTGGCTAAGTGAAGCCAGATATTGACAGCCGATGGCCGTTGTCCGTTGGAGATTGACAGGTTGGCGATCCCGTTGTCAAGATACGGTGTTTACAACGACTGTCGATGCACCAACTCTGTTGTCTGTCAGATGCTGGACACGACCAGCGCGAACGATAGCCAGGCCAAGACCGCACGCGACCACCAAGGCCTCGGCGGAAACGGCCACAGAATGAGGGGTTAGCGGCTACAGTCGCATGTGTTGTACGGCTGTGAGGGCATCTGAAAATTCCACGTATAAGTCACCTCTGCAAGTTAGGGTTTTCGTTGGTGCCTCTTTGCGCCTCTGCGCCTTTTGTGCCCTCAGCTCGATACACAGGGCGATACAGGACGATACAGGGCGATACTGGCCTCGCCCACCAACCGGATGATCGAATCGTGGCGTTTGGCAGACAAGACGAAAAGAAACCGTCCAATCCGACCGGGAGCGACGCAAATCCGTACCATGAGAATCTAGCGCCCCACCCAACAGCGCCCCGGCAAACAGGCCTATGGCGTGTAGGCGACAAAACGGCAAGAGACAGCGGCAGCAACGGTGGATATCTGAATACCGGTGCTCCGAACGACAGTGCGCAGAAGGAACACTCCGTCCGCACTTTCCTCGTCTGTTCGTCTTGCCCGGTGCAGGACCCCACCAACTTCGGGCGAGTTCTGCCGATCCTAGCAATTCTACACGCTAGGCGCTGTCCAAACTGCTCACCACACCCCATTTTCGCGTCTCCTCCCGGACCTGGCCTTTGCAAGCCCCACGCCAGGCAAAGGCTGCCTGCCCTCCTGCCGTTTTCACTTGCCGCATGCCTGCCGCAATAGCGCCAACACGCAGAAGCGCTTCTTTTTTCTATGTATTTTTGTTTCCATTTGTTTCCTTTTCGTTTCTTTTTCGTAGTTTTATCAGAGTGCGATTGTGCGATTGTGCTCGCCAGGGAGATCAAAGTCCGTCAGGATCACAGGTCGTCTCTGAACACGGCCATGCGAGTAATTGAGCAGTTGGCCGTATTCCAGCCACTGACACAGCGTTGGGGGCGTGTTTGGCAGTGGCGGCCAGGCCCGCAGACTTGTAAGATGTAAGATACGTCGTACCTGTTGGTTGTGTTAGAGTAAAGATACCTCGATACTTGTTGCTGTTGTTCTGTCTGTTTCGTCGGCCTTCCGATGGAATCGGCTCCAACTGTAAAACGTTCCGACGCTGTGTACGTCAGATCAAGCGCTGCATTTTGCCTCGCACCTTCCGTTGTCGCCGGTATGTATCTTATTTTACCTGCAAAATAGCCCTCTTAGTGGACCTGGCCGAGCATCGCTGGGCCTTTTAGCGCCGTGGAGCAACTTCCGTCTGGTGAGCCAGTTTGATTCTTATTAGTCCAGGCTGTTACCACAGTCCTGCCTGCTATCTCCCAACGCGCCTTCCCTCCCCGAAATTAGTCCGGCAGCGGACACCAGCACAGTGGTCTGTTCAACGGAGAAGGAATAAACCCACACTTCCGAAAAGAACAACTCATCTGCTTGTGATCCCCCCAAACTCTTGGTTGCCCCACTCTCCACTTCTCAGGGAAGTTCTCGCTCTCTCCTTCCAGGCCTGGCCGTTCGACCACCTTCCCCAACTTCTATGTATCTGCTTGCGTGCCTCACCGAATTCACTAAAAGCGTTCCGCTGTTGTTGCACTTCGGCGAAATCCCACGCCTTCCTTTTCCTGTCAATTTTCTTTGATTTTCTCTGCCTTTCTACTTTCTTCTTTCCTTTCCTTTTTTGCTCCTTCCTCCTTTTTTCCTTCGTCGACCTCTTCTCGAGCCTTTCCTTCCTTCTTCCCATCTCCTTCCCTCTTGTCTCGTGCTCTTTTTTTTGTCGTCTCGTTTGCTCCTGCCCTCAACCCCACCCGCAGGCTTCCCTCCCTCGGTGCCGCCTGCCTTCCTCCCCCTCTCTTCTCCTCTGCTCTTTCCCCAAGCTCGTCGAGCCCTGGACAAGAGAGACACGGATCGTCACACCTGAGGCCAGCGTGGCGCTCCGTTTTGCTTCTTTTCCTTCTCCGTCCTCAACTGTCTTATCCTTGTGACGACGTCGCAGCCGTTATCTGACTCCTTTGGGCAGGCGGTGTAGCGCGATCTTACTGGGGTGTGCATTGTCCGAATACGAATAAGCAGTGAAATCAGTGAGTGCCCAGCAGAAATAGCCAGGGCCCTAAAATATCGGCAGAAAAAAGGGACACAGGGGGCATATATTTCGCGCCTTTCGCCATTCCTTTTCCGATTCTCTCTCGAACTTGAATTTCTGCATCCGCTCGCGACAACCCGTCCACTTCTGCTCTCGGCCGCCACCACCCCCCAACCGCAAACATGGCGGAACTCGACACTCTGGACATTGTTGTCCTCTCCCTGATTCTCCTCGGTACTCTGGCCTATTTCACCAAAGGCAAGCTCTGGGGCATAGTCAAGGACCCCTATGGCGGCTCGTTCAACAGCACCAACGCCGCCAAGGCTGGCAAGACGCGCAACATCGCCGAGGCCCTCGAGGAGTCCAACAAGAACTGCATCATCTTCTATGGTTCGCAGACCGGTACCGCCGAGGACTACGCCTCGCGTCTGGCCAAGGAGGGCAAGAGCCGCTTCGGTCTCGAGACCATGGTCGCCGACCTCGAGGACTTTGACTTTGACAGCCTCGACAGCGTCCCCAGCGATAAGGTCGTCATCTTCGTCCTGGCCACCTACGGCGAGGGCGAGCCGACCGACAACGCCGTCGAGTTCTTCGAGTTCGTCACGGGCGAGGACGCCGCGTTCACGCAGGGTGCCGACGTGCCCCTGGGCAACCTGACCTACGTCGGCTTTGGTCTTGGCAACAATACGTACGAGCACTACAACCTCATGATCCGCGCCGTTGACAAGGCCCTCCAGCGCCACGGCGCCACCCGCGTCGGCGAGGCTGGCGAGGGTGACGACGGTGCCGGCACCATGGAGGAGGATTTCCTGGCCTGGAAGGACCCCATGTGGGCTGCTCTCGCTGAGAAGATGGGCCTCGAAGAGCGCGAGGCTGTCTACGAGCCCATCTTCAGCATCACCGCCTCGGACACTCTTACTGCTGACTCGACGGACGTCTACCTGGGCGAGCCCAACAAGATGCATCTGGAGGGCACCGCCAAGGGACCCTTCAACGCCCACAACCCCTACGTCGCCCCCATTGCCGAATCCTACGAGCTCTTCACCGTCAAGGACCGCAACTGCCTGCACATCGAAGTGGACATTAGCGGCTCGAACCTGTCCTACCAGACCGGCGACCACCTGGCTGTCTGGCCCACGAACGCCGGTGTCGAGGTCGACCGTTTCCTGGCTGTCCTTGGCCTCACCGAGAAGCGCAACGCGGTCGTCAACGTCAAGGCTCTGGACCCCACTGCCAAGGTCCCCTTCCCCGCCCCCACGACCTACGATGCCATTGTCCGCTATCACATGGAGATCGGTGCCCCTGTTTCGCGTCAGTTCCTGGCCACGCTCGCTGCCTTTGCGCCCGACGAGGCAACCAAGGCCGAGATGACCAAGCTCGGTGGCGACAAGGAGTACTTCCACGACAAGGTCAACACGCACCACCTCAACATTGCCGGCGTCCTGGAGGCTGTTGGCAAGGGCCAGAAGTGGACCAACATCCCCTTCTCGGCCTTTGTCGAGGGCATCAACAAGCTGCAGCCCCGTTACTACTCCATCTCGTCCTCGTCGCTCGTCCAACCCCAGAAGATTTCCATTACCGCCGTTGTCGAGTCGCAGATCATCCCCGGTCGCGAGGATGCGTTCCGCGGTGTCGCCACGAACTACCTGTTTGCCCTGAAGCAGAAGCAAAACGGCGACCCCAACCCGGAGTCCTACGGCTTGACCTACGAGATCACGGGTCCCCGCAACAAGTACGACGGTGTCCACGTCCCCGTCCACGTCCGCCACTCCAACTTCAAGCTGCCTTCCGATCCGTCCAAGCCCGTCATCCTTATTGGCCCCGGTACCGGTGTTGCGCCCTTCCGTGCCTTCCTCCAGGAGCGTGCCAAGCAGGCTGCTGATGGCGAGACCGTTGGCAAGACCGTGCTTTTCTTTGGCTGCCGGAAAAAGAGCGAGGACTTCCTGTACAAGGGCGAGTGGGAGGAGTACAAGAAGTCGCTCGGCGACCAGTTCGAGCTTGTTACTGCTTTCTCACGAGAGTCTTCGAAGAAGGTGTATGTGCAGCACCGTCTCAAGGAGCGTGCAGAGCAGGTCAACAAGCTGCTGGAGGAGAAGGCGTACATCTACGTGTGCGGTGACGCTGCCAACATGGCCCGCGAGGTGAACTCGGTCGTGGCCCAGATCCTGGCCAGCCAACGCGGCATCTCGGACGCCAAGGGCGAGGAGATTGTCAAGAACATGCGGGCGTCCAACCAGTACCAGGTAAGCTCTTTTCCAGTCACTCTACCCTCTTCCACGTGTACATGTGCTAACAACCCTAATAGGAGGACGTCTGGTCGTAATCTAGTTGAAACGAACGATACAAGCGAACGGAGCTGGGGACGAGCTTTTGCGAGCTCGAGAGACGATGAGGGTTGGAAAATAAACGAAGAAAAAGAAACACAAAGATGCTTTGGCCTTGGCCTCCGCCCTCTCGTGTTGCCTATGAAATTTTTGTTAAACTTGTGCTTTTTTTTTTTGCTGCGCTGCTTTTTTTGAACGCATGTGCGAATGGCATAGAAGGAGTCGGAGGGAGCCTTTATTGCTCTGATCTGTCGAGTCCCATTTTCTCTTTAAAGCGCTCTCGTGGCCTGTCACGTCTTTTCGATTTATGGTGGGCTTATGTTTTTTTCTTGTCTATCACTCTAGGTTATATCTGCAGGTTTCCATTGTTGCCCCTACACCATAATAGCGGTCTATCATTACACTAGACAAATATGCCATTTTCACGGTCTTTTTTCATGATGATGCCTTTGTTTTCCGTGTCGATGCTGTTTCTTTTCCCTCTCGCTCCTAACACTCTGGCTATTGCATACCACACTCAACGTAACTGGTAGATTGCATCCTCGGTTCTCTCGATCGGTCTCTTGCCTCTCGTATTTGTCGCCCATTCTCGCCGGGTCGTCGGTTTTGACACCTCGGAATCTCGGAAACCGCCTCTCTTTTCTCGGGTCGCCGCATTCCATCCCCCGCCTTTCAGCTTCCTGGTTTAACTACCCCACAGGCGAACTGTTCGGGCCACCTGAGCCAATTCCCCCCAACTTTTGGTGTGGGGACCTTTTTCTCCTCTCAGGTGGCAATTGGCTCGAACTACCCAGACTCGCCAGACATTTGCTCGCCGAGTTTTCGCCAGGAAAAGCGAAAAAGGGTAATTGATTCCGACATTCCGATGGCAGCGATCAATCGTTCCGTGAAAGAGGCGGAAACATCCAAAACCACAAAAGTACCATATCGTGACAGAGTATTCTTGTTAAATACATGTCGGTTCTCTTTCGTCTACAAGCATAATTACAATGACGGCATGTGCACGAGAGACTCCACGTGGGGCCGTGGGCTGGTCTCTAACGCTCTTCTCACTTTCTCCTCACTTTCTTCTCACTTTCTTCTCACTTTCTTCTCACTTTCTTCTCACTTTCCTCTCAGATATTTCCAGACGAGTAGAGTCCAGAAACCCCACTTTTGAGAAGGACAACCCAAGAAAAGCAAGAGCAATCTGAGAGGTGCACGAGGAAAGAATGATGCGCAAGAAAATAAAAAGGACGAAGGGAAACAGGCACAATTGGGCAGGGGCGATGAAGGACCAGCTCGTAATCTGAGAAAGAAACATCTTCCTTTTGCGTACCGTCGCTTCTCTTTGGCACTTGGAGCCTCCTTTGGTCCTTCTGCATTTGTAGAATTCGCAATCCGAACGCTCGTCGGCACCTTTTGATTCCATTATTTTATTTTCTTTGTTATCTGGCAAGACGCTCCTTCCCATATCCAAGCGAAGGAACTTGTGCCATGCCATGCTGGATATGGCAGCGACGACGGGCAGCCAAATTTAAACGTGGCTATCAGCGAGCGCAGCGCGTGGGAAACCACTTCGAGTGAGCAACAAATTATTCGCTATTCATCTGTCCTTTTACTTTTACCTCATTTCCGTCCCAAAACAATACACGAGAAATCCTCGCTGCCAGAGTCACGCTGTTGCTCTCCTCCTATGCGAGGCCTGCGCGTGCAATCTGACGATGGGATAATAATTGCCGTTTTAGGAAAGTGGCTCCTTCCTAGGTGGGACATCATGGCTTCAACCCGCTACTTCCCCCAGTGACGCGATTCACGGCCCTGTGCTCCTTCCATAACTACAATATTTATGTTACTGCCACCTTTTTTGGTTTGCCAAAAGTCGAGAGGGAAGGTAAATCCGACCTGCTAGCACCCCCTTTTTCAGACGAGAACAAAATCTAACCTACCAGTGACGGGTAAACAAGATCATTATTTATACCTTTTTCCCTCCTACCCCGGATTCTCGCACTTCTCTTCCGAACAAAGTATCATCTCGATCAAAGCATCTCATTTTTATCGCGTGGTATGTGCTTCCTTCTATCTCTGTTACTTTTTATCCAGCATCCCCCTCGCTACTGCCCAAAGCAGCAATATCAAGAGCGATTTCCTTCTACCCATCGTTACCGTCGATTGTACTTTCCCTGCATCTTTGCTTCCCTCTCTGTATTTCTTTCTCCGCAGAATTGCTCTTGCCCATATCGTTTCATTTTCTGGTGGTCCCTTCCATTTCACATTCTTCTCACCTTTGCGAATGTCCCTTTGCAACTTCCTCTTCGCGAACCGTCGCCGGCCACACCTTCCCAAACACCTTCATTTGTTTTCGAGCCTATCCAAACGCCTTTATTCCGCCATCCTCGCCCTTTTTTTTCTGTCTTCCCTCTTCCTCTCTCCCCCTTTCTCGTTTCTCCCTCTTTTCTCTTCTCTCCCCAGCTTTTTCTACTTCTTCGGTTGTTACAGCATCACCACCGCCCACTGCGCTCTTTACCTCACTCTCGCTTCATTTTGTCACTTCCCATTGCCCTCTTTTGTATCCCCTTTTGCATCCACCATCCCTTTTCCCAAACTCACACACATCCAATCGTCTTGGAGCTAGATCCATCCTATTCAGTCACTCTCTGCTGTTCAAATTCGTTGGTCCCTTCTCTACCCTTCCAGCCGTCACCCAAAAACAGGGCTCATTGCTAACATCATGCCACAACAGCGCAGTTGTACCCTACCCCAAGAAGAGGATCAACAGCGTTTCCGAAAGGCCACAATCCTGAACACTCCGCACTTGGAAGGCCGAGTAAAGTAAGTTTTCGCCCCAACTTCACGATGTTTCGATAGCTGTGGCCCCTGGCAAGTACAAGACCTGGTCACCCAGTCTACCCACAGCCCCATACGCGTCTTCCCCTCCACCCATGGCCACATGAGGCATAGACACCAATACTTGTTTATTGACGCTCATGCTTCAGAGCAGAATTTTTGAACAACCACACTCCACGGTTCGTCAAGCATAAACATCCTACATTTGCTTCTGGTGTTGGCCCAATTCTAATCTCTCTTTTTATCGCAGGATACCGACCTAATACATAATGGCCACCTTTCCGCAGAACATGGATGCTGGCATACAAAACCGCCGTGGCGGTGTTGCGTCAGGCTACGTCAACAATCCCGTCGGTCAGGCTGACCTTGGCCTGCACTCCCACCAAGGTGCCGCTCCTGGTGCGGGGATCCAGATGCCAGATGATGGGCTCTCTGCCATAATGGGCCAGTTCTCTGCCCTGAACCTTCCAGGCGGCAACCTCGGCCAGGCTGGGCCTACCATGCACAATCTTCCGCCTGGTGCATTTGTCAATGGCCCTGATGGGAGCATTGTTTTCGCAACCCCCTACCCTGGGTCCATTCATCCACTCCTGGCAGACCATGGATATGGGGCGGCTGCATATCCGATGCAGTACCCTTCGGGTGGGTACGCCCCGGCGTATGGACATGGAGCCATGATGCCTTTCACTCCCGGACGCCCCATTGCATACGGAGACCGCATTCCACGCGAGCTCCCTGTCCTTGAGAATCGCCGGAGCTCGTACTCCACCTCTGCAACCGAGTCGGCGCCGGCTACGCCCTTCTTTGGTCATGCTGTCGACCGTCTCAATGGTGGCGCCCGCGTTGCTTCTCATGAGCGATCGTCGTACACCACGCCATCGCCTCGTGAGGCAGGCACATTTGGCAATGCGAACATGAAGGCGGCTGCCGACCCGGATATTGATCGACTTCTGCTACAAGAGCCTCCGGTTCCCAAGGCTGTTCCAGCTGTCTGGACGGACCATATCAAGCCTCTCGAGCAGTGCCTTGAGAACCGCATCCAGGGCAACCGGAATGTTTACATTCGGGGTCTTCATCCTACCACTGACGATGACCTGCTCTTGAAGTACACTGAGCGTTTCGGAGAAGTCGAGCAATCGAAGGCCATCATCGACACCGCTACTGGGGCTTGCAAGGGGTAAGATTTGGTTTCGTTTTACACCCTCTGCTTGCTTTCATTTGGCTAACATTTTTCACTTTTCAAGGTTCGGTTTCGCCAAGTTCAAGGACGTCAAGGACTCGGAGAAGTGTATTCGTGGCTTCTACCGCCGCGGCTACGAAGTTGGCTTTGCTCGGGTAAAAATCTCCGCAAGAAGTCAATTTGAGATGCTCATCTAACGATACTTTACAGGAGAGTTTCAATGCTCGCCTCAAGGCCGAGGGTGACGAAGGCTCCACCAACTTGTACATTTCGAACCTACCAAAGGACATCAACGAAAGTGTAAGTCATTGCACTACCCTCTTAAGCACCACCTGTGGCCTTTACCCATGTACTGACGGAAACCAATTAGACACTCAGCCAGATCTTCGTACCCTTCCACATTGTCTCGAGCAAGATCCTTCGCGACTCGATGGGCAACAGCCGTAGCGTTGGCTTTGCCCGGTAAGGCCTACACCTCTTTCTTTATTTGCGTCATTATTGTTTTTTTATCATCACTCGACCTTCTAACAATTGTTTCTGCACAGGTTCGAGAGTCGCGATATCTGTGAGCAGGTCATCAAGAACTTTCACGGCATGACGATTGGCCAAGACCATTTTATCATGCAGGTCCGCTATGCAGACACCCCGTCGCAGAAGGAGCTGAAGCGCATAACTTCTGAGCGTCGGCAGTATCGTACAAACGAGTACAATATTGGAGCATACGGAACACATGCTGTCGGCATCAACCCTTCCATCTATGCACCTGCGCTTTGGAACCGTCGCTCCCAGGGAACTAGCGGTCTCAGGTACATCAACCGACTCGATTGTTGCAGTGTCCTTGATTGACTCGTCCATTTTCATTCTATTTTTGAATATGTTTACTAACATGTCTTTTGATCTATTCGGTACAGCCATTCGTTGGTTCGCCATTCTTCGAACCCAGCAATCTCGAGCAATTACTCGAACAGTGGCCAAAGCACCGGCGCCCTTTCGTACGCGAGCCCCCCTTCTCCCAACATTTCTTTGCCCTCTACAATAATGCCCCTGATGCTAACACAGAGTTTAGGAGAAAGGCAACCACCGATGCAGACGCCGCTTCGTCGGTTGATGGATCTGGAGACGAGGGCGCAACTATCGTTGAGCGGTCCATTGCCGCCGGAGAAGGCTCTCCCACTCCCAAGGCGGCTACTCTGAAGAAAGAGACTGCGACTGCTGCTTAAAGCATGAACCCATCCGCCCACATTGCATTTATTCGAAGCAATCCAATTCCAAAAGCAGCATCATTTTTTCTCATCGCGAAATTGCTTCGCCTAATGTCTATTTTTATTCTCTTTGGTAAGTACCGCCGACTTTGAAACCGAATTCACTGATTGTTTCAAGCTCTAACAGTGAGCTGCAGATTCATGTTGTCCAAATGTTTTTTCTACGGGTCGGATTGTATTTTATGAACCCAGTCAAGGTTCTACGACGAAAAAAGATATCATGTCTGTACGCGGTCCTTGTTATGTTTATGGAAAGGGAGGATTCACATCTGCTACGTTACTGTCGCCTCGCCTTGCTTTTTATCTGTCTTTGTTTTCGCTTTGTTTGCTACACTTCTGATTTGCTTGACAAGTTCTTTTTATTCATGTAACGCCACGCAAACTTTCACATTCTAGCACCGGGAGGACGGCCATTGTTCAAAATTAGGAGAAGGCACGGGAAATAAGGGCATGTATTTTAAATCGGGAGCGCGACTGCTCAAAATAATATTAGAAAATGTTTGTGGCACCAAACGAGTTTTCTCATGCTTTTGCGTCTAACGTTAGTTGGGACGTGGCTTCTGAGATCTCACTGGCCACCGCCCTTGTACTTGATGCCTCCTCCTCACCAGCCTTCTTCTCGCTAGCATCGTTCTCTTCGTCCTTCTCCTCATCTTCGTTGTCCTCTTCGCTTTCGTCCTCGTCCTCGTCTTCATCGTCGTCGTCAGCGTCAGAAAACTCTGTGTTCTGCTGCTCGAGAATGGCGGCCTCGAGGTCTTTGGACATCTTCTTGGTGAAGCCAGAGGCCTCGACTGCAATATCGATGCGCTTGGCCCCGTTTTGGCCAACTGTTGCTCTCACATTCTTGAAGAACGGCCCCGGTTGTGTTGCGATAAAGTGGAAACGACGCTCGAAGAACCGCTTGACACAGGCGACATCTCGGTCAAAGTACATCTCTGCATTTTTGTGCTCCATCGACACCATCTGTGGGAAATCGATAAGGATCGGGACGACGGCTAGATTTGAGTCAGCGCCGTCTGCTGCCTCTCCCTGTGCGTCGGCACCCTCGGGTTTTTGCTCCTGGATCATGATGTTGAACTCGTTGAAATCGCCGTGGATCAGGCCGTGCTGGGCGAGGCGCAGGATCAAGCCGATGAGCTCGGCGTAGAGGCCGGCCGGGTCGGGTACAGCTGAAACTTGGCGGAGAGGGAGGGCGTTGTCGACAAAGGACATGACGATGGTGTGCCTTGATTGCGCAAACGGTTCTGGGACGGGGAAGCCCTCCTGGCGCAGGGCGTCCAAAAAGGCGTATTCGCGCATGGCCGAGAGCCGCGACAGGTACATCCACGAGCCGCCCTGGCGTCTCTTAAGGTAGTCGCGGTTGGACTTGACGGTCCGGAACGAGATGCGACCCAAACGATGGATCTTGAGAATGCGCTGCTGCCCCGTCTTGTCGGCCACCATGACGATGTCGCTCTCCTTGCCCACGCCGACGCGGTGGCCCACGCTATAGACGACATCGCGCTGCGAATGAGTGTGCATGGCGAGGTAGTCCAGGCCGCCGTAGGTCAACCGGTAGCCGTCGTACTTGGCCTCCTTGATGCGGCCAATGAGGCCGGCTTTCGCAAGGGTCGAGATGCTCCTGTGCACGCCGCTGCTGCCGCCCCGTAGCCGGGCAATCTTGTCGATCATAGACGTCGGGACGATTTCATGGTTCTTGCTGCCCATCTCGACCTAGAATGGAGTACATGGTTAGACTTTGGCTTTCAATCCCGTCGTGAGGGGTGAGGAGGTGGTCGCATACCGCTGTGAGGACCCGCCAGTCCTCGGGCGTGAGGTACCGCAAGCTCTTGGTATCTAACTTCATGTTGGGCAGTGTTCTGTCGTTTGTAGTGGTATATAAAAATTAAAAATTAAAAAAAAATTGAGGGAGCTCGGCATAAAGACTGATCGCTCTTCTCGCAGCCCAAGATGCTAGGAATTTCTTGACGTCGTCCAAAGGAACCTTATCGCGGGGTGTAAATTATTTTGCGATAAGATAAGCGATAAAGGCGGCAGCAGAGGACGGATTTTAGTCGCTCCGCAAGCCGCTATGGCAACCTGGAAGGCAGGCAGTGGCTGGTTCCTGTGGCGTGAGTTGGACCCGCTTTTCTACTATTTATTCCATTATTTTTCGAAGCTGGGGGCTAGGCGGCCAAAGCCTCGCGTAATGTGGTGGAAGCGGCAATGAAGCTAACGAGGGCGACTCGTTTTACAAAGCTCCCTCTCCCCTCCGCCAGACCCGTTTCCGATTGCCAACCTCACGTTGCCTCTCTTCCACCATCGATACCGAGACGATTCCAATCCGACATCCGAATTGCTTCTCTTGCTCTCTCCTGCTCTTTCACTTCATCTCTGTACACCCCGCGATCGCCCCGAGCTCGGAACAACAACCTTAACGTTTGCTGTTGGTCTTCCCCATTCTTCCATCGCCTTCTGCCTCCGCGGATCCCCCTTGAGCTTTAGGAACGGCCGTTAAGATCCTAACGACCACGTCAGCGCAGGCTCACCTACTTTTTCGGACCGCGCGCTCAACCAACCGAGCGCATCGCACCCGGCACAACAGCTCAGCTTTCACAAACAGCTTTCACCATGGCGAAGGACAACGAGGCGTCCAAGGCCGCCGACAAGGGCAAGGCCAAGGCCGTCGACACGAAGGCCCAGGACGCGCCCAAGGACAAGGATGGCAAGCCGGTTGCCAATGGAAAGAAGGACGACAAGAAGGATGAGAAGCCAGACAGTGAGTGTTGATTCTGTCGTGCGCCTGCGACGCGGCACGACTTTCGACTTTGTTGCTAGGGAGGGATGATAGATGGACTTGTTTGCTAACCTGCATGCGTCACACAGCCGAGGAGCTCAGTGAAGAGGACCAGCAGCTGAAGAACGAGCTCGACATGCTCGTCGAGAGACTGGGGGTAAGAGAGGAGCTTCCCATTACGAAACGTCCGAATCAGAGCTTCTGAGCAACTGCTGACATCACCCCCGCGATAGGAATCCGATACGACGCTCTACAAGCCGGCGCTCGAGGCCATGAAGGACTTCATCAAGACGTCGACATCCTCGATGACGGCGGTACCAAAGCCCCTCAAATTCCTGCGCCCACACTACGAGACAATGACCAAGCTATACGACGAGTGGGCAGCAGGCGACGACAAGACCTCGCTCGCGGACGTGCTGTCCGTCATCGGCATGACCTTCTCGGACGAGGACCGCCAAGACACGCTCAAGTACCGCCTGCTGGCACCGTCACAAGATATCGGCTCGTGGGGTCACGAGTACGTGCGGCACCTGGCGCTCGAGATCGGCGAGGTCTACGGCCGGCGGATAACGGCAGAGGAGCCCACCAAGGACCTGGTCGACCTCGCCCTGATTCTCGTGCCCCAGTTCCTCAAGAGCAACGCCGAGGCCGACGCCGTCGACCTGATGAGCGAGCTCGAGATCATCGAGGTCCTGCCTCAATACGTCGACAAGGACACCTACGCCCGCGTCTGCCTGTACATGGTCTCCATGGTCAACCTCCTGACCTACCCCGACAACGAGCAGTTCCTGCGCGTCGCCCACGACATCTACAAGGAGTACTCGCAGTACACCCAGGCCATGGTGCTGGCCATCCGCCTCAACGACATGGACTTGATCAAGGCCGACTTTGAGCAGGCCGAGGACCCCGCCCTGAAGAAGCAGCTTGCTTTTTTGATCGCCCGCCAGCGCATCTGGCTCGACACGCCCGAGACTGAGGACATGGATATCAACGAATGCCTCTGCAACATCCGCTTATCAGAGCACTTCAAGCTGCTCGGCAAGGAGCTCAACATCCTCGACCCCAAGTCCACCGAGGACATCTACAAGAGCCACCTCGAGAGCAACCGTGTGTCTAGTATGACCAACATTGACTCGGCACGCCAGAATCTTGCCGCCGCCTTTGTCAACGCCCTGACGAACGCCGGCTTCGGCAAAGACAACATGATGCTCGTCGAGCAGGACAAGGAGAGCTGGGTCTGGAAGACCAAGGAGGAAGGCATGATGTCGACTGTCGCGTCGCTCGGCACCTTGATGCTGTGGGACATTGAGAACGGCCTCGACAAGATCGACAAGTACACCTACGTCGAGGAGGAGCAGATCCAGGCCGGCGCCATGCTTGCTATTGGCATCATGAGCTCCGGCGTGCGTCTGGACTCCGAGCCGGCCTACGCCCTGCTGGCCGACCCGGAGAAGCTGGAGCACAAGAACCCGCTGATCCGGACGGCATCCATCATGGGCCTGGGCCTAGCCTACGCCGGCTCCAACAAGGAGGACCTGCTGGAGAAGCTGCTGCCCATGATCAACGACGCGTCGCAAGACATGCAGACCTCGGCCATGGCCGCTCTGGCCTGCGGCCTGATCTTTGTCGGCTCGTCGAACGCCGAGGTCAGCGAGGCCATTGTCACGACGCTGCTCGATGATGACCGCAAGCGCCAACTGACCGACAAGTGGACGCGCTTCTTGGCGCTGGGCCTGGGCCTGCTGTTCTTCGGCCGCCAGGAGGAGGTCGATGTCATCTTGGAGACGCTCAAGGCCGTGGACCACCCCGTCGCCAAGCCGACGGGCGTTCTCGCGGCCACGTGCGCCTGGGCCGGTACCGGTGCCGTGCTCAAGATCCAGGAGCTGCTGCACCTGTGCAACGAGCACGTCGAGGACTCGGACGAGAAGAAGGGCGACGAGCTGCTGCAGTCGTACGCCGTGCTGGGCATTGGCCTGATTGCCATGGGTGAGGACGTCGGCCAGGAGATGGTCCTGCGCCACTTTGGCCACCTGATGCACTACGGCGAGCCCAACATCCGCCGCGCCGTCCCGCTGGCCATGGGCCTGATTAGCCCGAGCAACCCGCAGATGAAGGTCTACGACACGCTCTCCCGCTACTCGCACGACAACGACAACGAGGTCGCCATCAACGCCATCTTCGCGATGGGCCTGCTGGGTGCCGGCACGAACAACGCGCGCCTGGCCCAGCTGCTGCGCCAGTTGGCCAGCTACTACCACAGGGATCAGGAATCGCTGTTCATGGTGCGCATCGCCCAGGGCCTGCTGCACATGGGCAAGGGCACGCTATCCCTCAGCCCCTTCCACACGGACCGCCAGATCCTGTCGCGCGTGTCCGCGGCCGGTCTGCTGGCCGTGCTCGTCGCCATGCTCGACGCCAAGCAGTTCATCACCTCCAACTCGCACTACCTGCTCTACTTCCTCGTGACCGCCATGCACCCGCGCTTCCTGGTCACGCTCGACGAGGACCTCAAGCCGCTGACGGTCAACGTCCGCGTCGGTCAGGCCGTCGACGTCGTCGGCCAGGCCGGCCGGCCCAAGACGATCACGGGCTGGCAGACGCAGAGCACACCCGTGCTGCTGGCGTACGGCGAGCGCGCCGAACTGGAGGACGAGCAGTACATTAGCCTCAGCAGCACCCTGGAGGGTCTTGTCATACTGAAAAAGGTAGGTCCTATGCCCCCTCCCTCTTAAAATACAATTGCGTAATGCCATACTAACACCGTCTAGAACCCCGACTGGGAGAGCGACAAATAGACGACCATATGAAACAGAATAAAAACAAAGGCAGGGTGGACATCTTTGAGGAGCGCTGGGTTGGAGTGGGTTTGCTTCACCACTTATGTATCTTTGGTCATCTTTATAAATAAGAAAAAGAAAACAAGAAAACCCGAGAATCGCTGCGGCCGGATGTGGTGAGGGTCAGAGAGTTAGTTGCATGGCTTTTGTTATGGCGGGTCAAAGATTTCATTGTTTGCAGATGTGTTTTCTTTTCCTTTTCACTTGTTTGTTCCTCCCATTGCGACATTTTTTGTATAATAAATATATCGGCACCCATGATTGATAAAAGCCGTGTTCCTTTTGTGTTGTGTGACATGAACCCATTAAATCGTAACCCATAACTCCTTTGTTCTGTCGAAGTCCCTCCCTCAACACCGTTCAAATACACGATATAGACCCTTGAGATTCGCGACCTCGATAAGACCGGCCTGCATCAGCGTCGTCGTCCAGATCAACCGCGCCTTGAACGCCGGGAAGAAGACGTGCTCGACGGCATGTTGGACATGCACGCGCCGGGCCCGTGTGTCGTCGTCAAGGTCGTCGCCGTCATTGTCTTCGACCCCACCTTCACCTCCGCCCTCCTCTTTCCCTTTGCCCTTCTTCAACGCCTGCTGCTGCCGCTGCCGCTGCCGCTGCCGCTGCCGCTGCCGCTCCTCATTCACAATCGGCAACTTTTCGGGCACATAAAAGCTGGCCAGCTCCCGCAACAAAGTGTCAAAGCACCCTTTCTCGTCGTTCCAGCGCACGCGCGGGCCCAACCGCAGCAGGAACTGGGGCAGCTTCGCCAGCGGCGGCGTGTAACCCTTGATCAAAAGCGGTATGCTCAGCAGCTCACCCGTCGGCGTCACTTCCAACGAGAAGTATTCTTGCAGCATCTGCCGCCTCTCAATCAGCTGTGTGGCGACGGCTTCGACGGCTTCGTCGGCGTCTGGGTCGTCGACATCATCATTTTCTTCACGACTGTCGGCAAAAAACTCGCCTCGCTCATGCTGAAAGGCCATGCGCAGCAGCTGTCGCAGGTCCAGAGGCGGGCTAAACCGGATGACGCCGAAATTGCCAAAGTCGTTTAGCCCAATCTGGTAGAACAGCTCAAAGCACGCCCGGCCGTAGTCCACCAGGTACAGCTTGACACCGCTCTGGATCGCGGCCAGCCGCCGGCGCTCGTCGACGATGCCCACAAAACTGTAGCTCTTGAAGATCTCGGTGAGCTCGCTGTGCGAGCTTTCGACGACGGTCTCTTTGAGCTCCCGCACACTCTTAAGCCAGTTAACAGTCGCCTCGCGGTCAACGACTTCATAATTTGCGACACCCGTTGGGCGGTGGCGCACCGGGATAGCATCTCCGTCGGCCGAGTCCGCGCCACCTCGTCCAGAGGATCCAGGCGTGGAAGGCGACATGTGCACCACGGTCGGTCCCGATGGTGCAAACATGCTTGTAATTTTCCGCATGTTGGTATCGGTGCGGACGAGGTTGTTTTCATAGGGGCGTGCGGGTGTCTTCCTCAACGCAGCCGCTAAGGAGGTTCCGGATTTCGGTGTCGGTGCAGGGCTGCTAGTACTATTGTTGCCGCGCGAACCTCCCGTCGGCAACAGCGTCTGTGTCGAAAAGGTGCGGCTGGTGTCGACTTCGGCAAGCTTCGAGCGAATGTGCTCGCAAATGGCCCGGCTGATCTCGTCTTCGTTGAGAAAGTTGACCTCGCGTTTGGTCGGGTGGACATTGACATCGACGCGCTGGGGGTCAATCTCCAGGCTGAGGTAGACAAAAGGGTGGCTGTTCTTGGGGAGATATGCCGAGTAGGTCTCGTCGAGTGCCTTGCGTATGTTGGTTGAGTCGACGCTGCGGCCATTGATAAACAGAAGTAGCGTTGTCCGCTTCATGCTGAAGTTGGCGTTGGTGGCCCAGCCGCGCGCCTTGAAGCCCCAACGACTGTCTTCCGTCTCGAATGGGAGCAATTCGCTCGCCACAGCTCCGCCGTACACATGCCGGATGCGGTCTACCGTGCTAGCTGCTGCCTGCACGGAGATGCTCGCAGAGGACTCGCCGTGCTTTTTGCACGCAAACGCCACGTGGCTGCAATGTACGGCGTAGCGGCCCAGCATGTCGACAATCTTGTTGTACTCGTCCGACGTCGACCGGAAGGCGCGGCGGCGCGTGGGCACATTGTAGAACAGGTCTTCGACGGTGATCTGCGTACCCTGTCGGCCCGCTACACGCTTGGGCTCCGTCCCTTGACCTGGCTTGGTGGGCGCCAGTTTTCCGGCCTCATAGTAGGCCCTCCACGCCGATTCGGACTCCTTGGTCCGCGTGGTGACGGTCAGATGGGCAATGTGGCTGATGCTCGCCAGGGCCTCGCCTCGGAAGCCATAGGTGGCAATAGACTCGAGGTCTTCGAACTTTTGCAGCTTGGACGTCGTGAACCGCTCACATAAGATGGGTAGGTCTTCTTTCTGTTTGAGTGCGTTAGCTGTCGAAGTCCTCTGCATCTTTTACCTTTTGATCTTCGGCACCAGCGTCTCCGCACTTACATCTATGCCGCAGCCATTGTCCGTGATTTGCAGCAGCTTGAGGCCACCATCTTTGACAAGCACTTCGAGCATCGTCGATCCAGCGTCGACAGCATTCTCGACCAGCTCCTTCAGTGCATGAACGGGAGCAATAATGATTTCGCCGGCGGCGATCTTGTTGACCACATTTGGGTCCAGTGCCTACGTACCACGTATTAGCATCGAGCATGCCAAAAGGGGGGATAGAACAAAGAGGCCGCTCAATCCTACCTGAATCCGACGCGGGCCGGAGTTGTCCACAGCATCATCTTCAGCCTTTCTTTTGACGCCCCGTGGCGACTCAGCATCGGAAGCGGTGTCCATGCTCGCAAGCACCCCACCTCGCAAATACTGAGGTCGTCGTATGCGCTCCCTGGATCGCCTAATGTTCGGTTCTTGTAGCGTTCTTCGCCTTTATACTTCAAGATGCGCCCCGTGTATTGTAAGGTGTCTAAATGAGATCAATAAAATAATTCGGCACCACTTTTGGGGCCGTCTTGGTCAGTTTGTAACATCGATGGCAAGGCAGGATGTCAGTCGCGCTTGCCGCCACTTGGGGTGCCAAAACGCGTCGCCCCTGAGGTGCCTCACGTGACAGGAAATTGTTCATTTAAAGTCGGTGCTAAATACACTACGTAACTCTGCAAAATGAGGCTAATAAAATACAGTCTCATTAGTATCCGCTGACACAGGAGTAGACGTCCTCTTTCACAAAACTTTCATCATGTTGACATTCTTAATTCTTTGGTATCTCGTCTCTCCTATTGATGTCCCCCTCTAACTAAATTTCTTGTCATAAATGTGCTATCTATTTTTCGGGGGCAAGAGCCCCTATCTCTTCCTCCAATTCGCAAACTTTGCTCCGTCGCGCATACTGCCAGTAGATGCAACCCGCTCAACCCGTCGTAAACAACCAACTCCTTGACCACAAAAAAAACAATTGGAGACAGGTACTAGACAGATAGAAAACCTGGGGAGGGAAAATTGTGCACACTGAGATAAATAAAGAAATAAAAAGAAAGTTGGCCAGAGAATGTGATGAAAACATAAGAAAATAAAAAATATATATGATAAAATAAACTGAACCGAAAATATTGTAACCCACTGTAGTTTGCCTCGCGA
The DNA here is from genome assembly GCA_021396225.1 of Sporothrix inflata. Lineage (NCBI taxonomy): Eukaryota > Fungi > Ascomycota > Sordariomycetes > Ophiostomatales > Ophiostomataceae > Sporothrix > Sporothrix inflata. Next base: position 96,816 of record WNYF01000026.1, read on the forward strand.
GTCTTTTTTGTTTTTAAACCCCCTAAAAAAATGATTTCCCCTCCTAGCCCAAGGATTGGCCCGCCAATGCCAGTATCGCGTATGCTTTGGATATTGTTGAAACAGAAAAATAAAAGACATCCCCTCTCCAAATAAAAAAGTATAAATCAAAGATGATATCCACCAACCTAACGAAGACCAAAGCTCAACATAAGAACAGTCGTCATGGCCATATCATACAAGAAGGCACAATAAAAATAAAATAAAAACTGAAGAAAAATGAAGAAAAAACCAAGACCTCATAAAGTCGCGTCGAGACGAAACGTACACGAGAAAGCCTCCTTGCAAAAACTCAATCATGAGAAGAAAAAAACGTACCATTGCCGGTATGAATGCAGAAAATGCGACGAGGCAAAAATCAACGACAGCCGCCACCCCCTAACCCAATAATGACAGGGCGAAAAAGTAACTCCCACTGGTGTTGTTGCAAAACAAATTGTCCTCATCGTCGTGTGTAATTCAGAGAGACAGCCTGTAGGTTGGTTTGGAAAGCGTCCCATAATACGAAGCCGTCGAAAGCGGGAAGGTTTTTCCAGGGGAGAAGTTCCATACCGTAGTTGATACGGCTCTCCGTAGAGCACAACTTTAAATTGTCGGAAATGGCGAATGGTCGGCAGGCTCGATTCGAGGCTTCTAACGCATTCGTCTCGGCGGTTCCGGACTGTCAATCAGGCCACCGATATCGACTCTCGACTTGTCGTCTCTCGAAGTCGCCGGGCTGTCCATCTGTCTCATCGAGTCTTGTCGGTTCCGGATCGGAGGCAGCTGAAAACTACCGCCTGCTGCAGGCTGCGGCTGCGGCTGACGATGCGGAAGTGGGCCGGACACCAGCTCACTGCGAGGGGTCTGGTACGACGGCGGTCCCGTGGAGTATTCTGAACGACCAGGCGACGGACCGTACGCAGACGAAAGGCTGGGGCTCAGGCCGGAGAGCATCGGGGACGGGCCACCGGAAGGCGTTGGGCGGTGCGGCAGGATGCCCGAATCGCTCGGCATGCGGGGGCGTCCAACATCAAAAGTGGCCGAAACAGGTGTGGGCTGGGAGAAAAGCTGGTGCTGTGGCGGTGCGTGCTGCATGGGCTGATATGCGTATGACGACTGCGGTGACGGCGTCGGATGACCATACGGCCGCATCGCAACATGGAGCAACAGGACAATGAAGTAGATCGAGTCCTGTTTGGCGAGGCCCATGCGCACCGGAAATGTTCTCTGCTGGCCGTCCGAGGAGCTGAATGTGAGGTACTCGTGCCAGTCCATCGCATATCGAGACAAGTCGTCTGCCGAAAGACCCAGAGACTGGATCACGCGTTCTTCGTCTCGCTTGACAAAGATCGGTGGCAGATACTGGGGGTCTTTGCGCTCGCGTTCGTCGTGCATTTGCCGCTGCAGGGAGATGACCCGCTCGCGTTCCATAGGAGAGATGACGTCTAGGAGGTTAAGACCTTTGACGGTGTGGCGGCCGATGGCGTCCAAAAAGGTACTGGAAGCCTTTGCCATTTCGAGGTCGGTGGTGAGGAAAACGGCTGGCTCAAGGGCACGGGTCGAGATAGAAAGAGGAGCAGGGTAGACGTTGGCATCGGAAGCAGAACCACGCTCAATAAACCTTGGAACGATGGGATCAGCAGGTTGTGACTTTAAAACCCTGTACGAAGCGGATTGGCCTCGGCGGGTAGAAACACCGTACCCTGAGCCCATGGACGCGGACGGTTGTCCGTATAAGGTCGGAACCGGTCTGCGAGTTGATGACTCAGTTGAATGGCCACCCGAGGCTCCTCGCCCAGATAATTCGTACCTCAAGTCTCTTTCTTCACGAAGCCTTGGCCGGCCCCTTTTTTTGTGCTGCACATCAACGCAAGCATCCTCCTTTCCGTTGCTAAGGCACCGAGAGCATGGTCGCTGGGCTATTGCAATATGGTCAGCTTTATGGCGTCTCCTCGCTTTACGGGGAGAACTAAATCAAAGAAGAGCACGAGGGTAAAGGGAGCGGCATGTATGATCGTCGGCCTTGTCTGCGATGCGGTTTGCGAGAATAGAAAGCAAAATCTAGCTATCACTTACAGTCACACCTATAAAGCACAAAATAACACGTCAGAATACTTCAAAAATAGAAATAAATAGAGGACCAAAACAATCAAATGCTCTGTACGGCTAGCAAAATGCAGCCAAGACAGAGCCATCCTCGGTTTACAGAAAGAGTAGCCCCCAAAGACAAAGCGTGCAATTAAAGGGAAAATAGACGGGTGAGAAGAAAAACTACTGAGATCCGTAGATGCGGTGATCGTGCTTACCGTAGATGGGCCCTTTTACAGGGCACGCAAGCGGACGCGACATGGCCCTTCGTCTTTCGCTGTGATTTCGGAGATGCGTATGGCGGAACGCTGTCTGAGCTGCCCGGCGGACCTGGGACGGGGGACGGAATCTGTGCAGGTGCTGAAGCTCGTGGTGACGATGGGTATCCCTGCTGCATCGATGACGGTCCTGGAAGTGGTGGCAGGTACGGTGCATACCCGGACATTGCTGGCGGTCCTTGGAGATGCGTCGACGGGGGGTAGGCGGCCATGTGGCTTGTTGAAGACGAGTACGGCTGGTCCTCAGGGCGGCCGTACGAAGGATACGAAAATCGGTCGCGGGGATCGGAAGGATAGGACCTGGCCGAGGAGCCCTGCATCATATGCGAAAAGGATGGCGGCTGGTGGTGCTGGTGCGCGTACGGCTGAGGAGCTGGCGCTCTGGATTGTGCTCTCATATCGACGCCGTGGGGGGGGGTTGTTGTCGCAACTCTGTGATAGGCATCGTGGCTCGTCCGGTAGCTTCCTAGGCTTCGGTCACCAGCCTCGTGAGTTGGTTTCGGCGGAAGCGGAGGAGACCCTGACATGGGCGGAGAAGGGTAGGCCCTTGCGCGACTGGCCTGTTCCGACTCTGCTCGAGCCCAAGTCAGGTCGATAGAGAAGCGTGCCAGGTCAGAGAGGCCTCGGCGCTGGTTCAGGGAGCTTTTGGACGTGTCGAGGCAAGGGTGGTGATGATGGTGATGATGGTCCAGCGCTGGGGTTTGCATGGATGTGGCGCACGTCTTGCCCTATATGCGCAATACCGCCGCAAGATCGTCGAACCGATCGAAGATGCTCGTACACGTAGACGGAAAGGTGCGAGCTGTTGACCTTCTGAGCCAAGGAGCTTATGTTGACCGAGGAGACCGAAGGGACCGATTTCTAAACCCGTCGACGACACTAACAACACTCCGCGTTGATCGTGCGAACATGCCCTTCTGTGTCAAAGCAGACTTTGTTTGAAAAAGAAAACCAAGTACAAACAGAAAACGTCGTTGAAAGAAAAAGAAGAAGAAAAGAGTAAAGAGACAAATGGTGTGAGGGGGGAAGAACACGAGATGGGCGAAGGAAGAAGAAAGAAGTCGAATGGTAGTCGTAACAATCGTTGATGGTAGAGAAAAGAGGAACGAAAGCTTTATTGTATCAACAAGAAAGAGAAAAATAATAATAAGCAAAGAAGGAAGAAAGCGATTGGTGTGGGTGACTTCGGGGAAAATAAAGGAGCGTCATGCAGCGGCGCTGTTCCTAAAAAAAAAAGACCCTATAGAGCACGGTGCCGTATGGTCTTGGATATGGCAGAACCAACCCGGGAGCTGGCACGTCTGAAGCAAAGCAAGGGAGCAACTGGTGCCGAGTATAAATGAAATAAAAAAAGCTGACGGGAGGGACAGTGTCGAAATAGCAAAAATAAAAGAAGTGTGGAAAAGTTCAGACAAAATGTTTTTGAACGAAAGTGTAAAACTCTGGTCCTGCAGCCTCTTGTCGATGTGCTGCCAATGGTGTTGAGCTTCTATTGTGCTTTGCGTTGACTGTCGAAGCGGACTTGAGCCACACGAGTTTTTAACAGGGTGAACGAACGTTATGAGGCAAATTGCAACAACACAGAATGCTAATGGAAGATAGGCCAAGAATGGAAGGCAAACGAGAAGACAAGTGCTGAGGAGGGGGTGAAGAGGAGAATAATAAAGGGAGGGGGTAGAGAGGGAGGAGGGGAAAGAAGAGGGAGTGGAGGCTTCAAATAAGAGGAGACGGGCAAAAGCTAAATCGAAGCAGAAATAGCAAGCAGCATCAGAAATGGATTAAGAACCAAGGAGGCATGCATCAAGCAAGGAAGCAGGCGAGGCAAGCATCTGCTAATTCAATGTCGACGGGACAGGGGGAGTTAGTAGACTGAACAAGTAAGATACTTCGTACAGCATGCGGCCTTTCTGCTCAAGGTTCCTGAATTTTCTGAGGACGGCGGCGGGCAGCTGCAGGACGACTGGAAGACTTATTATGGATGGATACAAAGCTCCTGTGGGTAGGGTATGAGTGAAAGCGAGGACAGGGGAGCAGGGGCGGGAGGAAAAAAGAGCGAGAATTAAGCAGAAGGAGGGGAAGGGATCGGAGGAGCAAAGGATTAAAAGCAGAAAATAGAACAGAAAATATGAAAAGGGAAAGGAAAGACGAAAGAAAGAAAAAGAAAAGAGGTAGAGTGAGAACGCGCAGGTGGCGATACAAGACAAGACGTTTAAACAGGGAGACGGGTGGCGGCTCGTTACTTGGTGTTGGAGAAGTGGGTGTTGTCTCCTTGGTTCAGAGCTTGTGTTGGCGCCAGACAGAGTGTCTCGTTGATTTTATGACTTGGTTTTGCCCTTCGACTCCCGGTGAGGTAAACGGAGAGGAGGAGTGTATTGTGTTTAAATGACAAAAAATATAGAATGGGCGGTGGCTCAAGAAAGTAGGTTTGGTGTCGGCGGTGGGCCACGGAGGTTGTGCGACTTTAAAAGTCAACAGGGCAGGACATGGGGAGGGGAGGGGGGTGCTGGGCCGCGCAAGGGCCAGGGTGATGGTGGTTTTGCGAACTGCAGGGTTGACGTTGAAGAAGAGGAAAAAAGCGAACTGAGAAGGCCAAAAAACAACAAGGGCAGAGACAAGAGGAGGAGGGGGGGTGTAAAAGCGAGGGTCTGGGTTAGCGGGTCTGCCCTCTGCAACAAACACGCCCCCCTTGTTTTCTTTTTGTCCTTTTTTCAAAGACAGACCAGCAGCGGAAAGCTGCTAGGAAAGTAATGCTTGACCACAACCACCACCTCGACCTTCGTCTTTCACATGGCTGCCCCCTTCTGTGTTCACGCACACCCAGATACGCGCACACTCACCTAGGCGCAGATGCAACAGCCAGTCTCCGCACAATGCCTCAGTGCTCAACACCGACCACTCACCGACTTACACACACTCCCCTGTTTGCTTGACCCTCCCCCCTGTATTTGTCTGGACGAACAGCGACATCGAAGAGCGGGAAGGCCAGGTGGCAAGCGTCTGCGGCCATGAGGATCTCTTTCTTATGATCCGGGGATCCTCTAGCTTGCATTGGCCAGATGGCACATAGGCACATTTGCACACAGCAATATCGGTCTCACGTTCATCTGCTCTGGAGCATGCAAATTCTCCGCCAGGTTTCAATGTGCTGGCTTCGACCACAGGGCGTGCATGCAACAGGAGGACGGGCATCCAGAGACTAGCCAGCACGCAGACCAGCTCGCCGACTAGGAAATCGGCCAACGTGCATTGTGCAAAGCGTGGCTCACGAGGTCTCTGTTCGTGTCTTTAAGGTCCGTTGCGAGCAGCCTGTGCATGTTTTGTGTGTGTCATCGTGTGCGGGTGCGTGTGTGTTTCGCATATCGGAGGTCGGCAACAGCCAGGCGAGTTTGCTTCTTGATCTAGCCACTCAGAAGTTGCAGCGGCCCTGACACCCTCTCGCTGTGTTTTTCTTGCCCCCTAATTTGTGCTTCTCGAGCCGTATATGATCTTGTTTGTTTCGAGGGACGTTGTTCATCTGATAGGCGTCGATGTGATGTTGCCAACGCTGACAAAGATTTGGCAAAGTCGGCGTAGGGCGAGAGTTCTTCGCAGGGCCACTTGTCGTTTTGCTCCTTTTGTCTCGACTCTCGCCTCCCCGCTTTTTCAAGCAATCTCGAACTCCGGTTAATCCCCCAGCGCCCTGAATATCCTTGAGGTACGTAGGCTCTGCCTGATGTACACGATGCGCGTGATGTGCGTGATGCGCGCGATGTGCGTGATGTGCGAAGCGTGTGCGGTCAACCTTCATATAGCACAGGCACACACAGACACACAGTACTTCAGGGTGTCAGCTCGTTGGCGTTAATGTGTATTATTGTCAAAAAGTGGCGGTACTATACATACTTGCATAATACGACATAGTCGTATGCTTCGTGGGGCCTGCTCTTCGAGGTGGTGAGGCGAAGAGCCCAAGCTGCGTCTCTCTGGCGAACCAACGTTTTGGCGTTTTGTCCCGGTTTCCACTAGTGGGTTCCCTCTGTTGCCCTTCGTGTTTTTTCCCTTATTCAATTTAGCTCAGTTCTCGCTTTTGATGCTCGATCGTCCGCGGTTCGGGTCCTAGGTTCCGCCGCGAGCTTGAGCTTCGAAGCAAGGAGCCCTGTTACTCCAGCCCGCAAGGTAGGAGAGATAGTCCGGATCAATGATGTGCGGACCTAAGTTGTGTGTGAGGAACAGGGACTGGTTCAACATCGTAAGTTAGAGTGCGACGTGGCAGGCATCAAGCATCAGGCATGGCATCAAAAATCACGCGTTGAGTGATAAAATATGATAAAATAAATACATTTATAGGAGACAAACAAGACTGGGTGGGATGCAAAAGTGCGAGCCAACACCCAAAGCAAATGGCAGATATGCATTGTAGGAATTAACGCGGATGGGAAAATACATTTGGATGGTCGCAACTTGGAAGGATACTGTCCTTCATAGCTACCCACAAGACTAGACGTCTCTCACACTTCCGGGGTAACGAAGAAGAGATGAAGGGGACGGCGATCTGGGCAGCAAAGCATGCTGAGAAAAGGGCAGTAAAGTAACAAAACAAAATTCTGACTTGGGGAAGGGAGCAACAGGGCCCACTGTCTGTTTGTACAAAGTAAGATACAAGTAGTACGGAGCATTCGATACTCCTGACAAGAACCAGACAATAGCAGACTGTAGGCTTTTGTTTTTATGCGAGGCCAGTAAAGAGAGGGAAGAAGGATAGGAAAGATCTCGGCTCACCACTTGAGGGTTTTACCGTATGGGGCTTTCGTAGTGCAACTCTGTACTTGTAATGGAGGGGGTGTACGAGAGTACTTGTATAGTGCATTCTGTGTACAAAGAGGAACCGCACGAAGGGGGTGCTTGTAGATGCATGAGTGGGTGGGCGGGCAGCCGACTTACTCGGTGACTTTGGATCAAAGGATAATGGCTCGCTTTGACAGTGCTGCACAGGGCCAAGAGAGACGGTCCGTCTACCGGGGGCAGCTCCAATGTGGCGTGGACAGGGAGGGCAAAGCGTCGTCGAACCAAAACAGAGAACAGACAGCCGGCAATGAAAACTTTCGTACTTTGTAGTAATTTGGTGGCAGAGGAAAAGGCCCAACCATGCAGCCCGAAAGGCTTGGCCAGGGCGACAAGTGAGCCAGCGAGTCTGGCCGAGGGTAGACGCACTTGTCGGCGGCAAGGCAAGGGCTTTTGGTGTGTATGTGATGTCTCGGTGGTGCCGTTGCAAGAGAAAAACTCGCAAAAACAAAAGACGCCGAGATATGCGGGAAAAGAGAAAAAAGGCAAAGAACGGCAGCAATGACACTATTTCCGTACGAACTATGCATCATCACCCCGTACTGGGAAGAAGAAAATAAGGGAAGGAGCGCCAGGACCACCTCCAGGACCACACGACCAGGAACATGCCAGGCATGGCCATGTGCTCAGTGGCTCCTTCCTGCATAGACTGACGTATGGAGCACGTCGTAGACACTTTCATACAGGCACAAATTCAATTGCAGGGCAGGCAGGGTCCGCCAAAGCGGCAGGCACGGTGTGGGGAGAGGAGAAGGGGCAAAGGGGAAAAAGAGAGGAGCGACGTATGAGCACGAATGTCCAAGTTGGAAAGAGCGGAAGGTTTTGCTGTTGTTGGAGACCAGGCGATCCACAGGTACAAATGTACCGTACCTACCCTTACCTGCCCTTACTTTTTAGCTACAGAAGGCGTTGTCTTCACGGCGAAGCGACCTGTCATAGAAGGAAAGAGCAGATGAAAAAATATGCGCGCTTTTCAGACCGGCCAACTGCGATAAGACCACGACGTATCGTCAGATGTATCTGTGCTCCGTACAAGTACACTATATTCGGAGGTTTTGTTCAGTCTGTTTTATTTAATTTCATCTCTATTCACAAGTTTTACTTCTATCTCCTACCTTTTTATTTCCATTTTTCGGGGTAGATACCTCCTGCGCTCTGGTTATTATGGAGCAGGTCTGGAACAGAAACTCGTAGGGCAGGAACGAAGCAAGAACGTCGCATTTGGCTCCGTAAATCGGGAGAAAGACAGGGCAGGCACGACCGCCAGACACAACCCCGTCCAGAAACAGACGGTTGCATCGCGGCCAACCAAGCAAAGGGCCAGGCCAGGCACGAACCGTAGTTGCGGCATGGCAGGTGCACGGAGATTGTTGGTGCGCTGTCAGCGGGTTCGTTCCCTCCCGGTACGTCGTAGGAGAGCCGTCCCAAGACGTCCAAGAGTTTGGTTTGCTCGTGGGCGTTCGGGGCGGATGCCGATACATACATGTGCGAGCGCGTATCTCACATTCTGTACCGTGTGTATCGCTCCTTCCCTCTCCTCAACGCATGCACAATATGATCTTTTTTGCGGTCAACGCCTGCAGTCGTCGCTTCCTTCTCCGTGTCGGCAGGGTAAGAAGTTCGTGCTAGTACTCAACATCCCTGCTCCCTGCACAGCAGGCACGACCAGCACAGATTGCCCCTTTGCACAGCGTTAGGTTGGAGTTTCCGTCCTGTCTTGTCCAAATGGAGAAAGCGCGGCCCATGCACGCTAGCCATGCTTCAGCTTGCAGCAGTTCATGCTAGCGCACGGCCGTTTGCACCTCTGGCGCTGCTGTCTCTAGCATCCATGTATCCTGGCATCCAGCCATTTTTGAATGTTGTGCCAGCAGGCGCGTTCCACTGGCGCGGTTCTTCCTCCTCTTTTTGTGGCACGCTCGCAGTCTTACAGCACGAACCTGCCATCGTCGACTCCTCACAGTCGTCATTGCCTTTTTTTAACACACGCCCTCTCCACCAAGTTCGATCAATTGCTCCTTCTCTCCAATCGCTCCTTCTCCTCTGTTTTCGCTCCTCACAGTTTTCCAAATATGTCTTCTCCCCTTTCCGGTTTGTATCCCTTTCTCTTTCCTATTCTCTTTTTCGTCTTCCCTAGGTTGGGCTGGCATCCTTCGCACCTGCCTTTTCTGCGGTCTGACTCTCAAACACGCCAACCTCAGGTTTGGCTCACAACAAACTCGCTTGAGATTCTCCGTAATCGCATAGTACATGCAAACCAAAACCTGCTGTGTGTGGAAGGAGCATTGTGACATCAGCTTCACCGTAGTTCCGCCTTTCCCTCTTGTATCGTATGTTATGTGTATCGTGCCTTTTTGCCTTTCAACGCCGTAGTCCTTTTTCTAGTCTTCCTCTCTTTTTCTCCTTGTTGTCTCACGCTGTCCTTGTTGCTGTTTTCCACACCTCCATGCAACGTTTGCCATGTGGCCTGGCCGTATTTTTTTTCTCTTCCACGTTTTTTTTTCTTTTCTTATTCGGATTTTCTTTTTCCCTCGTCGTCCTCGCGCCGTCCGCGTTCTAGTCTTCTCCTGGGCCTGGCCTGGCCATCATCCAGCTCGTCGATAGCCCGGCAGATTAATCACGGAGACCACGCTATGCGAAAATAAGACGACATCCAGTGTTGCTGAGACGGGTTGTGGACGATCGCCACATCATCCCGCTCTTTTCGTGTATTTTCTAACCCATGAGGCGGCGGCAACCATCAGACGAGGCGCCGGGCAAACAATCCAGGTGTCAGAGCTTCCAGGGTGTGGCAGATCACTTTTCATCCCTTGTGGTCTGCCGCCCTGCCGCCTTGCAGTCCCGTGCTCTATTGCCCTGGTGCGCTTTTTTATTATTTATCTTTCTTTGCCTTTTTGCCTTCAGCCTGCCCTTGTCTTTGTCTCTCTGTCTCCCCTTTCTCTGGGAACGCATCTCGCCGATCGCATGGCGCGTGCTTCTTAATTTAGTACCGATACAATTCCCTAAAAAAGCCGTCCACCAACCTGTGAGGGTGTACAGGGCCGTGCATCAATTCGCTCGCGCGGTGCTTGCCACGAGGTGCCAACGATCCAGAATACCGACAAAAAAACGTTGTTGACACGAGAAGCAGACAAGCGGCTCTAGTCATCCGGTCCTGGCCTGGCTTCACCGGCGCGATCCATGGCCAGGCCAGGCCAGGCCGCTCCAGGGCCCTCCTGTCTCAGTCCTCCTTAGCTGCAGGCCATCTTGTCCACTAGGAAGCTCCGCGGGCGGTTGTGTAGAAAAAAAGGAACGAAAAAGAAACTAAAGCAACGAAAACGTCGAGAATAAAAAAAAGGCAACGGCAGAAAAAGAAAAGTGCAAGACAAAACGAAATAGCACAATCTCGCGGTATTGCTCCGTCCCGGGAACAACAACGCACGACATGCGAAGTAGGGCCGGGCTGGTCAACAGAGCAGGCCACGAGCACAAACGAAATCCCCCATAGCCCTCAGCCGTCCTTCTACTGAGTAGTACGAGGAATAGTGCAAACATCAAAAGTCCATCCACTCACTGACAGTAGCCCGTTTTAGTTTTCCTATCTGGCAAATCTCGACGCCTTCTCCCTCAACCTCCGGCCGGCACCTTTTTTTCTCTCCGAAATATCGACGGGGCCCATCCTTGAATGGCCCATCCGAACAGTCGAGACAGTTGGGAGGCAGTTGGGTCAGTGGACCACCATCAGCCTGATTTCAACACCGGGCCAGCAAGCCATTGCCACCCCGATGCCCCTTTAATCTCGGCGGTGGTCAAGCTCCCATCAAAGACAGGACAGATACCCTCCTTGGCTGGAACACGGAAACCAATATTGCATTTGCCCGGAAGGCCAACGGAACGTGCTCGTACGTACTCTGTACGGGTTTCTAACTTGTGTGCAGTCCTGCAAGATAACGATCTAGTCATGCTCCATGGTGTGTATTGCATTGTCACTGATCTTACAACAACAACACTAGAAGCAAATGCAACCTGATACCGGTATGCATTAGCTGGTTGTTGTACTCCGTAAGGTGGGCGAAGACCGAGACGCAACGCAGATGAAGCACGCTGCATTGATGTTCTGAACGTCGCCAATTACGTCATTGCTAACATGCAAAATACAATAAAAAGCAGAGAGTCGCAGCAAGACGAAATACGCACAAGACACTAGGAGAGACGAAGAAGAAAAAACGACGAGGCAGACAAGACAGAAATTAGGACGATGCAGACCAGTGTCTGATACATCTCGTCCTACCGAGTTTTACAACTCCAGAGACAAAAGCCTGGCGACCTTTTGGAATACAGAAAGAGTGCGTGTGGGTCGCAACCCCATACGGAGCTCAAGGAACGTGGCCAGTGAGAAGGCCGATTGGCGGACATATGCACATTCTGCGAGTAGAAGTGTACTTTGGGCGTTTAGACACCCTCGAAATCTCGAGCCATCCACAAGACAAAAGACAAGGACGTCTGGCAGTAGCCCTAGGCAAGACATCTCTGTGCCGCCAAGCTTAGCTACTGGCTGTGGTGGTCACGTAAGTCACACCCTCTCCTTATGAATACCGGCTCTCCTGCCTGTTGTTTTGACGGAATAATGTTCTCTCCCCCTTGCTGGCGTTAGCCTTTGCGCCGCGTGTCGGACACGTTTTTTGCTGGTGCCCTTACTTGGGGCTAAAAATCAATATTGGCCACATCGGCCTTTTTGGTCGATTTCTAGAACCTCACTCTTGCATGCACAGCGCATCCCGCTCCGTAATATTACGGAGCATCTGTGCAGGCGCGCACATGGCAATGTTGGCAAAAATACCGGCACGGACCCGAAGGAGGGGATGCATGCATGGACGCAAGGCTAACCGCATATGAAAGGTAGGAGACGCAAGGGAAGAAGAAAAAGAAAAGAAGGACAGGGGGGGATTCTGAAAATTGCCGGAGAGGGCAAAAAGAAGGGGAAGGAGGAGAAAAGCAGGAAAGTGTTGAGAAGTGTGTGAGAGGAATACAGCGAGACGAGAAACAGAAAAGGGGGCAGCACAAACACGATGGCAAAGGAGCACAAATCGGAGCGAGGTACAAGTTTACGACGCACAAAGTGGGTAGGACAGGAACGGGCGTGTTCCGAAGGTGATGCACTGCTGTGTTACTCGCCCGTTTTAGCTTTTGCGAGAGTGAGGGCGGTTGTTTTTTTTTGCGGCCTCTTCATGCCGGAGCTGCCAACCAGGCGTGTCCGTCTTTTTCCTCATTGTCTTGTCCTCTCTTGTTTTTTTTTTTGTTTTTTTTTATGTTTTTGTGTCGTTTTCTTTTCTTTTTTTCATCTGGTCCCTTCAACTTCAACGAGTTTGCACTTGGGGACCCAGCTTTCACACGTTCCGTGTAAGGCATCTTACATGGTATGGCACAAGGAACGGGGCGAACAGGGGGATCAGCGCATCGTCGTATCGTTGCGCATCTCTGCCATTGTTCATGCCGCTGGACTAACACCCCTCTTGTGTGTATTTTGTATCTTACTAGGTATTGCACAGACACCAATCCGCACAACCAGCGGCCAATCGATCGAGACACACCCAATCCACCACCAATCGCCCGCACATCACACGCCAGTCGCTTCGTGTTTTCTATGTGCCGTGCAGATCGAGTTTAAAATAAACAAGTGAACAGCATCCAGCCAGAACTGGCGCACGCAGGGTGCATGCGTTCTTCGTACTCGTATCGACAGAGGGCCACGACCACCGCGATGTTTTCACACGGCTGAGGTTGTTTTACGGTAAAGGTGAAGCTCCAGCGATTTTCATGGCGCAGTTTCCATGGTGTTTCTTTTTTTTTCTTCTTTTTTCTTCCTCTTTCTTTTTTTTCGTCTTTTCGCCTTTTCGTCTTTTTTTATTCGTTTCTCGACGCCATTTAAGCTTTGCCTCCCTTTAACGCAACCGCCAACTGTCTCGAATCCAAGATCGCTACCGATGTGCGCGCGTCCTTGGGCCCAGAAGAGCACCTGTTGCTCCTCAGAGTATCCCCTTGCTTGTCAGTTCTCGTCGCCTCGAGTCAGTCCGGATCTGCACAATCGGTCTCCGCAACACGATCTCCCCTCGCTCTCGCTCTTGCTCGCTGTCCTTCTACACCGTGCCACCCCACAGGCTCGCATATTCCCAGCATACGGCATAGTTCGCTTGTCCCGTGTGTGTTGCGTCACAGGCTGGACTAACAGCCCGCTTGTCGTACGAAGGGGGGTGCCATGCTGTCGAGAGGATATCTAAACAAGAGCACGATGGAGCCGACTAACATAGGAGCTAATGCTGCCAGCTTGGCCAATCCCGGAATTTTTATTCGGCCCCTTTTGCCTCCTTGCATCGTGTCATTTTTCATGCTTCGATGAGTTTTCTTTTCTTTTTTTCTGTCTTTTTTTCTTGTTTCTATTGCACGGCGCCGTCGCCTCTGCATCCGCTTTAAGGCACCACTTCGTCATTGTTCATGCATGCATACAGATTGCCACGTTTTCTTTTCCCACCCTTATTTCCATACTCCTTCTTTTTTTATTCTTTCCCCCCCTCTCGCCTCTTATTTTCTTCCTTCATCCGTCCTTTTCCCGCCCCGTTCATGCCTCCCTTCTAAATTGACATCCTTTTTTGCTCGTTTTCCGTCCCGTCTCCCGTCCACGGCTGTAGGTGGCGTGTGCTCAACACCACCGGCTGATCTTGCCCTTTTTTATTTTTATCAAACCCGCCTATTTTTGCCATTTTTGCGCTTTGCCCCCCCCCCCCCCCCATGCTTCTTTATTTCTTGATCTTCGTCTTTGCCTCTCTTCGTCTTTCCCATCTCCCCTCCCTGCTGCATTGTACGTACGAGTGCGTCGTAAGAAGTCCCACCCGAAATTGCAGGATTGGTGATCATGATGACCCGAGCCAGTAAGCTGGTGCCGGCAAGGAGAATATGGAGGATAAAAGAAGGCCTGGCGGGGGCCGCGTCCGACGTTGAAACCGGGGCTTTTGTTTCTTGCCTCTTTTGTTCTTTTTTCGGTCTTGTCATTGTACATGACAAGGATCTTGCGAGGTTCCGTGGCCTGTCTTGGTCTGTCGGTCAGTTTCGGTCTACCTGTGGCCTTTTCCCACTTTTGATACGAATTTCGAATCCTCGCTTTAGACTTGCAGGTAGGCTTGCAGGTTGGCTTGAGGTACTCTTGCCCACTTTCAACATCCCTCGCATGCATGTATTCGACTCGACAAAGTATCTCAAGAGAGCACCGAGACGATGCCTGTGCAGCATCCGTCGGACTTGTTTCGAATGCGGCGCACTCGTACGTCACCCACCACCAAACCGTCCCCCATAACGTCTCTCATAAGAAGAGCATGCGTAATATGAGGCTCTCAGCCATGTCGAACCCGGCACGCCACCAGCTGGAACAGCCCAGGGCCCTTTTACCCTTCGGCTTTGCAATCCCAGACGGCTTCCGTCTGAACTTGTCGTCGAATCATTTTTGACCGGCGGGAAGAAGAGAGAGCATTTTTCTGGGTCTTCTGGGTCTGTTGGTCCTCTCCCTGTCTCTTCCGCGGGCACTCTTTGCCCCGTGCTCCGTGGCCTGGAAGCCAGGGCCACCCTGTGCTCCGTTCCTTGCGAGACGCGAGAATGGAGCCCGACGCCTTGGCCATCACCAATGCCCGTCGTCCAATTGACAATTGGACTGTCTGGCTACGGTTGTAAGTCCACAGCGCAGATACAAGAGCGAGCCCACAGAAAAAATAAGTGCAAAAAAGGATTTGCCCCTAGCGAGCGCCCAAAAATGCTCCGTACCTTGCGCTACGACGTACGAAGGAAAAAGAACGTCCCACGTCAAACGCTTTTTGCAACTTACCTCGCTCGCATCTGCTTGGTCGTTCTTTTGTTTCTTGCTCGTCCCCTCCTCTTTAGCGCCCTTAGCACGTTTTAGCCGGTCTAGCACGTTTTAGCAACATCAACGCAACACATGGTGGTCGTGGTGGGTGCGCCTAGCGGGCGTTCGGAGGAGTGGTTGGTGCGTGGTCTTCGTGCTCTCTTGCCCCCCCTTAGTCCATGATATTTTCATTCCGGCACCCCCTCCGCGGATACGCGTTTAATAGCGTCCTCCGGATCAGCAGAGCGGGGGCCGTTCTTCTTTGTTCTTTTTCTTCTTTCTTCGAGGAAGGACCCTTGCAAGTGGTAGGCGGGCACCGCCGGTGCGCTTCAAAGAACTGGGGGAAGATAGAAGGAAGAGGCAAGAGGCAAGAGACAAAAAATGGGGCCGGCCGAAGGAAAGATCGGCGGGCAGGCAAAAAAAAAGAATACAGAAGAAAAACACCAAGAAACGACACGGGAAAGCGGGACTTTATGACCTCTTCACGACACCGATGAATGACACCGATGCAGGATCAAGAATAGGACAAAGAAAACAGAAAAGCAATAATGGCAAATGATATGCGAAAGTAGGCAAGAAGTGGCCGGTCTGCGGATGAAGTGAGTAATAGAGCCGAGAGACGTCTATGTCAATAGATGCAAGTGCGCCTCGTACAGACCACCTTTCAACGTCTGCCTTTTTGGCACTGTTTTTCTATCATGTGGATTTGTTTCGTCGTCGATTTAAGCTGGTGGCCGATTGCCAGCTAACCATGGTAAACCAACGGCTTCTTCCCCCCCTTTTTTCTACATAGTCCTCGTCACCGAGAGAGAGGCTCAACTATTGTTGTTTGCTTCTTTTTTCGATTCTGTTCGCCGTCCTCCCCTCCCCGTACCCCCGTCCTCGCCGTCCTCAAGGGCAGACAGAATTATCAAAGGCCAGCGTCGTACTCCGTGCTCCGTACGATTACGACAGGAAACCCGACGCCGTCACCGGCAAACCGGTTTCCTCTTTCTTCTTTCCTCTTTCGTCTTTCCCACTCTCCCTCCTCCCAACCCCACTGCCCGCCCTTCGCTTGTTTGATAAAGCCCACATCGCGTGTGCCCCCAAGGAGACAATATACCAAGATACAAGATGATGGCGCCCTATTCTGAATTGAACGATTTTATTCTCCGTCATTCTGTCCCTTGATCTTAGTCTCCTAATGTGCTTTTCCCCGTTGCATAGATGCCCGTATTTCTGCGAATCATAGACGCCGGTGACGAAGAAGAAGAAAAAGAAAAGAAAAGAAGTAAAAAAAAAGCAAGGACGGCGAGCAATCGACATGGGGAGGCGTGAAGATACCTGCAAAGGAAAAAAAGCTGTCTGCAAATGGGCGAGAGGGGCAGGTATGAGGCGGTTAGCTTGCCTGCAGGTCTTGCAACGATGCTACCCCCACTACTTTTTGTCCATTTTTTCTTCTTTTCAGTATTTCGATGCTGCTTTCTTTTCTTTTCTTTTTCTTCTCTCTCTTAATATCCACATTTACTTTTCCTACTCCGTATAGCGCACTCCACACACGTACATCGATCAAGTGAAAAAGCCGATTGTGCACAATCGCCTTTTGTGTACAGTTGCATTGTGCCCATTTGTGTGTGTTATGCGTCTGCACTCCGTTCTAGTCCTACGTCGTATTTTCCTAAAATATGCTGTGCCATGGGAGCATTGCATGCATCGGGAGGCATGGCACAAAATAAATTAAATAAAAAAAGAGCGTTGCAAGCGTGCAATCCTCCCGTCTGCGGGAAGCGGCTACACAACGACACAACAGCGCAACACAGATCTCAAAGAGGATCAAAAGCACTTACACAAAGAGTGTGTTCGCCTGTCGTTGCGAACGAGGCTGGCTCGCCTCTTTTGCGATGTGAACCAACCTCGACCATAAGCACAGTAGGTGACGGGCGTTCCTCATCTCTATTTTCTTAGTATTCCCCGACAAACAATGGGCATGCTGTTTTAAAGAATCCCCTAGTGCCGCTTTTTATGCCAGTGGCAAAGCGAACGACCGTTGTGCTTTTATCTTTTGTTATTCTTGTATTATCCTATTCTCTTTTTCCTCTTCCCCCTTGCCTTATTCCCTTTGTTGCCCTTCTTTTCGGGACAAGATTGACAAGAAATTGGGAGGCTCATGGTTCGTGGCTCTGTTCCGCTTTTTATGCCCACCCCGGTCGTGGTTGTTTTGTTTCAGTTCCGCACTCTCTTGCGTGGGCGTGGGGCGCCGATGATTGGTTTTTCTTCTTCTCTCCTCATGTCGTCCTCGTGCAGTTCTCGTGGTCGTTTCTTTCGTTTCTTCGTCTCTTTTCGTTTCGTTTTGTCTTGCCTCGCATGTCTCGCATTTTTTTTTCTTGGTTCTCTTCTTAGTCACAATCTGCAAGACAAGCACAAGCGCCGCCGTTGCAGCTGGGGAAAACAAATCTTCAATCTTCTTGTTTTCCTCTTGTTCTTCGCTCGTTCTCCTCACATCTCCACCCAAAGGAGGAGAAGAACAAGAAGAACCCAGAATAATCGTAAGACATGCGCGTCGGAGAAAGAGTCAAGTGGGCCAAGCTATGCCGCAGGCCGTAATGATGGGCGGGCACTTGAGGCGTTCAACGGCTTTGCGTTGTTCGAGGGTGGAGGCTGAAGGGAAGGGGTGTGAGGAGGTGAAGGGACGACAAGGAACGACTAGGAAGACAGGAAAAAGCCAATATGGTCGATGTCGCTTTATTTTTATTGATTTTTCTCGGGTTTCTTTGTTTTTTTCTGGTCATTTTTACTTCATAATTTTTGTTTCCTTTGTTGGCGGCCGTGGAACATGGCCAAGACCTGCTATCGTTTCGTTTTCTCCATCTTTGATATGCATGTGTATGTTTCGTAGAAGCCAATCGTCGGTGATACCGCTGCAAACAAAGACCGAGACAAGAGAGGCAAGAAACGAAGTCAGCGGCGGATAAAAAGGGGCGTGTGTATATCGAGACGACGCACGCTCGTAGCTTTTCATCGTAGCCTTTTTTTCATTCGTAGTTTTCCCCTTGTTAGTGTACCTCTGAAGGAAACTGGAGCACGGAGCACGGAGCAGGGCCACCTGATGATCCTTGGTGATATTCTCCGTGACAAGTCAAGTCCAAGTATTACAATAAAAAAGAGAACGGCTGGCCGTTCGTGGTTCTTGGCCGAGGCCGAACGTTTAAGCGAGCGAGCTTAAACGTTGTCAAGGGACCGGGGGAAGATAGAAAAACAAGAAAAGAAAGGAGAATACGACGTCAAGGAGGAAAAGAGAATGAAAAAAGAGGAGAGGAAAAGCGGAAATCGAGCGCGAACATCCGCACGAACACAAAAAGCCGTGTGGGGCTTTATTGTCTTCGTTCTTGTTGACTCACGCGTGATAGCATCGTTTGCAGGCATTGTCTTCGTTTTGATTTATTTGATTTTGCTCGTTGTCACTGGCTGACGTCAATATATTCCTCTTACACAGTAAGCGCACTTACATAACACACACAAAATACAAGTAAATACAACATACATCAATGCACAAACGGCCCCTGCACCGACCGCTACTCTTTTTGGCAGTGCTTGCGACGGCTGCATTGGTGCCGCCAAACCGCCAGATGCACGCCAACATCCATCGCTTGCGGGAACGGAAAGGGCAAGGGGACAAGGAACAGGTGACAAGGACAAGCAGAGAGGGAAAGCCGGAGGGAGAGGAGCTGCACCTCGTAGGGAATGGGAAGTTCCGGAGTGCCGCGGGACGAGGGAAAAGGAGCGACAAACGCCATGAGGTAGGCAATCCCCGAACGAGCGCCCCTCGCCCTTGTCCGCACCATCGACGAGTCTAACCAAATCGCCGGGCCCAAGCTGTCGGGTAGTGTGTTTTCTCCCCTCCCCCCTTTTGTTTGTTATTATTTTATGTTTTCACCTCCTGCCTCTTTTGAACAATGTCGTAAGATACGTATCCTTGGGGTTAGGAGTAAAGGAAACTGCGAGGCTCCGAGGCTCGAGGCAAGCGCGGGCGGCTGTTCCTTCCATACGTTGTGCGCCGGACCTTCCCTGTTTTCATAACAGACGGTTCTTGATCGCTTATGATTTTCAAGAGCCGATCTGCAACAGCTTCTTGAGAGAGAACAAAGAGAAAATGAAGATGAAGGAAATAGACGCCCACATAGATCATTGCTTTTCTTGTTTCTACAAATAGTGGTTTTGTTCCTTCTTCTTTTTTTGCCTCACAGATCAGGCCATTCGTGCAGGTTAAGCGATGGTGCTGCTTAGTCTCTAAGGGTTTACTCCGTACTCCGTACATGGCAGCTGCGTCCCAAGTGCCTCTTCCACCAGGGAAAGAGCGACGCAGGGGCCAACAGAGGGAAAGAGCAAAGATACAGTGCATCAGCGTGCGTCAGCGTGCGTCAAAGACACCGCCGGAGTTCTTACTCCGCAACACCCGCAGGGAATAATAGAGGAAATGAAGGAGACAAGGAAGAAAAGGAGAAACAATAGGAAGGAGAAGAAGACGAAAAAGTGATAAATAAGCCACCGGTGAGTGAAATAAGACAGCTTCGTTTACTCAAAGTGTGCGTGGGGGGAATGGGGAGGGAAGCTACGATCCCAAGCTATGACGGACGAGCAGAAGACGGAAGGAGCACCCTGCACGCAAAACGTCGACCAACCCAAAAGAGGCAAGCCACGGATACAAAACACTTGGGCACTGTGACCTTCGGGAAGGTAAGACCAATGTCGGCCTAGCAAGTACTAAAGACTACCTACTCCGTACTAAAGAAGCACGTACTCCGTACATCAACCGCGTTCCTAGCCAACGGGCCGGCCGTTAGAAACGTAAGATAACCTCATGGTCTAGTGCTCTCTGCCACGCCTTCCCCCTATTTCGCTATTGATCGTTTCTCGCTTTCCTGTTATTCCCCCGTCGTGGTCCCTGGGACCTTCCTCTTCTGCACCTCACACACGATAACGCGGTTGAGGCGGGCGAGTCGGTGTTGCCTTTCTTTGTCCGGGGGCGCAGAACAAGTCAAAATTGCCCTTCATGGAAATAACCACAGAAGCCCCTTTTCTTCTAGTTGTCTTCTAGCAACCTGTACGATATTGTTCATTCTCGAAGGCCATTCTAGACGGCGCCTAATAGCTTCTCGTTCCTGTTCCTCTTGTTCTAGCCGCGAATCCAATTCAGATGCTCGATGTCGCTTTCAACGTCGCACTCTTTTTCGTCTCACCCACAGCAGTGTTGCATCCGTCTGATCCTTCCCTTCTCTCCTTGCACTTTCGCCTTGCCAGGCCAGGCCAGGCCTGATATCTGACACGTTCAGTGGACATCTGGGCCGTCCGGCTCCTCTCTTGCTCTTCGTCTTCCTCCTCTCTGTTCCTCCTGTTCTCCCTCTCACCGGCCCAAGAGGTCCAAAAGGGCACTTGGACAAAACGAGCAAAGGTCTCTTCCGACAGCCAACGCAACGCAAACCCAGCGCCCAGGGTCGGATTTGCCTGCGAGAAATAGCGTATTTCCGCAGAGGGGGGAGGGGTGTGGATAGACAAAGTCGGGCCAGTGAGTCCCTGTGACAGACCAGTCTTTGAGAGAGCGAGAAGGCTCAATAAGAAACGCCCTGGGTCGGATTGAACGTCCGAGCGCTGATGGGTGGCCAGCAAGCTGCAAGTTTTGCATGTTCACTTCATGTGAGCGCCCATCAACTCTAGCGCCATACTTCGTACTCTGTGGCCATATTGACTGCCTGAGACTGCCTACCGAACAGGACAAGCACTTTCGGCGATTGCTCCGACACTCAAGCTGATACTCCAATCGCATCCCGATAAACTAACACCGACGCGGACACTGACATTGACACTGACATTGACACTGACTTTGACACTGACAACTATCATAGGAAGCAGCACTCCGTGATCAAGAGCGAAAAACAGCGAAAACAACTCCCTCCGTCTACCCTTTACCAGCTGTGCGCACTGTTCACCTGTTGCCTTTTGCCTTTTCGCCTTGCCGGGTCTCTTGTCACCTTGTCTTTCTGTCCTTTTTTCCATTTCACCATTCCACCAACAAGGATGGCATCCCAGACAGCACACAGGTCAATCAACCCCTCGTCAAATTTCCATGCTCGCGTACGACGTAAAAGAAGCAAGGAGCATGTAGCATGGAGCATGGTGCAAGGACCAAGGTGCAAGGTGCAAGTTGCAAGTTGCAGATGGGAAGGATGCAAGCCAAAAAGCAAAGAAAAAAGATGGGCCAGCAGCACAAGAGATAAAAAGCCACGCAGCCCAGCCAGCCTCTTTTCTTTTCATCCTTCCCTTGCCCCCTGGCCCCGGTCATCTTTTTGAGAGAATATTCCGACCGGGAAGGATGGCCAGTAGCCTGATGCAAGCCACCCTGCTAGCATCTCGGAGGGCGTTGCCGCCTGCGTTTTTCTACCCTTCTCTTCTTGCCTTGCACTCTTTTTCTCGTTTTTCTCGTTTTTCCCGTTTGTTGATTCTGTCCCCCCCTTCGTCTTTCAAGGGATCCCTTGTCTCGTCGGATACCTTGCCAGCTTGCGTGCAAGGCATGGACTTTTGTCTTTTGCATTTATCAATCACATTGCCGTCGTGGACGCGAAGGAAGAGCCTTACGGACACAAGCACGGAGACGGACCGGACGAGATTCGATACAAGGTGTGCGCGAGTGGCTTTGCATCTCAGCACATCCCAGAACTTGCCCAGACCTGAGAAGAGTATCCTCCTCGCCGCCCAGCACCAACAGACCAATATTACCTGCATTTCGCGCCCACTCGGCGGCGCTTTTTCCACGTGGGTGTGCCTGGCCTGGATGCGTCTTCCTGTGTTCTGTGCATGCATTTTTGCGGAGGTTTCAATTTCTTTGCCCTATTGCATGTTTTTGTTTTCTTTTCTTTTCTCTTCTTTTTGTTTTCTTTTTTCTTTCTTCCCTCCCTTTTTCCTCTTTTTCCCACGCTATCAGTTCTCAGAAAGAGAGAAAAACCACCAGAAAAACCATTAACAATATCTTACGTGGCGAATGCATCATAATTCTCCTATCCCTCCTCACAAAAGAAAGGTTTGGCACACACAGACACAGACACACAGACACTATCACACCACCACTACAACGCACGAACGCCTCTCTCTCCACTCCCCGCCCCTCCCCTCTCCCCTCTCCCAAAGGGCACTTTTAGTGAAACGCAGAGTGCCAACAGTCTGGTAAAATGGGGACGGAATAGTGGGCTGGGCCAAGACACCCGGCCTTATCTAGTGTCGTCAAAGGAAAGGACAGGGAGCTTGCAGGGCTCCGATCCTCTACTGCAAAAGGGAACCTACAAACAACTGCAAGCAAGCTGCAGCATGGGCCCAGCTGTGGCTGCTCCTTACCTATCTCCATATGCATAGGTACGACGAAGTACGTCGAATCTTACTTTACATGCACAGCTATGCACTGCGAGCCTCGTGCGTTGCAACCGAGCGAAAATGTGACCGTCCAGAGGGGTGTTGCTCTCGCCTATTTTTTTTCACCTGCATGATGCTGTTTTGGGACCGGCGACGGCGACAACGAGGACGATACAAAGACGGCATCACGTAAAGGCCATGCAGCCACAGTCACTCCTACAGCACCTCTACAAGTACAGCTGGCCAATGGCCAGGCCAACAAGACCAACAGGACCAACAAGGCCAGCAGAAGCGCCGGGAAGAACGGCCTTTGTTCGGACTTGGGTCTCTCCCGAACCCTCGGGTAAAACGTCAAAGCGTTTTCTGCCCTGTCCATCACTTCTGTTCTCCACCAACAGACAAAGCTAAAAAAGAAAGGCACCTCGGGCACATTGCACAAGCGAGACAGGTCGACGACGGAGGTCGGAGGTTGCCCTTAGCGGGCGACGATCTTGACGAAGTAGAAAGAGGAGCACACTCGGAGCATAAGGCATCTTGCCACTACGTCGTATGTGACAAGAGCGGTGTCTCTGCTCGCTACACGCTTAAGGGCCTGGCCACCTTGTGCACGTCTTGTCACCTCTTTGATACTCGTATTCTCTAACATCGTGGAGGGACCCGAAAATTACTACAAAGCGCAACGATCGGCGGAGAACTGGTACTTCAATTCAAGATGCTTTCAGCCCCTACACATACTTGTGCACATACTTGTACTACCTACACATACTTGTACACGTGGATTATGCAGAATATATTTGCACTTGTCGAAAAAGCACACTCGCTCCCTTGTAGGAAACCTGCAGACGACACGCTGCACTCCTGCAGATGGGTATGCGGCTTTCCGTGCCGGGGGACCTTGAGGGTATGCAAGATATACGACTTATAGACATAAGGAGCAGAGGGGAAGCACGGCCAAGCCGACACCGTGGGTCAGCTGAATGTACTCAGTAGGACGCAAGATATATACAAGATGCAGGCATCGAGTTTGGCATCCGACGCATGCGCGCATCCGTCTGCTGGGTCAAGAGGAGATATACCCTGTGCATGGGTTGTCAAAAACGACGATACGAAAACGAGATGCAAACGGCCAAAATGTGGACATTGAGAGGGGTGTGGACAAGATGTGGACAAGATGTGGACAAGGTGTGGACATCAAGATGGAAAATAAAAATAAAATAAAAAATCTTCCGGCGGGGAATAAACCATGTCTTCCGGCAGGAAACGCTGCATTTTGACTGCAACGACAGGGCACGCCACTATTTTGTACTTTACGACGTATGCGTCGTCGTACGGACTACAAGTAGTACTCTTTACGTTCGTCAATGGTAAGACAAGATAAAACCGCCGGCTGGACATGCTCGACAAGCTCGACAAGCTTCCCTGGCCTTGTTTTGCAGCTCCGTTCAGCCAAGGCATGGAGAGCAAGACGGCGTGGAGAAACAGATGCAAGGGAGGGAGGATGTGCCAGATGATCAGCACATGGAGAAAAGAAAAACAGAGGGGAAAAAGGAAAAGAGAGACAGCGCGGTCCTTTGAATTAAAGTCTCTTGCGTTACATCGTCGCACTATGGCGCAAATCTCTGTCTTTCCTGCCTCTTTCTTTCCTTTTGGGTCTCCATCGTTGTCCAGAACATCGACTTCTTTCGCCACCTTGGGAAAATGTCTTGCTTTCCTGCGCTGGCGTGTTTTGAAGTCAGTGAAAAGGAAATCACCGAGGGGGGGCAGAGAGGGGAGGGGGGAGGAGGAGTGGAGAGGCGAGAGCCTGACCATCTCATCAACGAATGAGTGAGCCAGGCCCTTCTGGGTGACAGGGGAAGGTTGACGGCGACAAGTGGGTTTGTTCGGGCCAGAGGCTGATATGCCAGACCCTAGTCAATAGCTGTAGCCGAAGGGCATGGGTCGATTGCAAGGGTGTGATGGGAGGAGGGAGGAGGGAGAATGTGGATGAAAAAGAAAAGAAAAGAAAGTAGGAAAGCTATGAATAGAAAAAGAAAGTCAACAAAAGAAAGTCGAGATCAAGATTTCAAAAACAAACCATTGCAACAACAGAAAGAAAGCAGGGAGAAAAGAGTGTTGTAGTGGTGAGATGAGATCGATGCAACGCACGAGATGCACAATACAATATGGTTGAGATGCACTCAAGATTGCTCGCTCAATTTCCACATTGAGCGTTCCCTTGGGTCTCGTCATTGTAAAAATCATCCTCTACCACTCATACCACATAGTGATATGTGCCATGTTTTCTCGTTGTCTAATGCCTGGTTCTATTTTGAATGGTTGCACTCAGTATTGCTTGTATTGCTTGTATTGCAGCTGTTTCTGCGCGCCTTTGATTGTCTGGACGGTCTCTACACCCCAAAATGGAAACCAACACGGCCTCGGCGATCGCGGACCGCAGATAAAGGGAGGGCCACCTACTATGTGCATTGCGTACCCCGTAAAGTCCGTTGATGGGGTGCTGGTGGTGTTATGGCTGTCGACACTATGCGTCTTGGCGAGGGACGGAGCATCGCGAGAGGAGAGAGAGAGGACCATGGCTTACGCAAGCCTCGCAGTTTCATCATGAGCTTTTCTGTGTGTGTCGACTAATCTTATTTACTCTTACTCCCCCCTCATTCTCTATTCCGGCTCCAGTCACCCGTTTCCCGTGCCGTGGCCGCCTGTGGTCGTACATAATAGGCATTTACTTGCATATACCGGGCATGTACTCTGTGCTGCACACAAAATAAAGGGGTCCTCCTGCAAAGGGTCAGAAACGGGACGGGTTGGACTGTACAGCGTACCAACGGCCAATTTCGGACGGATTGTTTGGTGCTGTTGCTGTTGTAAATAAACGAAAGCGCGACGGAGACGGGAAGTAAATAATAAGTAGGTGATGAGTGGTCGTGAAGAAGAAACAAAAGAACTCCAGCTATTTGTCGTCATTCGTTCGTCAAGCTATGATGGTTATGCTTCTGGCTGTGCAAGATATAGCAAGGACATGCCCGAGAATGGTATACGCATGTTGATTAAAGGTTGGAAGACGGACATGGAAGAATTCGAGAAGGATAAAAGAAGAAAAGAGTCAATGCAAGAAAGAAACAGAAATGCCTCGAAACCCGTCTACACCGCCCGCCCTTCGGACGTCCTCGTGGTTATGATTATATTATTCCAGGAACCCGCAAAGAGCTATATGCACCCATAGATCAATATAAAACGATGCGAGAATAAATATGTGCTGGCCCGCCAGATCGGAGAACGGCTCGGCCAGGGCGCATGGTGCGCCATGCGGTTTGAGGTTTGGAGGGACATATTGCTATTTACAGCGGCGGAGATGGGGATGGAAATAGATATGAATATAGAGATGGAAAGACGGGATCGGTACACAGCCCGAGATCGCACCGATAGCGAGCTCGATCGCTGTCTACTCATGTGTTATGTACATTGGCAGCACTATCGCTAATATCATCAATATCCTGTCTACTACTTCGAGGTAACCTTATTTATCTTGTACCGCCCCGGAAGAAGGTTCCTGGATTAGGCGATGTCTCAAGATGCCACGATGTCGAGGGGGGTGTGATAGATTAGACAAGGGCGAGGTAGGTATATGGAACCAGGCGAAGCGTGGAGGTTTAAAGGGTAAAGAATGGAGGAAATGTAGGAGAAAATCAATTGAAGGTTGTGTGAATATCACGAGTATGAAAGGGGACAAAAAAAGGGGTGACAAGGATAAAATGAGCGAGGATAGTGACTGCTCATCAACAGACCCTGATATGCAATAAGTAGAGAAGGCTATCTGATGAAGGAGGCCATCCAGATAGAGTCCAATACCGGCTTGCCCTGTATTGCTTCGGTGTAGGAAAATGGGGGGAAATGTACCGACACAAACATTACACTCAATCTGCCGCCTCGTCTGAAAGATGCTGTCTGACAGCATGACGGGCCAGAGACAGAGTTAGACGAACCGACACAAGATCATGTAGCGGGAGATGGACAACGGCGGCGGTTTGAAAATGCTCGAGGGCGCTGTGTATATGTCTTGGAATAACAGGAGAATAGACCGAGGAATACAGATTAAGCGAGGTGGAAGGATGGGCATTATTTAGAGGAGTTAAGAGGAAGAAAGAAAGGTAAAATAAAGTGAGCAATAGTAACAATACACGGCAATAAGAGGAGCACAAGCATCATTATCTAGAAAAATAGAAAATAGAAAAAAAAGTAGCAAAAATCAACAAGCATGAATACAAACAACACCTAACCAACAATCAATCTTTTAACAAACATGACCCCCGTTGAAATGGAAATAGAAGGGCAATAGAAGGGCCGTCGAAGGTAGATGGAAGGGAAATGGAAGATGGAAGGGGAGGAAATAGAGAGGCCGCCGGACTCCCCCTTTTCTGTCCGTGGAAGCAGCAAAATATATACAACAACAGCGACAGAGAGTATTAAAACATAGAAGCAAAATTGGAGAAAATAGCACAGCCAGATTATTATAAAGAATTATAAAGGCGCTCTTAACAGGGCCGGCATCAGGAGAAAAGAAAGTCCATCCACACAGCCATGGAGAAGGAAAATAGTAAACAATGTCCGACAAAACGGGGAGATGGAGATGGAGGGAGAGAAACGATAATGATACTGCCTAACACTCTTCACACTACTTTTGTGCTTACATATTTTTACCCTGTTTTTACTGCCTATTTACACCCCGGAGAAAAAGGCATGTTGGTTTGAACGGTGTTGTGCGAGGTGGGATGGGGGAGGAGGGGGGGGAGAGACAGGGACAAGGACAACACTGTTGTGCTGTCCCACGGGGAAGATGGAAACAGGGGTAGGACACGAGTATGGTCAAGGCAAGTGTGCACCGCTGTTGTGTTCGCCGGATAGCACGCGATCTCTGACTTGCGTTGTCTCTTCTTGTATCGCCTGTTGGCCTGTCCTCTCCAGTCATCAGCGCCCCTTTCAGTGCCCCGGACTCCTTCATGTCTCTGTGCACCTATCCATCGGCATCTCTCATCCAATGTTTAAACGAAATGCATAATCTCACAGCAGTTGAAGAGAAGAAGGGGGGCATGGGGAAACACGCGTTACCTACTCTACCTGCGACATGTTTGACTCGTTGCTTCGTAGCGTCGATGCGTCGCTTTCTCTCCGTCCAAAGGGCGGTCGTGCTTCCTGTGCTGCGACATCTGTGCATCTACGTGGTTGTGCATTTCCGAATGCGCATATGTAGCTAACGAGAGACAGCCGTTGCAACGCCCGCGAGACCACGACCGTCACCACGCGATCTGCCGACCAGTAGACCAGTAGACCAGTAGATCGTGAGAGCGAGCTCGCATGCCGCTCACCTGGCGACACCTTCGCCTGTGCCAGGGCGTGCGACCACGACACACCGAGCTACGCCGAATCGTAGCACGCGGAGGATGGACGAAAATAATGAATAATGAATAATGAATAACAAAATTGAAAACAAAATCAAAAGCAAAAACAAAAACAAAAACTCGCGCTGGATGGATTTAGTCAAACAAATTCGTGTCACCTCCCCTGCACATCTTACAATCGGCTCTCCACCGCCGGGTAGTGCTCGGCGCCCGGGAACTGCGCTTCGGGCCAGATGCACCGGATCGCCTGCCAGATATGGCTCACGTGGATGATCTCCAGACCATCCTTGACCTCCTGCGGCAGGTCGCGCACGTCCTTGCGGTTCTGCGCCGGCAGCAGCACCGTCTTGACGCCCGCCCGCAGTGCCCCGATCAGCTTCTCCTTGATGCCACCCACCGCCGTGATGCGGCCGCGTAGAGTGATTTCGCCCTAGAGTACGTCAGTAGATGTTATATTTGTAATTGTCTCATAAGGGGAAGGGGACTCACCGTCATCGCGATGCTCGGCGGGACGGACCGGCCCGAGAACAGCGACACCAGCGCAATCGCCTGCGCCGCGCCGCTGCTGGGCCCGTCCTTGGGCACCGCGCCCGACGGGCAGTGCACGTGGATGCTGCGCTGCCGCATAATGTCATCCACCGGGTCTTGCGTCAGGCCCAGCTCAAACGCGTGCGCCTTGACCCACGACAGCGCCACCTCCACGCTCTCCTTGAGCACGTCGCCCAGCTTGCCCGTCAGCTGCACGCGCCCACTGCCCGGCATGTCCGCCACCTCGATAAACAGGATGCTGCCGTTGCCGCCCGAGCTATACGCCACCAGGCCCGTCACCAACCCGGGCCGGCTGCTCGTCTCGGCGATTTCGTCCTCGTACTTTTCGATGCCCAGAATCTTCTCGATGTCGTCCACCGTCAGCTGCGGCCGGTACGCCTCCAGGGTGTTGCTGTCCTTGGCCTCGGCGTACTCGACCGCCTTGGCCCGGCACACCGACCCCAGCTCGCGCTCCAGGTTGCGCACGCCCGCCTCGCGCGTGTACGACTCGATCACCTTGGCCACCACCGCCTCGTCCAGCCCCACCTGCTCGTCCGTCAGCCCATTGACGCGGATCTGCTTCGGCACCAGGTACTGCATCGCAATGTGCTTCTTCTCGAGTGTCGTGTATCCGGGCAGGTGGATCATCTCCATGCGGTCCAGCAGCGGCGCCGGGATCGTGTCCAGGCTGTTGGCCGTCGCAATGAACAGCACCCGGCTCAGGTCGTACGGCACCGACAGGTAGTGGTCCTGGAACGTGTAGTTTTGTTCGGGGTCCAGCACCTCGAGCATCGCCGCCGACGGGTCGCCGTGGTTGTTGGACGCCCCAATCTTGTCGATCTCGTCCAGCAGAATCACCGGGTTGGCCACGCCCACCTTGCGCAGCCCCTGCATGATCAGCCCCGGCATCGCCGCCACGTACGTGCGCCTGTGGCCGCGGATCTCGGCCTCGTCGCGCACGCCGCCCAGCGAAATACGGTGGAACTTGCGCCCCAGCGACGCCGCCACCGACCGTGCCAGGCTCGTCTTGCCCACGCCCGGCGGGCCCACCAACAACAGGATGGGCGAGCGGTCCGTCATGCGCCGTGCCCCGAGCGCCTGCAGTTTCTCGTCGGCCGTGCGCACCTCGGCCTGTGCAGCCGCCGCTTTGGCCTCCTGTTCTTTCTGTTCTTCGGGAATGGCGTCGGCGTTGGCCTCGGGGTTGGCGTCGTTGGTCGGTGCGGCGGCTGTCGCCTTGGCCAGCTCCAGCGCGCGCTGTGCGTCGCGCGTCTGCGCCTCAATGTCCTCGTTGATCGACTGCTTGAGGCGCAGCACCGCCATGTACTCGAGTAGCCGCTTCTTGACCTGCTCGAGGCCGTAGTGGTCGCCGTCGAGCTGGGCCCGCGCCTTGGCCAGCGTGCCGGGACCCAGCCGGTCGTCCGTCGCCGCCTTCCACGGAATTTCGGCGAGCGTCTCCAAGTAGCTGCGGATCACGCTGTACTCGGCCTGTGCTGGCACCATCTTGCGCAGCCGCTTGAGCTCGCGGTCAGCGATCTTGGCCGCGTCGGGTGTGAGCTCGGCCGCCTCGAGCTTCTTGGCCAGCTCCTCGACCTCGTCCGGCTCCTGCTGGTCGGGACTCTGCGGGCCGCCGGGGCCGCCGCGGAATCCATTCCCGCCGCCCATACCAGAACCGAACATGCCGTTGCCGTTGCCCATGCCGTTGGAAGGGATCAAAATGTTGAATGGCACACCCTGGCCGTTCTTGGGCTGTGGCAAGCTCTGCTTAAGAGGGTCCCAGATGCGTGCGCCGCCGCCGTTCGCGCCGTCGCCGTTGCCCTCCGAGTCGATCGTCACCGTCGTGATCTTGACGTTGTTGCGGATGTTGCCCACCTGCCGCTCCAACAGCTCCACCACCCGCGCCACGCGCTTCTTGACGTCAAAGAGCGCCAGCACCTGCAGCTTCTCCTCGTACGACGCCACCACAATGTTAGTCATAAAGTCCGCCAACACGCCCGCTTCGGCAATCGACTTGTTCAGAATGTACGCG
This sequence comes from Sporothrix inflata, assembly GCA_021396225.1. Taxonomy (NCBI): domain Eukaryota; kingdom Fungi; phylum Ascomycota; class Sordariomycetes; order Ophiostomatales; family Ophiostomataceae; genus Sporothrix; species Sporothrix inflata. The sequence continues at coordinate 127,215 of WNYF01000026.1, forward strand.
TCCAGCCGCCGCGCCAGCAGCGGCGTGAACCGCGCGTGCGGGCGGTCCGGCGCAATGATCGCGGCCACCCGCAGCACCTGCGCCAGCTCGCGCGACGCCGCCTTGAGCCGCTGGAACACCTCGTACAGCGCAGCGTCGGCAATGTCGATCTCGTCCGGGCACAGCGTCACTTTGCCCTCGAAGCACGGCTGCTCCTGCGTGAAGCGATCGATCCAGACGCGCGACCGGCCCTCGACGTGCAGCGTGAACTCGCCTGCAGCGCGGCCTTCGATCTTGCTGATCTTCGCCACCACGCCGCAGCTGAAGAGGTCCGCCTTGGTCGACTTGCCGGCCACAAAGTCGGGTGTCTTTGTCGAGCCGACGCTGTTGTTGTCCTTGCCGTTGATGAGAAGCTGGCCGCGCGGCCCAAGGAGCGGCGACGCCATGGGCACACAGACCACCGGCACCTCGTTAACCGCACGTGCGACGCCGTCGTTGTCGGCCGCGTCGCCTGCAGCCGCGCGGGCGTACATGTTCGCCAGCAGCGCCGGGATGTCCGGACGGTCGGCCGTGGCCGGGACACGCTGCAGGATGCCGGGGAAGAGGATCATGCCCTTTGGCAGGGGCAGGATAGGGAGAGCCGAGCTGTGGCTTCGCGCCATCTTGGGTAGGTGGGATAGTCGGTTGTCACAAAGAGGAGAGAGGAGGATGAGCGTGACTCGTCAATCGGAAGAATTAGGAAAACGAGGCCCGAGATGCGGCTTTCAATGTCGATGCAATGCGATGAAATAGGAAACCGAAAGGATGGAAGGATACCGTCGAAGAAGTCAGACTGGTGTGATGAAAGAAGAAAGAGGTAAGAAAAGAGAAAGAGAAGACGGAATAGAAGATGCGAAGCCGGGGGCGCAATCGTCGGCAGTCGGGGTCGAAGCTCGTGGAAGCTCGTGATGTCGATACCAAGGCTCCTTATGGCCCCGTCATACGTGCTAGTGGCCGCCCCAGACCACACATGGCGTAGCGACGTCGGCTTTTGGCTGGCTCCTCAGCGACCAAAGGCCTGGACGGGTTGTCCTAGCCGAGGCATTTGGCTGTAAACTCCGCCAGCTGCGAGTGCTGATTGCTGGGGAAATAGGCTAGCGGGCAGTCGCCTATGGGGAGAGTGCACACGCGACGTCCCCTTCCCAATATTAGTGATCCCAGCGGCCCATCGCACTTGCCTTTTCCGCATTCCGCTTCAGACAGAAGGCGCCACCTGTGGCGGAAGGTGCGACCCACTTTACGACCCCTCAACAAAGTATCTTATCTGTACAAAGTACTCTGTACAGCGGACAAGGCAGGCACTGTGGGCTTTAATTGCCCCGTCGCGTCTCGCGCGGTTTTACGCGTCGTCGCCACAACTTTGTTCGTCCCCTCATCATCATCACCACCACCACTATTTTCTTTGCATCTGACTGCTGTTTGTTGATTTCGACGTACCCGCCAAACATAAGCAGTTTCACAAACACACGAAAACAGCAAAAATCGACAGAATGGGTGAGTCTATCGTCTACGATCGCGCTACTAATATCAACAAGCACTGACAGTAAACAGCTTCTTACGGAGGATACACAAAACCCGGCTACAGTGCCGATGGCGGCAACACGGGCGGCGGCTTCATGTCTGGCTCGCAGTCGGGTAGCCAGGGCGGCGGTGGACGGGTATGTTTTTTTTATCATTTTCATGTCCCTGCGCCATCCACACCTCCTAACATCTGTCTCTCCAGAACTACAACGAAGACTCCCTGCGGCCCGTCACCATCAAGCAGCTCGTCGAGACCGAAGAGGCCTACCCAGGCGCGCCCGAGTTCCTGATTGACGGCGCCGCCATCACACAGCTCACCATTGTCGGCCAGGTCCGCGCCGTCAACCCGCAGCCCACCAACGTCACCTACCGCATCGACGACGGCACGGGTTCCATCGACGTCAAAAAGTGGGTCGACGCCGACAAGAGCGAGGACGAGGCCGAGGCGCCCTTTGCTCTCGACCAGTACGTGCGCGTCTTTGGCCGCCTCAAGCTGTTCAACCAGAAGCGCTACGTCGCCGCTCATTTCCTGCGCGCCGTCGACGACTACAACGAGGTCAGCTACCACGCGCTCGAGAGCACCTACGTGCACCTGAGCCTGACGCGCGGCGCGCCTGGTGGTGGCGGTGACGGCGCCAACGGTGCCAACGGCTACCACAACAAGAGCGAGGAGGGCATGTTTGTCGACCAGGACGGCGGCGGTGCCAGCTATGGTGTGGGCGGTGGTGGCGGCGGTGGCGGCGGTGGCGGCGGTGGCATGGGCGGCCGCAACATGTCGGGCAACGCGCAAAAGGTCTTCAACCTGCTGCGGAACATGCCGACGGGCAGCGAGGGCGTCGACATCAACGTGATGAAGAACGAGCTGCGGATCAGCCTCGACGCGACCATGGCCGCCGTCCAGGAACTGGTGGACTCGAGCGTGATCTACGCGACAACAGACGATAGCACGTTCGCGCTGTTAGAATAGGGGCGCTCAGTTGTATCGGTGGCTGGGTTGAAAATTTAGAGATCCCAAAGGCAGGGCTGGTGGATTTTCATGGCGTCAAAACGGCAAGGCAATTTCTCTTTTCTTTTGTCTTTTCTTTTTTTCATGTTTCTGCATTTTACTGTTTGTCCCCTTTCATTCTGCCGTTATCTGGAAAGCAGGATAGCTGGGTAATCGGCTTGTTCACGACGATTATTGTGGTAAATAATGAATGGCTGTATGGAGTATGCTCTGCTATCTGCGAAATCATGTATGACGAGACGGGCGATGCAAGATATAGTGGGTGCAAACGATAACAAAATGAAGATGAACACTACAAGTAGGCCGTGATAAATATCAGCAATCTGACGAGGCCAAAGGGAAGAATGCTGGTATGCAAGAGTGAAAAGAAAAGAGAAATCAAACAGTAAGCTAAGTACTTCGGTGAAGAGTCACACTGAAGAAACTCTACTCCTCATCGATGAGCTTCTTATGAAGCGCCGTCTGAGGCTCGCGGACCATGATCGACAAGCCGATAGGGGACGGCCCGCGGACAAGCGAAATATCCCGCTTCAACTCGAACCCAAAACGGCCGTAGTACACGTTGTTGGCGATGGAGCTCGACTCGAGGTACACCGGGCGGCTTTCCGCATCAGCCTAAGAGAGGTGAGAAAAATTAGTTGGTTATTTTCTTATAAACAAGGAACACAATTATAAAAGCATTGTTTACCTTTGCAAGCATGTGCTCGAGAAGCTTCCGGGCATAACCGCGGCAACGTGCCCCGGGTTTCGTCCCCAAGTACAGCAGGTAGTAGCTGTCGTCGGCGACGCCGCGCTGCGCCATGACCTCTAGCTTCGTGTGCTCCAGCAGCGGCAGCAGCTCGGCGTAGTAGCGCCGGCGGCACTCGGTCGACAGCTGGAAGTGCAGACGCCACAGGCCGCTACGCAGAGCCGTCCACCAGCCGTCGAGGTCCTTGCCCGGTGGCATCCACAGGGCGACGCCCTCGTAGTCCGGGCCGATGGTGGTGACGATGCCGTTGAGGCAGACGGCGGCCACAATGTACGTCATAATGTCGACGTGCAGCCGCCACTTGTCCTCGTCGGACAGGCCAGCGGTGTCGTCGGATGTGACAAGGTACAGGGACAGGCCGTCGGCAGCAAAGGCATGGGCCAGCGACAGGGCAGCCTCACGGCACTCGGACATGCCGATGACGCGCACGTTGGCCTCCCACTGGGCCGGAACGAGAGACAGTCCGGCGGGCATCAGCGGCAGGGACAGGGACAAGGGTTTGCCTGTGACGGAGATGGACGAGGTACTACAACTGATCAACTTCGCCATGATGTCGATTGTTCTTTTTTTTTTTCCCTTCTTGTTCTTTCTTTCTAGGGTCCTAGGAAAATCTATTCGACGGCAGACACCTTTTTTTGTTAGAAGAGTGGTCATTGAGGGGTGGGATCATGGTTGGGCTGAATGGCTCGGTGTAAGTGGCACACCGATCACCGACACACCTTGTTCTTTAAGCTATATTTTGTATACTGTCTCCTGTATGGACACGCGAGAGTTGTGTTCTGGAAATAGGCATAAACCGGCCTGGGTGACGAAGACAATTAAGGGATGTGCGGAATTCAAGAGACATTCGCTTGTCGGTGGCGTGACTTCAAACGGGGAAGGATTGTTGCGAAGCAGTAAGGCCAGGGGTGAAACAGTGCACCGTCGAGATATGAGCAGAAGTGGTAATTTGTTAGAGCAATAATATGATGATAGGATTGGCCAAGATCAGGTTGGTGAGGTAGGCAGATATGATAGATGGACAGCAGGTGCTGTATAAAAATTGTGTGAATCTATGTCAACAGTTATGTGGTAGAGATGGGAGTCAAAATTGAGGACACAGTCAGATGAGAAGGTGGAGAGAGTGAGGAGAAAAAAAAGGAAGAGAAAGAAGGGTCCGAAGTCGACGACTGAGATGGATTGTATAAATACTACAGTATTTCCTATCTGTACGGACTGGGCAGGCGCACCCGCGGCCCGAGAGGAGAACGGACAAACGTGGCACGCGGTACACAAGACGCCGTGTCCGGGCAGGTGCGCAGGCCAAGGCGTTGGGCGCGGCATACATGGCTACAAGGCATAAATAATGTACACAGCAGGTTACGGTCGACTCTCTATTGGCGCCTAGAGACAAAGTGATACATACATGGGTCGATGGGGGTAAGAGCGAGGGAGAATAGAGGACGGGGAAAGAGCGTGAGAGCGCGTGGGATGAGCTGCGGGTGGCTGGATGGGGAAACAAGGACAAAGAACACAACTTGGGAAAGTGCGATGTAGACAAGGTGGTCAGCAGGCCAAGTGAGAGCAACTACGTTGAAAAATGAAATAATGTCGAACAAGAACAAAAGACGCTCCGGCAAATTCCTTGCATCCAGGAGCTCGAAAGAAGAAAAGTGACGAGCGTGGACAATCAGCCAAACAGACAACGGTGAGCAAGTCAGTTGACCTTCCGAGCAGAGTGCATCCCCGGTTTCTTTGTTGCCCTGGCGCTTTCGACCTTTGGCCTTGCCGACTGCTTTGGCTCTTGGCCCCTCTAAGTCGTCCAGTTCATCCTGTCCCCTGCTCCTGCTCCTGCACGGTGTGTGGTTGTCTCTGCATCCAGGGCTGAACAAGACGCTGTGCTGCCCGCCGAGCTTCGGTCAGCCAAAATGGAAGCAGGTCGCGTTTTGTGTTTGGGGGTCATGCAGAGTGCAAGGATTCCGGAGAGCTGAGCGAGAGAGGGCTATGAAAGTTTCCGAGACAATGGAAAATAGGGAAAGGGGATATGGTCTGGGGAGGCTATTTCGACACGCGGGACTATCTTGAGAACACCGGCCGTCTCTTCTCTTGACTCCTCACAGCCTCATTCGCTCAATATGCGGTTGATGTATTTCACGCACATCCATGACGCAGCCACTCACCGCGCAAAAACAAGGCGTCCCGCATGCCCATGCACAGTGCTCAGGTGACCTGCGGACTGGAGATAACTCGACCTTCTGGTTTCTTTTTGCTCCCCTGCAAGGCTCGCCCCGGCTGCCCACAGATGCATGCAGAGATAACGGACAATGGCGGCAACTGGAACCAGAAAGACTCGAATAAACAAAGCTGAACCAAGCTGAACCAATGGAGGCATGCAGGGAAATGATACGCCACGAACCGAGCAAGAAATACGCATGTGTTGCAACGTGGTTCCTCTCCTCGCAGCCCAATGCCCCCGTGCGCCGTCTCACACCGTGCACAGCTTGGCTGCGTGTCTCACAAGGTTCTTTGCCGCCAACCTATCCCCTGTGGCCGTTCAACAACTCCTCCACCCCGCTCGCGGCCTTGGCGTGGCCGGCCCTGCATCTTCGCCGATTCCCATGTTACCCTTGTACCGGGTCCAAGTCAACGCCGATAGGGGCGAGAAATTGTTTAGTACGCGGCACCCCGTACTGCGAATTGGCGCATAGAAAAAATGGAAAGGGAAAACTAGATTCCGTATATTATGGTACTCTCCCCCCGGTAACGGATGTCGGGTCGAGTGTCGAGATGATTCCTCTGCTATGCTATAAGACTTGCCGACTTTGTTGAATTCGTCGAGATTCCACGCTCCAGCCCTCCGAACAGACCCTTCGTCGCTATGCGCCCCCCTTCCTCCTTCGTCTACATGCGCCGGATCTCCTGCTCGTTCAGGTACTTCTCGAGGCCCGAATCTAAGTGCTCCCACCACTCAAAGAGCATCGAGTTGCAGATGAGCTTGAACCACGGCGTGAACGTGAGCTTGGGGTCCTGGAACTGCGCCTTGAGCTCGTCCGGCGTCACGTAGCTCGTGGCCTGCACCTCGTTCTTGTTGGCGTCCAGGTCGACGGTGCTCTTGATGAACAGAATGTAGTCAACTAGGGAGGGTTAGCTTTGGTCACATAAAATACAGCACACCGACAAAGACTCACTCTCGTGCTCGCCCCATTTGCCGTCGCTGGGCGCCTTGTAGTGAATGCGCGCCAGGAAGCGGAACTTGTCGATCGGCACCTGCTCCGCCTTGATGCCCAGCTCGTGCTCCAGCTTGCGCTGCGCCGCGCGCTTGACGCCCTCGATCGACTCGGGCAGCGTCGAGCCCGTCTCGGTCGACACGGCCAACGGGTGCGAGCAGCACGTGTTGGTCCACATGTCGGGGAACGTGATCTTCTCCGTCGCGCGCTGCTGCAGCAGCAGCCGGTTCTGCTCGTCAAACAAAAACACCGAGAAGGCACGGTGCAGCAGGCCGCGGTCGATGTTGGTCATCAGGTGGCCTATCCGCTCGTTAGTCTCTTTTTCTGTGCGCGTATGTATTCCTCTTGCGCCCCCTCCCCCCCCCCTCCCCCACGTACAGATCTTCTTGCTGGCCTTGCCAATGGGCATGTCGTTCTCGTCGAGCACGATGCAGGCCTCATCCATAAGGCGGATCTGCTCCTCATCGTGGCCCTCGAGAGCCTCGCCGCTCGTGTCAATGTCGGGGAACAGGCGCAGGATGTTGTCGGCCGTGATGGGCTGGTTGCCGACCGTCGTGGTGGCGGTGGTAGTGGTGGTCGACATGGCTGCGGCAAAGAACGTTTGCGTTCTGGGCAGACGCAGGTGTGCAAGTCGTTTGTTGAGGACGAGAGGTGAGGGAGCGCGCAGGCACGGTGAGTGCGATGCGGCGGCGCGGGTGCAAAATGCGGTGGCGGCTCTCGTGCCCTGTCGTAGAAAGAGCATACGGCGGTGGACCTGCCAAATGTGGGGGGTAGGTGACCCTGGTGAGAAGAGGTCACGCAAAAGAAGCTGTGAGACGGGAAGGTCCGTTCGAGTCTGAAAAAGAAAAGAAAAGAAAGAAGCTGCTTTGTTCTTTCCCTCCAGACAGTCGTTTTGGGCGAAATGGAAAGGAGAATGGGTGAATGAAGGTGCGACCGCCTCTGTTTAATATTATCTGGGGCGCAATTAATTGGCCTGGACCCCTCCAACTAGACCAGACACAGCAGGCACGACAACCTCATTGGCCAATTACGCAAATCGTATGGGGAAATAGTGGGTCTAAATCTGGACTTGGCGCAAAAGCAGCGCTCTCGCTCCTCGCCGTGCCCTTGTAGGCCGGGCAAAATAGTGCTCGAGGCTGGGCGGTCTCAACAACGGCGGTCAGGCACGGCAAAACGGCGCTCACCGCCAAATTTTTCTTTGCACAGGGCCGATTCTGCCAGTATTGGCGAGGATTTTCTGCCCGTATTTTCATAGGCCTCTTCTGCGCCATTCCAACAGCAGTCCAACGGTTCACCAACCGTACGTTCGACAACCCCCCCACAACGACAACACAATGGCAAAACGGAGGCCGTATGCAGCAGATGGGGAGGCGCCCCGGAAACGACCGCGGATTGTCCACGAGGCGCCTACCTTCGAGGAGATCCGCTCGGCACGGCAGCTCATGCAGCTTCTTTCCTTTGACCAGGACCTCCAAAAAGCTCGTCATGGTATGTCTCCTCTTTTTTGCAACGTTCTCCCTTTGAGACTCGTTTCTAACCCACGGATGCAGGCCTCCAATCGTTCAAGATTCTCTTGGACAAGCTGAACGACCCCGACCACAAAAACCCCGACGATGCGGCGCTGCTCCGGAGCTACCTCGAGTCGACGCGGCCGCGGAAGGACAATGCCGGTGCCGAAGACGACGAGGGCGAGACGGACCCCCTGTACCTGCCGGACATCATGGACACGTGGGAGTTTGCCGCCAAGATGAACAACGACAAACTCATGTCCGCCGTGCCTGTGGTGCTGGCCCTGTTGATCCGCTACCTGTCGCATGTGCTGGATATGGCGCCCATCTGCCTCGGCATCTGCCGCACGCTGCTGCGCCGCCGCCAGCTCGAGCTGATTGCCCGCAACCTCTCGGCCGACAAGGGCAAGGAGTTTGTCATCTCGCCGACGCTGCGCCTGCTGCGCGAGGCCATCACCTTTGACGGCGGCGCCATTACCCGGCCGCTCTTCCGCGCACGCAACTTCACGTACCGGTCGCTGGCGCGCAACATGAGCATCAAGTTTCTCGGCGACGGTGTGGAGGACGTCAAGCGCACGTCGGCACGTACGAATGCCGTGCGTTTCTTCCTGGCCTCGCTCACGTTCCTGCACCCCGAGGCCAAGGCCGAGCTGCTCTCCCAGCGCGAGGTGGTTGGCAGCCTGACCAAGACCATCAAAGACGACCCACCCTACCTGGTCTACGACATCCTCAGCACGCTCCGCGAGCACGTCCTCAAGGACAAGAAGCTGCCCCGGTCCGCGCGGATAAAGACGTTTAACGCGGCCACACTCATCCGCCTTGCCGGCCTGTATTCTTATGCACACGACGGCGCAGCAGTAGCCGCCAGCGACGACTCCAGCAACCCGAACAAGCTCTCGGTCTCCGACACGGCACACCAGCTCCTGCTCCACGTCTGCACATCCTCCAGTATCGGTGTCTTGCGGGAGCAGACCGGCTACTACCCCCAGGGTGTCGAGCCCAACGCGGGTGCGGCAACGACGACGTCGTCCTCTTCCAACCGTGAACCTGACGAGGATCTCCAGCTAGACGCCGGCCTCGACCGTATCGTCTGGATGGACAAGTTTGTCAACGAGGTGCCTGTGTTCAACTTTGCCCTCGCCGACCTTCTCCCGAACCTGCGGCCGTGGTCGAGCACACGACAGAGCGAGTTGCTCATCTCCATCTTCCAGGCGGCGCCGGAGCTCGTCGCGTGGTACTACTTCGAGCGGAAGAACTTTACCTTTGAGCCCAAGATCTCGGCGACGTGGGTGGGCTACGCCGCCATGCTCTTCAACACGATCTTGGTCGACATCCCGGCCTGCTTTGGCCACAAGTCGGCCTACGCCCGCGTCCCGCCCCCGACGTCTGTCACCGTCGACAACATCCTCCCCCGGCCCCTGTCACAAAAGATCCTGAGCCGGTGCTTAACACACAAATCCAAGCTGATTCCCTTTTTTGCCATCCGCCTTCTCGCCATGTCCATGGAGAAGCTGCGGTCGGCGCTCCGCATGCACCGCGAGGCCGCGCAAAAACACCCGCTCGAGTCGCTGTGGAAAGAGTCGGAGCGGCGGATTGTCGACGAGTTCTGCCGGCGGTGTCCGCCCATGAAGGAAGTCATCAACGCCTACCGGGCAGCCGCCGACGACGATCTGCTGTACCGCGAGGCCGTCAGCCGCGTTCTGCGGTTGTACTACGAGGTCGTGCCGCAGGTGGCGCTGAATTCCAAGTTTGACGTCTCCTCGTACCTCTTTGCCGTGATCCGGCAGGTCGACGAGCACAAGGGTTCGTCCGAGGACAAGGCCGTCAAGCTGATGGAGCTGGAGAACCTGCTGGCCATTGCGGGCTACTCGCCCGGAATGCAGTGGTTTTCCAAGGCCAAGGGCCTGGCCGCGTCGCCCTTTGCTGCCCTGCTCAAGGTGTACACCGAGGCCACGGGCGACTTGGCCCTCGACAAGATCCGGGATGTGCTGGACTTTGTGGCACGGGAGCAGCAGCTGATTTTGTCAGAGCCAACAGACCAAGCCTGTGCCTCGGTTGGCTTGGCTGCTCTTGTTGGCAGCTTGAAACCTGATGAAACGGATGTTGATGCAGAGAAGCGGTCGCTGCTGACCGACCCGATCTGGGCGTTCGTGGACAACTGCATTGTTCGCTGCGCCAACGGCCCGATCAAGTATATTGAGATGATGTACGAGCTCACGGCCGAGCAAGAGCCGGCCGCAGTCGACGGCGTGCCGGCGTTAGACCCCATCACCATGGCCATTGCCGAGCAGCTGCGGTTTGTGGTAAACAACGCCGAACTTGAGACGATCCGCAGGTTATCCCATTTCCTGCGATACTACCTCCAGCTCTGCCGGGGCGACGAAGCGGCGTTGGCGCCCATCTGGGCCAAGGTCCTGACGGCATTGACAAGCTCGTCAAAGGCGCCGATTCAGCTAAAAAACGCAGTCAAAACCCCCATTTCCAACACCACCACAAGCCAGTCCAAACCCAAGTCCAAGGACACACAAAGCAACAGCGCAACGAAGAACGGCGGCAACAACGATGGTGAAGAGGAAATCGGCTTGTTCGACGAACGTTCGCTGGAGGATCTGCTTGACATCACACCCCCTCGCGTCTTTGAATCGTCGTCCCTCTCCAAGTGGTCGACACGGCCGGCGGACGACCTGGTCGAAGAGGGTCACGCAGCCGCCGTCATCGGTCTCCTCATGGCCGACGACGGCAATGTCAGGAGATCAGCCCTGGTCAACCTGACCAACATGGCGGCCAAGATCCGCGAGTCGACCTACGACGAAAAGGACCAGGTTTGGCTGCTGCTGTCGGAGCTCGTCGAGTCCACCAAGGCCTGGATGACCGACAAGGAGTCGGCCGACCTGCCCGTGCCCAGCCACATTGTGTCCTTTGCCTGCCACGCGCTCGACGTCCTGCGCAACCCGCTGCACTGCCTCTACGCCAAGGTCAACACGTTCCTCACCGCCGGTCCCGTCTGGCGCATGCGCGCCTTCCCGCTCGTCAACGACATTGTCCACGACGGCCCCACCGAGGACGACTCGTACTACGCCGAGATCAGCTGGCTGCTTTCGTACTTGCTGGGCAGTCTGCGCACGCCCGCCGACATTGACTACTTCCGGTCGCGCCGCCTGTTCGAGGCCGTCGTTTCTATCGCATCCAATCCTTACATGCGCGCGCCGCTGCGGCGCCAGATCCTACGCATCGTGTGCCGCGTGTCCGACATTGCCGGCGGCAGCACGACGCTCATCACGCGGTCCGGCATTGTCAGCTGGCTAACCGCCCTAGAGGCCACGCGGGCCACGGTCAATGGCAACAACCACAGCGGCAGCCGCCAGAAGACGACCGAGCGTACACACGGTGTCAAGGGCGGTGTCGAGGGACCAGGCGAGGGCGACGAGGCTCGGATTGTCCAGGCTCTGCTGAAGCGGCTGTGGGACACCTGCGACCACGACCGGGTCGAGCAATGGAGCTTGCACGGTGTTCAGGAGAGCATTGGTGTGTAGGGGTCAAGGGGGTGTCTTATAGCAGCAGGCTTGGGGTCAAGCTCTCGACAGTCGAGGTTGATCTGTTTGTTTTCTGTTTGTTTACTATATTTTGCATTTCAGGGCATATATCAAGCGATTTATTGTACATCATTAAATTAGAGGGAACATGAGCGGTAATAAAAAGAAACGCATAGGAAAATAAACGGAAAATAAAAGTAAATCACAAAAGGACTTGCCGCCGCCTCCTGTCCCGAACACTTTGAATATAAAAAAGAACAAAGGCTCTGAAAAGGAGGCCGTGGAAGCTCCATAAATAAGTCTCCATATTAATGCCCAGGAATGTTCAGGAATACCCTCAATGTGCCGTATTAGCGGCCCCTTCAGTGCCTGCCACAGTCGGCGTCCAGCGCACTCCCAGCCCACTGCCAGCGCCATCGTGCACGTGACGGCAGCCCCAGGGCGAATCAAAGCACGGCCCTCGTCGGCGACACACGAATTCGAACAAAGGGCCACACTCCCTCCCTATTTCAGGCTGGGGCCTTCCTTTTGCACATCTCATGACAGCCACACACAAACAACCCTCACAACACCCTCGTCCAAACACAACAACACAAGCTCCAAACCCAAACAAACCCCTGCGCTCGATTCGATTTATCGTGTCTATTCCGCCAGAACGGCGCTTTCGTACGCATCGCTCCAATTTCTGCGCCTGCCGCGCCCCTTTGCGACGCCGTCGAGGCCTCCCTTCTCCCTTTTGCATCGTCGAATTTTCTGGAAGCTGGTCGGCCTGAACAGGAGCTGAAACCTCGATTGACGGCCCCTCGTTTGCCTCGCGTCCGGGCCTCCTGCTGCCCTAGCACCCGTTGTCGAGCGACATCGCACTTGTTTAGCTCTCCCGCGGCCGTTGAGATCATCGGACCAACCGACCTACCGACCAACCTGCGATCGCCGTTTTGCGTCTTTTCGTCGCTTTCTTGCCTCGCTCCTGCGTTTGACCTCGCTCTCCCTGAACCTCTACCGTTCTTGACTCCGCGATCATCTCTGGCCTCGCGCCTCCGTTCCAATCCTCCGCTCTGCCTCGCTCCTTCTCTCCAAGCTCTGCGACCTCCCCCTCCCCTTTCCCACCACCCACTTCGTCAGGTTTCGAAACCTGCAGATCGTCTCCCACGGCAGCTCGAGGCTGCTCAGCTGTGCCGTGCTCTTCTCTACCCTCTTCTCTCTCTCACCTCTTCCTAGCCGAATGTTCGGCGCCCCGCGACCGTGACCATGGCTTCTCGATATACCGCAGAGGCGCTGCTCCAGCTTCGCCAATCCCCATTATGCGTCAAACCGCCCAACCTGCCGCCCGCCGAACAGTGGATGGGGTGAGATTTCCCGGCCTCCCTCCACCGAACGTACCAGTACTAACGATGCATCCTCAGACCCGTCCCAGACAACACCACCCGCGTCCAAACAACGGGTGCCCGCCCAGTGACAACGGACCGGCCCAAGACCAATGAGGGCACCTTCTCCCTCGACCCAGCGAACCGTCGCCCGACTGGCGACCGGCACAACCCGCGCAACCTTTCCAGTACGGCGATCTCCGTCTCTCGTCGTTGTTTGTTGTTCAACCCCAGCTGACCCGTCTGCGCTCGCGCTCTATAGACTCTGAAGACATCGTACTACGGCCCCCCAAGATGAGCTTCACCTCGGCCTCCTCCATCCGCACCCTCGGCGCCAAGACCGACGGCGGCGACAAGTCCTTCCGGGACTCGGACGTGCGCGATCGCTTTGGTGTGCGCACGCGCAGCGACCAGTCTGAAGCCTCTTCCAGCTTCCTCAACACCAGCAACTTTGGCGGCGGCAACCCCCGCGGCACCAACGCGCGCGAACCGCGCAACCCCGACTACCGTCGCCGTGGCGACGCCGACCAGGACAATGAAGGCTGGAGCACCGTGAAGCCGCGCAAGAGCTTCGGCCACGACGGCGCTGAGCGGTTCCACAGCCGCATGAACAACGGTGGAAGTGGTGGTACCGGCGTGGGCAGCAGTGGTGCCGGCGGCGGAGGCATTGATCGGTATGGCCGCGACGACCGCAAACCGAGGGACCGCGACGACACCGATGTCTCGGGGCGCGACCGTCCGCGCCGTACGCTTGACCGCGACGGGGGCGACGATAATGCCGATGGCGCCCGCCGCAACGGTCTTCCGCCTCGCGTGCCTTGGAACAGCAACAACAATAACAACAACGCAAACGATGACAGAGGAGGCCACAATGACCGGAACAACGATCGGAACAACGATCGGAACAATGACCGTAACAACGACCGCAACAACGACCGCGCCGAGCGTCCAGGACAGCGGGACCGCCTGGACCGGACCAGGAACTGGCGCGAGCGCGACCCCGACAACCAGCCGAGCGACAACTTCCGCGACAACAGGAACCACGACAGGAATGACAGAAACGACAGGAACGACCGCGGCGGTGGCGGAGGGTACGACCGTCGGTGGGACAGAGACCGGGACTACTTCAACAACCAGCGCGTTGAGCGCGACCCCGAGTGGATGGACGAAGACGCCGCGTTTGCTGACGACGTGCCGACTGGCGGCGGAAGCAGTGGTGGTGGCCTCGGTGGCCTCGGTGGTAGTGGCGGTGGTGGCGGCCACACGGAGGAAGACCTGCGTCGCTTCATGGCCGAAATGAAGGGCCGCCATTCCGAAGGCCAGAAGAAGCCAAGCGAGCCGTCCTCGGCCGGCGATGGCAAAAAAATATGGAGGAACGAGTCTGCATCGGCCCCAGCTGCCGATCCTGGCCCAGACCGCTTCTTTGAACAATTCTCCAAGACGGCCAAGGCCGACGACAACAGCGCCGCCGATGCCACGGAGGCTGCGATCAACAAGATCAAGTTGAACAAGGCGTCTAAATTTACCTCGTTCTTCTCATCGCAAGGCCAGACAGAGCCGCCAACACCCGCTGCGGCACCGCCGCCGCCTCCTGCGCCCCAGTCACCCTCGAATGGAGGTGGAGGTGTTAGCCTTGGCGGCGGCGGCGGCGGCGATGGCGCTGGCTTCAACTTACTAGCCGCTCTAGCACCGCCCGATGCCGCCGAGAAGGAGGCCTTCCAGGCCTTGCTTCAGAAGCTCCAGCGACAGACACTCGGTAGCGCCGGTAGTGGCGGCTCGGCCACGTCTCCTGCCGCAACTGCCGGCATCAGCATCGGCAGCATCCCGGGACCCAGCAACAACGCGACACCACCTGGAGGCGGCCTCGCCTTCCAGGAATCACCGAGCTCGGCCTCGAACCCGTCTGCCCCCCCTCGGGATGGCCGCCAAAGGAGCGGTCTCACCTCGCCTGACCCTCCGTTCCCGCAGGGCCAGCCTCATCCCGGTCCGGACCGGCGTAGCGACCCTCGCTTCCAGGGCGGTGCGCCCCAGGGTGGGCCCCAGCAGAGCCTGCAAGATCTTCTGATGCAGCGCCAGCCACACGTGTCCAACCAGTCGCCCTCGGCATCAGCCCGCCCCGAGCAGATGATTCAAGAGCTCTTGCTCCAGCGCCAGCAACAAGCAGCCAGCCAAGAAGGCCATCCTCGCACTGGTCCGCCTAGCGGGGGCCCAGGCGGTCCTGGCCCGAACATGGTCGCGTCCAACTCGCAGACCGAATTCCTCATGAAGCTCATGCAGAGCCGCGGGCCCGATCCCCGCAGAACCGAAGATCTCATGATGCGCATGCCGCAGCCGCAAAAGCAGGTTAACATCCCGTCTGTTCCGGACCGCGAGGCCGAAATGGCCGAGTTTGCACGCGAGCGCGACCGGCTCGTCATGCAGCGCCAACAGCAGCAGCAGCTGCTGCTGCAGCAACAACAGCAACAGCAACAGCAACAGATGCGCCCTCCCCAAGGCATGCCTGGCCAGGGAATCCCGGGCATGTTCTCCGAGGAGCAATTCCATCGCCAGGAGGCTGAGAACCGGCCATCCCAACAGCCCACCCAGATTCTCCAGCGGCCTCCACCGCCGGGTCTCGAGCATAACATGCACGGACCCCTGCCGCCGTTCTTGCAGCAACAAGGTGGCGGTGGTGCTGGCGGAGGCGCCGGTGGTGCTGGCAGCCGCATGCCGCCCCCGCAGGGCCCGCCTCAGCAACAGCAAGGGCCGCAGCAGCCCATGATTCCGCCTCCGGGCCTGAGCGCGAACCACCCCAACAACCCGCAGAACCGGGCCATGCCGAATATGCCTAACATGCCGAATATGCCGAACATGCCGGGCATGCCTAACATGCATAACATGCCGCCCAACATGCCGCCCAATCTGCCACCCAACATGCCTCCGAACATGCCGCCCAACATGCTGAACATGCCCAACATGCCGCCGAACTTGCCGCCTAACATGCTCAACATGCCCAACATGCCTCCTAACATGGCCAGCATGTTCCCGCCCAACTTTTCGCCATCGGGGCCGTTCCCTCCGGATGGCATTCCGTCGGGTCCGCCCCGAAACATCCCCCCGCCGCCACCGGGCTTCTTCAACGGCCCCCCGGGTCCGCCGGGCTTCTTGCCGCCGCCTGGCATGGGCTTCCAGGGACCTCCTCCGGACGGCGTACCGTTCCCCTTTAACGACGGCCGCGGCATGCCACCCCCGCCTCACGGAATAGGTTTCAGGCGGTCGTAGTGGCCCCCTGAATGAAGAACCTGTGTACTGGGACGCGGTATCTTCAGACTGGCAGACAAGAAGCAGGTGTGCCTTTTTTACTTTTTTTTTTCTGGTCGCTTGCGTCCATCACTCGTGTATGTATACGATATCAACAAAGGGCATAAAAACACAAAATGGCCCAATGAGGGGTGGCAAAGGGAACGTCCATTTCCTACAAGTCCATCATCCATCTGTCATTATGGTATTGGCGAACGGATGAAGATCAAAGAATCACGAGGAAATCAATTACTGCGCCTGATGAATTGCTCTACCATTGTGATATAGAATGATGCCGATGTAAATACAAATGCTCGTAAACACGTTATAATTTGAATAAGTAAACAAATAAATCGTTATTATTCTACGGAAATGATAACTTTACTAAATTATATAATTTTTACTCGTGCGTAATTTTAATTTCGCTGTGTTTTATGAAATACCCTCATTTTCATTCAAATAAAAAAAAGCACAACACCATTAATTACCACAATGACGACGAAAATGTAGAGAATGGTGAAAATGGTATTCAAATTATTAGATGGTGGCGTGGTTTTCATATGCTAACAAACACGCCGGGAAAAAGAGACTGGAGAAAAAAAAATGCAAAACCAACCGCCAGTATGTCATTAGTATCTAGCTTTTCTTGGATCACTTTTTTTTTTTTTTTACTTTTTCAGTCCAAAGATATTCCGCTTCTTTTTGTCCTTTTCTGCCTTATGGAGCTTCCCGTCAGCACCACCGCCTGCAGCCACGGGCGGTGCTGGGGCGCGGCCAGCGCTGCCACCGCCGCTGCCTCCGCTGTTGAGGGTCATGGCACCCAACTGCTTGACGGGTGGGCGTGGGCCACCTGGGATTCCGCCCGTGCTGGCACCGACCGGTCGGCGCCCGGCAGTAGCGCCACCAGGCGCTCCAGGCCTCTGGCCTTGTGCCGGGACTTGCTGCTGCGGTGGCGGTGTCGGTGCCTCCCGCTCAAACAAGTGTGCCGGTGCCTTGGGCTTCGGCCGGCTCAGGGGAATGTCAAGCTGCCGTGGGTTGGTCGACAGGTCGCCCACTTGGCGGCAGAACAGGTGCGGCGTCAGCATGTGGCTGGTCGCCAGGACAATGTCGCGGTTGTACTTGGCCGACGCTTCGTAGCAGGCTCGTGCCTCGGAAAATGTGGCGCCGCCGGCCATGTAAACAAAGATGCGCTGGCGGTTGTCGGGCACGCGGCGGTTCGCATCGGCCCAGCTGGGCTTGGCGGCACGCAAAGAGCCCTGGGCCAGCATGGCGTCTCCGTTGGGGTCGAGTGGCGGGTTGACGTAGGGGAACACGAGCGGGTCGAGCTGGCCACGGCACACATTGTCTAGCAGCGTACGAAGGGTTGGGTCGAAGCGGGAGAGGGAGTACTCCTCGTCGTTGCCGTTCTGTGCGGGCGCCTTGGGGTCTGGCGGGAATACAGGCGGCGGTGGCGGCACGACCTCTTTCAGACCATGGACTGGGCGGCCGCCGAGCAGCTCCAAGTTCACGATCGTGTCGAAGAGAGTCTTGGGAAGGCCCGAGTGGGCCAGCAGGCGGTTGATGTCTTCGGGGATGACACCGTTGCGGTACAGGACGTACAGCATGATAAGTCGGAGGCGGTCCTCGGTCGTGATGGCTTCGTCGTCCAGGAGCCGCGCCACCTGGTCTAGGATGTTGCGTGGCTTGCGGTAGTCTTCGTCCAATCCTGTCGCCAGGGTCTGCTCAACCGAAGCGACGTCGGGAAGCTTGTTGTGCTGAAATTTGTTCATACACTCTTGGGCCATTGTGAGATGCAGCGAGTAGGCCTCCTTCATCTCCTGGAACTGGGGGAGACCAGCCAACATGTCTCGAATGGCGTTTAGGTTCGTGGCGTCTCCTTTGTCGTTTGTAAAGTGCGGGTTCTGATCGAGAAATTTCTGGAAGTCGCCCATCAGTTTGTCGATGGTGTCCTTCATGTGCCGGTGACGGTTGTCGACCCAGACGGTGTCCTTCTCCTGCAGCTCCATGTCCTTTTCCTCCGCCCCCGACTCTCCCTCGTTGAAGACCACGTGGAATGTCGTCTTGTCGCCCTCTTTGATGGGCAGCAGATCGTGGGCCATGGCCTGGTATGTGAATTCGTGGACGAGCGGAGCCATTAGGTCCATTGATCGGTCCGTGATGACGAGGATACCGGGCGGCCGGTTGGTTTGTGGCGGGAAATCGCGGTTCCATCGAGCATAATCGTCGAGTTTTTGCTGGACGAAGCGTGCTAGGTGCGTGCATAGGACACTGGCCTCGTGTGTCGGATTCTTTGGCCGGTAGTATCGTACTTTTGGGTATTCTCCTGCTGCTATGCAAACGCTGGCAATCTTCTGTGCCAGATCCTCCATATGTTGCCGCACGAGGTCGTTGCAATCGGGGTGGAAAAGGATGGGGAAGCTCCAGGGGTCACGGAATGTGACGAGATGGGACTCGCGTGGGAAGAAATCGACGGAGAGGACGTCGAAGCCAGCAATCTGCTGGCGGGCAGCGGGTGCGCCGTCGATGCTCTGCTGCAACTTGGGGTCCAGAATGCTCGTCCACACCAAAAAGGCCCGACGGTATCGCCTGCGATCCAGGTCGGCCAGCAAGCAGTCCACAATATGGGACTGCGGCGAGAGGATGTAGATGGCATCCATGGTGGGGTTCATCTCACGGCGCTCCTCGATGAGCTCGATGTCTGCGTGCGGGTGTTAGAGTGGCCGTCCTTGTTTCTTCCTATAGATTTGCCCCAGCTCGGCGCTGATAAACGTACTGGCAATGTTCTTGTTGAGGATATCATCTTCCTTGACGACATTGTAAATGATTTTCTTGCTCGTCTCATCGAGCACGAGTACTTTCCACTGTTGTGGAGGCGATCCAAGTGTTAGCAAGGTAGGTCACATAAAGTCCTAGATCGCGGCCCTTGGACGGAACGTTCGACCTTCGCATCCGGAGACGAGGGGGGTCGGAAGGCCGGGGATGGCGTATGGGGGAGTTGCTCACGTCGCCTCTTGTGATATTCTCAATCGTTTCTATTATCACTGTTCGTGGGAGAAAGCATTAGTCGGGTGTCCCACTTCTAAAAAGAGGAAGAGAAGGCTGCGCACCTTGCTGCTGTATCTGGATAATAGAGATACCCATCTTGGGCGGTTGGCGGCGTGCGAAGACGCGGCGGTCAAGACGACAAGGCCGACTGGATCGAGCTTGGAGACTAGGGGGATACACCGAGACGAGGAAGGCAAAAGCGTGCTATGAAGAAGGCGAGGCGAGGCGAGGCAAAAGTTGGGTTCGATCGAGACACGAGAAGCAGGATGTTGCTAGAGATGGGATGTTGCGTGGTCGCAGGCGGTGAAGGGCAGGTCGGAAGACGGGAACAGCTGGGGCGAAGGGAGCGAGAGACAGAAGTAGTCAAATCGAGGATCGCAAAGAGAAGAGGTAAGGAGAAACGCAAATCGCGGCTTAGACGGGTGACGGATGCGAGTTTTGAGTTGTGGGAAGCTTTCGTCGGGCGGGGCGCGGTTTCAAGACTGCCTGAAGACGGGGGAAGTTGCGCTGGCGCAGCGTCGCGGGAAGGAGGGGAGGGGTGGTGGTTTGTGTGTGGACGGAAAGCGGAAAGCGGAAGGCGCGAGACGAGAGGGAAAGAGCAGACCAGGCCAGGCCAGGCCAACAGAGCGTTTCCTGCTTTAAGGTTCTAGCGGGGCAAGCTAGAGTGGGGAAAGGGGATGGTGACGCTGTTCGCCGTCTGGCAGTGCTGAAGCCTGCCCAAGGACGAGGGAGCATGTGACATCAACCACAAGCCGCCTGTTGGGGAAAGAGGGGACAGCGCAGCCAATGACGGCGATGCGTGGCTTATACGAAAGCCAAGGACCGATGGGAGGAGCAGACGAAAATCATCACTGGCCGGCGTACATTCCAGCATGAATACGAGTAGAAAGAAAATGATAAACATTTGTGAAAATTGCGTGGCTTATGCTGAGAGTGTGCTAATAGTATTTGAAAGCGGCCGACCTTTGGAAAGAACATGAAAACAAAATGAAAAAAAAAAACAAGAAACAAAAAACAAAAAACAAAAAGAGAAACAAAAACAGAGACAGAGACAAATCCGTTATGACAACACCCATAGAGACTGAACGCCTTGTGCCATAGGCTATCCAAGAAAAAAGTCGACAAAATAGCATAGTCGAATACTAGCACCTCCTCCCACAGACTCTGCTTAACCAGACGCATTCCGCTCCTCGGCCTCCTCCACAGCACGGTCCCAGTTGTAGCTGTTCAGGTAGGCGTACTCGGCAATCGTGACCAAGAGAAGGCCGACACCGACGCCGGCCCACAGACCCTGCAGCTTCCAGCCGAGACCAAAGGCCGTAAAGAACGAAATGGGGAGGGCCACAATGTAGTAGGCGGCCAGGTTGGCATAGCTGCCAATCTCCTGGCGGCCAACACCACGCAGGAGGGAGCTGGCCACGCACGCCGTGCCGTCAAAGATTTGCAGCACGGCGACGACGGGGCTGGCCTCGGCCACAATCGCAATGACATCCGGGTCGCTGGTGAAGAGCCGGGGGATCTGATAGCGGAACACAAAGACCATGAAGCAGTTGAAGATGCCCAAGAACACGCCGGCCACAGTGGCCACATTGGCACACGTCTTGGCCGCAATGGGCAGTTTGGCGCCAATGAGGTTGGCGATACGTGTCGACGCGGCAACCGACATGGGGAAGGGCAGCTGGTAGGTGGTGGACGTGAGCGTAACGAGGATGCTCTGGGCGGCCAGCGTGGTGGAGCCGAAGCGGCCGGCGCCGAGGGTCAGGATTTCGAACGCAAAGAACTCGGCCTCGACCATAATCATGCCAGGAAGAGCCAGCTTGATCATGGGACCCCAGTTGGAAAAGATGCGCCGGGTGAAGCCACCCCAGCACTGCGAGCCGTCGATAAAGTAGACGTAGAGGAACAGGAGCAGCGGCATCAGCCACTGCGTAATAACGGCACTGATGGGCGCGCCGATGTAGCCCAGCTCCAGATGCCACACAAACAGCCAGTTGAGGAAGATGTTGAGGGGCGCCGCAATCAGCAGAACGTAGGTGTTGGCCGTGAACAGGCCCTGGGCCTGCATATACCGCTTGGAGCACTCGAACACAGCGCTGGCCGGCATGCTGATGACGAGAATGCGCAGGTACAGGCCGGCAAGAGCAGCAATCTCCCGCTCAGGCACCAGCGGCACGAGAATCTCCTCGGAGTAGACCCAGATCGCAGCGAGCGGGATGCACAAAAGCAGGAGGAAGCAGCACATGCGCTGCAGCTGCAGGCCGACGAGGAACTTGTGGCCTGAGCCGTAGGCCTGCGCACAAAGCGTATCGAGACATGTCGCGAGACCCTGGCAGGGTGCGTAGAACGTGATGCTTGCGGTCATTGCGGCGACTAGTTGAGAGCACGGTTAGTAAATCAATGGGCACCAAGTCGAAAATGTGGACTGGAGGCTCAAAAACGTACGACTGACGGCGCCCAGCTCGGCCTTGCCAATGTGGCCGACGGCAAAAACGCCCGTGATGTTGATGGAGTATTGGAGCATAAACGTAATGATGAGCGACCGCGAGTACACGGCAATGGTCTTGCTTTCGCGCTGCCACGTGGTATGAATCTGGCCGGCGGCCACGGCAGCGTTCCATTGCTCGTCCAGGCGGGGTTCTGTCTCGGAGGTGTCCGATTCAGGTGCTGGCGGTGCGGAACCGAGCAACGCCGTCCGCTCGTCCGGCACAGCGTCTGCGCCATCGCCCTGTAACCGCCGCTCTTCCTCGGCCGTGTCCTTTGGCCGCCGCGTGCTGAAGACGCTCTTGTACATGCGGCCAAAGAAGCCAGGTTCGCGGCCCTCCACCGCGGCACCCGCAAAGGTCGAGCCAGGATGGCCAGAGCCCGAGGCTGCCGAGGCGCGCTTGGGCGGCAGCAGGTGGTTGTCGCGGAGGAGGCTGCGCTCCGCCTCGCGGGACTTGAGCTTCTCCACCTTGCTCAGTGCTGGGCCGCTCGTAGCGGCAACGCCCAGGACCGGGCGGGTGTTTCCGTAGGCAATGGCGCTCGGCCGGCGGTAGAGGTAGGGCCCGCTGGAGCCGGGGCCGTCGAGGTCGGTGTCGGTGCCGATGTCATCCTGGTGGCCGTCGGCATAGGGGACAATGCCGGCCGAGTGGTACGAGGCGGGGGCCGAGGCGGCGGCACGGTTCTCGGCCTCGATTTCGGACGGAGTAAGCTCGGCGATGTCGCGGGCGAGCACCTCCTGTGCCAATGGCGAGGGATCGGCCAGGGAGGCAGCGAAAGACGAGGCGAGACCGGCAATGGACTCGCGGTGGGCGCCTGTGCTCGGCGAACCGGTTGGTATGGGCCGACTGGGCGCCATTGTGCGTCGAGGGGCAGTGGGATGAGAAGCAATAAGTAGAGATGGAAGAGGCAGGCCTCGAAGGTGAGAGAGAGGGAGATAGGAGGGGATGAAAGCCTATCAAGCTCTTTTCTTGACTGTTTGTTAAGCAGTAAAGATCAACGTCAAGAGAGAAGAAGAGTAGGGAAGAAACACGATGCTGTGTTTGCTGTGTTTTTTCCACAAAAAGATCAAAAAGAAAAACACTGCAGAAAAAAAAAGCAAAAATATTGCCGGGGGGTCAAACGACGGAGGGCGGGCTTGGGATCTGCAAAGGGTCAAAAGAAAGGCGTGCAAGTGACAGGGAGACAAAAGCCCATACGACGCTGGCGGCGGGCTGTACAAGTACGGAGAGCTGCATGCATTATGACGGAGTCATTCGGCGGAGAAGAAACAAAAAAAAAAAGGCAGTGGACCGCTCGCGCGCACCTTCCCTAACTAAATCTCCGTTACAAGCGCAATCGACAATCTCTTCAGGAAGGAGGTGGTCATCACTGGCGTGCCTGTGAGCTAATGGCGACCGCCGCAGTCTGGCCAGGCCCGTTGGCCCTGTTCGCCGCCTATGTACGATGTTTTTTTTCTTTCTTGTTTTTCTTTCTTTCGTTTCGTCCCCAATTGCCCCCCGAGCGAGTGTCCAATTGCCCGCCCCCCTTTGACAGCATGGTGCAATGAGGGGGCCGCTAGGTCGGACTCGCTTGCCCCAAAGGGTTAAAAAGAGCAGAAGGAGAGGTTGGAGCTCGGCTTATCTACGACGTATTATACGACGTATTACACCGTGGGCGGTGGGTGGTGGCAGGTGGATGGCAGGCGCGGCCCAGGAAAGAAGGCTTGCGTGCCGTGCCTGCCGTGTGCCGACTTTGGTTACATAACTTGCTTGCTCTTCGTTCGTGCCACTTTCGAGTACTTTACGCAGCTGGACTTTTGTGTTTCCCGTCCATCGAGCCTTCCTCGTTCTTATCTTTGCCATTTGCTACACCCTATATAATATTTGCTAGCGAGTGTGCTAGCGGCCGTATCTCGTAGTTCACTCGGCAAGAACGACGAGGCTAGGAGCTAGGAGGAATAGGCTCTCAAGCACAAGTACTCCGGACAGCGCTCTCTTTTATTCGACATTTTCTTTATCGTGCTACGGAGAAAACCAACAAGGGGACACCGGGTACGGTGAACGGAGTGCATTCCGCCTATATTATTTGGCAGCTGGCCTAGCCAAAAAAAAGAAGAAAAAAAGAAAAAAAGAAAGAAAAAAAAAGAACGTTGCAATTGAGGCTGCCCGCTCGCGCCTTCCCCGCTTTCCCCCAGTTCGCGGTTGCCGCCATTGGCTGGTTGGACCTCCCTAAAGCAGACAAAGTTCAGCGTCCAAGCTCCGGGCAGGCACGAGAGGCACAAAGCTCATCAGCGAGTAAGAAGGCGTCATTCCGAGCGGGCTGGACCTCGCTCCGCGTCCCGCTTTCATCTCGTCTCCATCTCAACTTACGCCAACGTGACATCCACGTCTCGTCTGTATTTATTTACTTTAACGCCACGATGCCTCTCGAAATGCCCCGCGTCGCACCGCGGCATAGTCGGCACAGCCGGCACCACCACGCTGGCGCGACGGCGGCGGCGTGGCCCGACGTGGAAGAAAATGCCCAGCGCGACCGAGGCGACGAGGACAACGACGAAGACGACGACAGCTCTGGGTACAGCGACGACGAACAGACACAGCATGTCGACGACCACGGCGATGGCTATGGTGCCGAAGACGAGGACGACAGTTACGACACGACGACGTGCGGCAACCTGTGCTGCGCGCCGTTTTCGGCGATGACGAAACCCGTTGAGGTCGGCGAGCTGGGCTCGTACGGCTATGCGGGCGAGGCTGCCTTTTGGATCTGGCCGTTGTTTGGCCCCCTGCTGTTTGAAAACACAAGTAGTGATGTGGGTTGCTCTCTGCATATGGGTTGTCGTATCTGTACAAATGCTGACGGTCTTGGAAATAGGTGCGCGACGGCTTGGCCAACGAACGAAGTACGTGGACATCATTTCTTACCTTTATATATCCCTCCCCGGTACTAACACGCTCAGCCTTCCTCTCCTACCTCCGTCTTTCCGTGACGATGGCCGTTGTGGCCGTAGCCATTGTGCTGTCGTTCCATCTTAAGAGCCAGCCGTCGCCGTTGGAGCTGCGCATGGCGCGGCCACTGGGCATCATCTTCTGGCTCCTTTCGATCCTGACGCTGTTTGTGGGCGTCGCCAACTACATCAGTACGTCTGCGTGCAAACAAAAGAACCCTGCGAAGCCACATACAAAAGCTAACTCTTTAAGAAACGGTCAACAAATACAGCCGTCGGCAGGCTATCGTCCAGTCCGGCTGGAAGACCCAATCTGTACGTTTCTCCGTATTTTGCAGTCTCTCGTCTGTGTACCTTGTTTCGAACTCTTTCTGACTTGTTGTTTCTAGATTATGGGCGCTGTGGCTCTTGCTATCCTCGGTGCATGCGTGACGCTTTTGGTCATCAACCGGATAAGTGAGAACCAAAGTTGAGCGCTAGCGAGACATAATTTTGTTTATACTTTCTTGTGATATCTTTTTTGTGTGCCTCTGTTTGCCCTGCTTTAGCGATACGAATGAATGAAACTGAAATAAAATAAGTCTATGTCCCTATGTCCGCCCTAGATTCTACCGTTATAACATCGCGTGAAAAAGGGAAAACAAAATGAAAAGGAAGAGGGAAGGAAGGAAGGAAAAAAGAAAAGAAATAATACAAAGCCAACAGTATGAAAGCCAATACCCTAAAAGTAGAAACGATCCCACCTGATAAAAGATCATCCAGTCATGTATTCTTTTGCCAAAACAGACGCTTAATCCTCAATGTCGTTACAAAACAGCGTCTCCGGCAGCAGCACCGCCAGCATGCCCTCGCTGCAGCCGCCCGTGGTGCGCCGGAAGTGCGTCGCATAGGCAATGGACTGGTCGTTGAGGTCATCGAGCGTCACGGCCTTGCCATCCCACGCTAGCAGCGGCAGGTCCGAAAAGGGGGCCAAGCCTCCACCACCACCGCCGCCGCTGCTGCTGCCGCCGCTACCGCCGCGCTGGGGCAGCGCCTCGAGCAGCGACTTGGAGCCGAGACGCACTTCCTCCGAGCCGCTCCACCGCGGGTTGCTGCCGGCGGCGGCGGCCTCGGCCAGCACGTCCTCTTCGTACTCCTCGGGCGGTTTGTAAAGCTCGTCGTGGACGGTGGCGAGGGCGCTGGCGGTAGTGGCGCTGGGATACAAAGTCCAGAAGCCGCGGGCCTGGCAGAGCTGGAGGGCGTGCTCGAGCCAGGCCGGAAAGGTCTTGCTGACGCGCTTGGTGGGGGCCTCGGCGTGAGATTGCGGGGCAGCGGTGGCGGCGGTGGCGGCGGTGCGCTGGGCGTCGAGCAGCTGGGCGACGAACTGGTGCAGGTCGGCCCAGCGCTCGCCGAGGAAGAGGACGGCGTTGCTGTTGGGGGCCTGCCACAGGAAGGAGGTGTCGGTGGCGGTGTCCTCCTTTTTCAGGGGCGGCGGCGGCACAAACGGAGCGGAGCCGTCCAGGCCGGTGCGCGGCAGGTCGAGGCTGATACCAAAGAGCCGCTTGTCCCACTCCTGCAGCAGGGCCGGGTTCGAGTAGCGGTACTCGAGAAGGGCGTACTTGATGTCTATAGGCGGCGTGTTAGTAAGCGACAATACGGATGTGTAGAATGGTCGGTGAGCTTACAGTGAAAAAAGTCGGGGGCCAGCTCCGTCTGAGGCGACAGCACGAGCACGTGCGAGTCTTGGGGGTGCGTCGGCCAAAAGGACTCGAGGAAGCGGACGGAGCTCTCTTCCTCGCTGATGCCGTGCTTGGGAATGCGGTGGCGGAGCGAGAGCTGTTTCGTGCCCGGCGCGTCGGCAAACCCGGCGGGCGGCCAGTGGAACGACTCCAAAAACTGCACGGTCGGCGGGTCGATCTTTTGCGGCAGCTCAATTGTGACATGGGGCACAGAGCCGCCGCCAAAGTCGGCACCGCTCAGCGACTTGAGCAGGCGGATCAGGCTGCCCGAGGCGCCCGGGTACGCGTGAATGAGGATGTCGATGCTGATCTTGTTCCAGCTCGACAAGGACGCGCTGTCGAGCTTGGTGAGCCAGGCAAGCCGCTGGGCGCCGCGTCGTGGCAGCTCGATCAGCGTCGTCTGGCTGGTTTTGGCGTGCGTCCGCATGCCGGCCTTTAAGTAGTTCTCCTCGGCGTTGGAGCCGTCAATAATGATGGCCTGGGGGTGCATATAGAGCTGGACGTGGGCTGTGAAGTGTTAGCGACACTCTACGTTCTCACGGGTAGCACACATGGCATGTTCTACTTACACATGGCGACGTCGACGCCGTTCTCCATCCGCTCGTCGGTGGAGATCGAGGCATATTCCGGTCGAGCATCTGTTGAGAGTTAGCCACATCTAGGACCTCCAGCTAGATTTGCATTTACATAGGAAGAGACCCACCGTGGAAGAAGATGTTGCACGAAGCGTCGATGCCGTTGATCTGCTGCAGGTCGGCCAGGCTGATCTCGGTCTTGCTCATAATGGCAAAGTGCACATAGCTGCGCAGCTCGGCGCCCATCTGGCAGGCCAGCGGCAGCAGCGTGGCGATGCTCTTGAGGCTGCCGGCGGCGAAGAGCACGTTCTTGTTGACGAGGAACGCGCCGTGGGTGCTGCTGATGGCGCGCAGCGTGCCGGCCAGCTCGAGGAAGCGCAGCTGGCCGTTGTAGGTGCCGACCATGGGCGCGACGGCCGAGGCCCGCGGCTGGGCGGGCGGTGCAACAGCCGGGGCCACAGGAGCCACGGGGGCGACTGGCGGGACCTCGGGGGCCTTGAGAGTGCCGAGCCGCTCCGTAAAGGGCGGCACCTGGGCTTTCGCAGGCGGCGGCGGCGGTGGCGGCGGCACTTGATGCTGCTGCTTCCGTGGGTGGCCTGGCCGTGAAGTATCGCCGGTATGGTAGACGGGCCGGCGGTGGTCGCGCACGGGCAGGTCGCTCGGGAGGTTCTTGATGAACAGGTAGACGGCGATGAGCGCCAACAGCCCGATTGCCAGCCGCTTCAAAAACTTGCGCGGGTGCACGCGCACCGAATTGATGACAGACGAGGCCCGCAGACCGGAACTACCGCTGCTGCCCGCCCGTGGCCGCTGGTGGTCGTCGTCCTTCTTGCCCATCTCCACGTCGCTGAGGAAGAGCGACTGCACCGTCCCACGCACGCGGTCCTGCACCGTGTCCATGTCGTCGGAAAAGTCCCGCCCGGGAAGGAGAAGTGTCCGTTGTCCTCGGCGTGTCCTGTGTCCGACCGGATTCGTCTGGGGAAGAAAGTTCGCGTCGTTTTATGTCGAGGGGTGACAGCGTCGCATTTTGCGGTCGTCGTGGGACTGGGATGCCTCGAGGCGAGAAACGGAAGGCCCTCACAGGCCGGTGCCGCTCGATTGGACGTCGGTGAGATCCAAAGGCCGTGGATGATCGCGCTGGCTAGCTGGTGAAGCCAATGTGTCGCTTGTCTGCCCTTTTCTGTCGTTGATCCTGTCGGCCGTGGGAGCTGTGCCGTTGGATTCAGAAAGGGGAAAGCTGTCTTGGTGCTTTGGGGGCGCTGGCGTTGTATGGCATGGCTCGTACAGGGGTCTTGGCACTGGAAGGGGCAGCTCCGCTTTTGACGCCTGCAAGTGCAAGGCTGCAGTAGTCATCAGCCTAAAAGTGGGCCGTTTGGCGCGCTGGGACGGCAGGACGGGCACGTTGGAGCGTAGCCTTCGCTGAAGCACAGGGCCTATTTTGCGATTTTACAAGGCTAGGCCGAAATTCGGAAGATACAAAACTTCAACCACGTTCTACCCTACAACAAGCAACACCGACAACGACGGACCGACGCCCAGACGACGCACACCATGTCTCCTGCCGACGTCGTCATGGAAGACGAGAACTATGCATCGTCCGAGGACTCGGACTTTGCCCCAGAGAACGCGCCCGACCACGCATCGGCGGCCGATTCGGATGACGACAACGACGAAACCGATGCGGGCGAAGCGACAACAACAGGGCAGCAGCCAGGCAAGGCCGCCAAAGGAGGCGATGCCGAGGCAGAGGATGCGGGATTTGAAAACTCGGGCGACGAGGCGATCATCGGCAAGGGCAAGAAGCGGCGGCGGCGCGACAAGGAGAGCGACGGCGAAGAGGGCGACGGCGGCGTGGGCGGTTTTGTCAAGACGCGCAACCAACGCGCCAACGAGTGAGTAGAAGCGAACTGGGCCTTGGATTGTCTGCTCTCTAGCCGGCTAACATCCTCAGAAAAGCAGAAAGACGAGCGGCGGCTGTCCAGGGCCCCGTGACGGTCGATGTCGACGCGCTCTTTAGCCAGATGATGGGCGGCGGTGGCAGCAGCAGCGGTTCCGGCGAAACCAAACAGCAGCAGACGGAGCTGTCTTCGCTCGCATCGGCGGCCATGGTTGCGGCAGCGGCAGGGGACGACGACGGCAGCACGAAAAAGGATGGTGAAGATACAGCAGCACCACCGACCTCCGCCTCGACGGCCCACACGGAGATGATCAAGATCAAGCGCACGTACAACTTTGCCGGCCAGGTGCACACGGAAGAAAAAGTTGTGGCGCGCGACTCGGCCGAGGCCAAACTGTACCTGGAGCAGGTCGGCGCCGACAACATTGAGATTGTGACTGTGGGCGCGGAGGGCGAAGCGGGAGGTGAAGGTGACGACGACGACGACCTGCCGAAGCGCCTGCCGCCCCGCAAGGCGTTCCGCTCGGCCTTTGAGCCGATCCTCGATCCGTCGCTGGTGCAGGTGGGCGCCCGCACCGACCTGGACCTGGGCCTGGCTGCGCGGCTGCAGGCACGCGAGCGCGCGGCGCTCCAGAGACAGCAGCAGGCGGACCAGGACCAGGCCAAGAAGCTCACGACGGTCGAGAAGAGCCGCATGGACTGGGCCGGCTTCGTGGACCGCGAGGGCATCCAGGACGAGCTGGCCGTGGCGGGCAAGTCCAAGGGTGCCTTTGTGGACCGGCAGCAGTTCCTGGCGAGGACGGAGATGCGGCGCGAGGAAGAGGCACGGCGCGCGCGCATGGCCGGCAAAGTGTGAGGATGAGCGTGTATACAGTACGTCGGAAGTACTACCGCACACTATGCACCACACACCACGCTCGGTGCTCGGTCGCCCGCGGTGCAAAGCCGAACTGCATCGCCACGATCAAGAATGGCCAACCCCAGTTGATGCCGCCTACAAGGCAGCGCCTAGACGTCGTGCCGCGAGACACGCCATGCTACAAGCGAGGCTGAAGACTCTGCTGAGCTTTCACAGTCCACCACAGCACATGCACAGGCCAGCGAAGAGGTGGCCGGCACTGCTGTCTAAAAGGCGGGCACGCAGAGCCTATTTCATGAAGGATCGCGCCATCGCTGTGTGCTCTGTTCTCGCAACAGTTGCTCTAGTTGACACGCATCGAGCCTTTCTCTACAAAAGTACCTTTATACAGAAGTAGATAGTACTGGAAGAGCAGAGCGTAATTCACTATAGTACGCGTAAGGTTGACATGAGGACGAGAAGATTGATGCTGTCAGAAGTTGGCCCGCTTAGTCATAATAGAGATACCCTATGATGCTTAAACGTACCGCCATGTGAACGTCCCTGTTCTAAAGGTGCTGTACCTCGGCTGTATTAATGTGCTGTAAAGCTAGCTCCCACATCGCCCACAGCAGCCAGCATTATAGAAAACAGCAGTAATAAGGCATCTCAGCCCCAACAAAAGTAATAATCCGAGGAGATGAAGCTCACCCCGTCCCCGCCTCTCTCATAATAGCATCAGCAACACATTTCACAATACGGCCCAACTCTTTCATCATCGCTCTTTGCCACTCATTTCAACGTAACATTTCTCTTTCGTCCCACGCTCCACCACAGAAAACACTAGCCAGCACAATGGGCGGCCGTATCGAGGTGTACATTGACGTTGGTGAGTTATACGCGCCCTGCAGACTATTCCCGCTGCCGTGGCGGCAGTATCCGCTCCTGCCTTGTTGGGCAAACCTCGCCTCTTATACGGCGCTCTGGCTAACTCGCACTCTTTACCAGCGTCATTTTACAGCTACCTCGGCTTTCTCCTCCTCCTCAACGACGCGCCTGTCTATGCCGCCCACAAGGTGGAGGTTGTGTAAGTTTTCCTTCTATCACATTAATGATAACGTCATGATAGCACCCGGCTAACACCCCAAGATACCACCCCGTCTTGCTCGGCGGCATCAACCATGCGTCCGGCAACAAGCCACCCTTTGCCCTACCCGCCAAGGCGAGCTACGGCATGTACGATGTGCGCCGGTCCGCTGAGCGCGCCGGCGTGCCGGAAGCCCAGCCACCGCCGGACTTTTTGAAACGCGCCGTGACCGTTCTGCCCCTGCGCGCCCTCCACTACATCCAGCGCAACTTTGCGACGGACACCTACATTGCCGCCTTTCACTACCTGTTCTACCGCTTCTGGACGCCCGAGAACGCCGATCTCCGCGATCTAGAGGTGCTCAAGGCCGTGCTCCGCGACGCCCCCGCCGGTTTTGGCGGCAAGGCCTCGCTCAAGGTGGCTGGCACCCACCAGCAGAAGCCCCTGTTCACAGCCGCGGACGTTGACGCCATCGCTGCGGGTGCCACACAGCAGGCGGCCAAGGACCAGCTCACGGCGGCCACCAAGGAGGCCGCCGACCGCGGCGCCTACGGTGCGCCGTGGCTGTGGGTGACCAACGACGCGGGCGACGAGGAGCCCTTTTTCGGCAGCGACCGCTTCCACTTTGTGTACAAGTTCCTCGGCATGCCGTACCAGGATGTCGCCCTGGTCGACGCGCCGGCTGCGAGAGCGGGCAAGCTGTGAGCAAGTTGTGAACGCGAGTGACCGACTGTCGTCTTTGCCACAGTTTAAAGAAACAGGAGAGCTTGTCACCACCGCATATACTCCGTACCAGATGTACATAAAATTGACAACGTTTTTATCTCTTCTATCTCGTGTATCGCGCACTGTAAACAAATAACAACAAGGCCACATCACCATCACCATCAACCATTGGATAGCAAATTGTATCGTCTTGAGTGTTCTGTCAAAGAACAAAATCTAACCTTCTCTTTTTTGGTATAGAATAGGGATATCATGCGCATTGCTTCGTTCGCTTGACACGGTCATCAAGTGAAAGAGCAAAATAAAAACACAAAAACTGAAAAAGATGACAAAAATGACAAATCCGACCCGGCAAGACAAACACAACCGCAAGAAAAGACATAAAATGAGTAAAAAAACAAAACAAAAAAAGCAATGCATCATCGTCCATCACAAGATCCATATCCATGACCGGAGGAATTGGGGTATTGCGCGCCAGGGTATATCCAGCCAATGGGGGAGGGGTATTTTCGACTGTTTTTTCTTTTCCATTTCTCGCGGTGTTCTAGTCGAGAAAAGCAACACACACACAAAAAGCAACTGAAAAGCAAAAGAGCAAAAAAAAAAATTCAAAGGCAAAATGCAATCAAAACCCAAAAAAGAGTGTGGGAAAAAGATACCAAAATGAGACTGGTACTTCCATTGTTTTAACGGAAAGGTGCAATGTGACCAGGGTATCCTGAATTGGTCGAGTGGGAGGTCGATGGGCGGCCGCTGTCCGCAGACTGCCGAGGGTTGTAGCGGGGTGTGATCTCGCCGGTCTGGGGGGGCATCAAGCTATGATGGTCCATCCCGTTGCTGAAAGGACGGTTCGCCCAAGGAGAGCCGTCTTCGTCGGGGAGGTTGACGCCGCTATCGTTCCAAGGGTTCCGGTCGGCATTGAAGCTGCGAGTCGATTCGATACTAATCAAAGATGTCTTGGATGCGTTGGCCGAGCCCTTGAAAAGTGAGTGCGAGGATTGCGCGCTGTTCTTGCGACGGTCGAGGAACGACGAAATCGACGACATGCTGCCCGGCTTGCGCAGTCGATCAAAAATCGTGCTGCGTTCGCGGGCAACCTCGTCGCCAAAGGCAGACTTGGTTGGCGAATCCGTCCCGAGAGCGGTCGGCGCGTGCTGGAGCAGCTTCGAATCGAAGTACTGGAGCGACTCTTCAAAGGTATCGGACTTGGGACGGGGAATCGAGCCTTTGACGACATTGACTTCGACATTGGCCGTAGCAAGCTGCCCATAGAGAAACTCGACAGCGTCACGGAGGCCGCCGGCATTGTTGCGTGTGAACGTCCAATCCATCGTAATCGTCGGCTCGCCCTCCTCGGTGGTCTCCTCTTTCTTTTCGCTAACGGCAAGATCGACTTCGTGATGCTCCTTCAACTTCAGTACCAGCCCCTGAGTAAACTCTGGAGCCTCCACGAACTTGACCAGGGCAGGCGTCCGCACAAAGACCATCTCGTGTTTATCAGGAACCATCCCCTGGTTAAATATGTCAGTGTGTGTGTCTCAGGGTAAACATATAGGCCATAGCTGCACAGTCGGAAGGAACGTACCAGGAACTCGTCCACGCATTGAGGAACCTGCCACTGCGGGCCGGTGACGGTAACTTCGTCGCTGGCCTGCTCAGTGCTAGGAAAACTGATCTTGCAGTTCCATTTCTTCTCCAGTGTCTCCAAGTCCGGCAGCCGCACAATCAAACGACGGTGATACAGGCGGTCAACGTTGACGATCTGGGACGTAAATTCGGAATCCACTCGATCGACCATCTCCAGAATTTCAGACTTGACGAGTTCAAGGTTTTGGGCGTTGCGGGCAGGCGTGCGGCATATCACATTGTCAACGCGCATGTCATCATCTTCTCGGCCAATGCCGCCTAATTTGCCATTGCGTTAACAAGAGACCTCGTCCACTAAAACAAACTGGGGGGTTGTGTGTCTTACCTCGGTCCATAGCGTTGGAGAACTTGACGAAGACAGAATGCTTTTTCATGATGCGCTGGATGTGCTGGCCTCCTATGCCAATAATGCGCTTGTGGTACTGGTCCGGGACGTGGAAAGATATGGACGCCGGCATCTCCTGTTCCACGAGGGAAAGTCCCTGCTTCATGGACTCGTACGACTGGGCGTTGACATCAATGTTGAAGTTGTACTCGCCGAAGCTCTCGAACAGAATTTGGACGTTGCTTTGCCCCATGATCTTGTTGATTTTGCCGTTCTTCTTGCCGCTCACAAATTCTTTGTGCTCGTTGGCAAGCTCGATCTTGACCTTGATCTGGTACGGAAGATGGATTGCGAGTTGGACCATAGAGAGGACGTTCAGTGCAGCCTTAACGGCGTCGTCGGAGCCGGTGATACTAAAAGTCCAGCCCTGGAAAGAGACATCCGCGTCGGAGTTGGCGCAGACTTCGCCCAAGATCGATTGAATCTCAGCGGGGTTAGGAATCTGGCGGGTGTCCGGTTGGGCAACGGCCCAGAAGCCGCTGTAGAATTGGCCGGCCAGGGCCATCAACTCCCGGGCCGTACGCTCTGTGTGCAGGTTCTCGGTGGCCTGGATCCGAACCGTGTTCTGTCTCGAGCCGAGCACCGGGAAGAGGATGTTAGCCCCGTTCGTTTCGGTAATCTTGCGGACCTTGTCCATGCGGCTGAGCAAAATGTTGTCGATCTTCTCCGCCGGAACGACAATATCCTTCAAGAACAGGCGGGTACGGGACAAGATTTCGTGGATCCTCTTCTTCGCGGCCGAAACACTATCTTGGCTTTCGCCGGTAATGAAGATTTCGTTCGGCTCACGGGGACGGGCGTTGGGGGGGCAGTAGCGAAAAACAGTCGAAAACGATGGAGGCATGTAGATGGCAGTACCAGTCGAAGACTCAATCCCCTTGATGTTCTTCCTATTGCGACCACACAGAGGTTGATGGAAATTGGTATCCAGCCGCAGTACGTCATAGACGCGGCCGAGCTGAAGAAAAGCAATATTAGCTTCTGATGGATGTCATAACAATAAACGGTAAACCATGAAAGGTTCAACGGCCTACCATTCTATCAATGTGAATCAACACGCGGGTTTTGGCGTGCTCCGATGACAGAATGTCACCGTAAATTGCCACTCTCCACCGCTGGTCACGCCGGAGCTCATTGTCACCGTTGAGTCCGTCCACGATCGGCGTCAGCTTGGGACCGAGGAGGAAAATGTCGACGCCGCAGAAATTCGAGATGGTGTCGAGCGTATCGGTGACGGTCTTCTTCAAAGTGCCGGCGGTAAGATCAGCCACCATCTCGCCACTGATGTCAACGGTCGTGCAGCGCTAAAAGAAGGAAAGCAACGGTCAGTAGGGGGTAAACGAGAGGACAACAAACTAGCAGATCGACAAATCAAAAATCGGCACGAACAAGGGCAAGGGGCGTGTCGTTGAGAATGGTCTCGCGGGCACGGTAGACAGAATCGGGCGCGCCAACAAGGCAGACCGTCGTGACCTGCGACTTGGCGTTCTTGGGGACGGCGGTGATGATGTTGGCCTCGATCTCGTTCTTGACGGCAAGGTGGTTGCAGAGGTTGCCCAGGTTCGCGAGGTTGTTGGCGTGGACGGGCAGCTCGTGGACAGGAACGTCATCGGGGGCACTGTCGGGGTGTGTCCAACGGAGGACTGCATCAGTCGTAGCGTGCAGAATATCCTCGGTGTCGGGACCGGCCAAGTCGGAAGCAAACGGGACGTTGAAGGAGTAGAAGATGGGCGTGTTCATGCCCATCCCAACCTGGTTGAGGGACGTGGCTGAGGCATTGGCAGCACCTTGGTGAGCAAGCTTCTGCAACGGGTTCATGCCTGGTCCGGGCATGTTGGGGGGTCGGTTGGACATGCTAAAATTGGGGTTTATCCTGTCGGACCAGTGACGCATGTTGAGGTTCGCGAGTTTATTCATATTGAGCGCGGCACATTCGAACAGAGCGAGGGCGGTTTCGGTGTCGTAGAGAGGAGCGAGCGAACGCGTGTGGCTTTTTACGGCTGGCTGGGTGTCGGAAGCGGAAATCGAAGGGGTATCTCGAAGGCTGTTTTGAAGGGTATTTCGACGGGGTTTTCGATGGTTATCGCAAAGGGTATCTCGAAGGGTATCTCGAAGTGTATCTCGAAGGGTATCTCAAAAGGAAAGGCAAGAAAGTGTCGATGGGTTGTCGAAATCAAAAGAGACCAAAAAATCCTGTCACGGCTCCGGCCACAAAGATCAAAACTCGACACACGGCAGGTCGAAAGATCGAGAGGGCGTCCAAAAGAGGAGCAGAAAGGAACGAAGACAAAAAGGAGGGCAAAGTGAGTGTATAATACAACAAAAAAGGTAGCAAAGGGTCAAAAGAGAGGTCCCAGTACCGCAAGCGGAGTGTGGGAGGCCGGAGAGACGAGATGGGCGTACAGGGAGAGGGAGAGGGAGAGGGAGAGAGGGAAAAAGAGAGGGAAAGGCAGACTCGTCGAGATTTGCAAAAACGAGACTGACGTCTATGGTAAAATAAAAAAGGAAGGCACGGGATATGTATGGCAACGTAAAAATAGGGTATCGTAATGAGTAGAAGAATAAGGAAAGACAAGGCCGGTAAAAAGAACAGTTATCGTTGGCACCTTCCCAGGGAGAGAAGAGAAGGAACGATGGTGCACGAGGAAGGAGAGTATGCAGGTAGGAAGCAAAGAGAGGAAAGAGAAAGAGGTTGAGTGAGGTGAGGAGAGCGAGAAAAGCGCTGATGCAGGGGAAGGAAGGCCTAGCCAAAAACGACGCAGGGCACTAGTTGAAAGGCCTCCAGGTAGCAGTGCGAGAGCGAGGAGAGGGGAAACCGGGAGGGAGGGGGCAAAGAAGAGGGCACAAAAAGGACAGAAAATAAGGAAGGCACGTCCCAGTATCCTCTTGCTATATTTACAAAGCTACGTCTACGTTTTTTGTCTCCTTCCGAGAGCCCGGCGACTTGGTGAGAGGGTAAGATACGAGAGAAAAAGGGAAGGGCAATGCGTGGGGAAAGAGGGCAAAGAATGCAAAAATGGCGAGAGACGCAGAGAAGGGAAGACAGAAAGAAAGGGAAGGAATTCATGCGCTAGGAAGGAAAAGGTCGAGAAGGGCCGGTAGGCGAGGGCGGCTTGAGGCAGGTCTCGGGCTGGGACTGGACAGAACGACAGGCAGCGAGAGCCAGGCAAGCCTTGGGATTTCGAGGTTCAGTGCCCTGGAAGGTGGGAGCGGTGGGCTGGAAAGTGGGCTGGGATGCTCAATGCTCCCTGGGTGTGAGTGGGGAAGGGGGGAAAGGGCAGGAACGACACAAGGCGAGAGCCCACACGCCCACACAACAGGCAAGAGACACCCAGACACCACAAGAAAGTGCGGCGTGATAGGACTGGAACAGGGCAAGGGTGGCCCAACAAGCGTTGAAAAGGCGGTCGTTCTTACCCTTCTTACCACCTTGGCTGCGTATCACTCAAAGAGAGGCAGGTAAGAAAAGATACGGGGCATGCACTTAGGAAGGAGGCACACACGGCTATTGCGACCCAGAGGAGCAAACAGGAGCAAGCAGCAGGCAGGGGGATGCAGCCAGGCATGCAGCAAGATGCAGCACGACGCAGCCAACAAGCACGCCGTCCGGTCCAATCTACCCACCGCCCTGCAGCACCGCCGCGGATGAGATTCTGTCGATTCTCTCAGGCCCTGCGGTCCTTTTTGATAGTGGCATGCGACCTGTTTCTGCTGCATCGTGATAGCTCGGGATTCGCTTCGTCAGCGGAAGCGTCGGGCGGGCAGGAAGGAGCAAAGGGCAGCAAGAAGCGGGGGGTTGTGCTCGTTATTGGTCAGGTCTGGCCACAGCAGCTCTTGCCTCTTTGGTTCTTTGCCATCTGGCGGCACTCTTTCTTACTTCCTACTCGCTACTGCAGCAAGAGCTGTTTTAGCGCACCAACGATGTGCTACAACACGGCATTAGGAAGAAGGGAGCGCCTTACGCAGTGCCCCATAGCGTAGCTTTGCCACTAGAGGACCCAGCAGCTATGTCGTAAAGGGCCAAAACACGTTTTTAGTGCAGGCCAGAGATGGAAAACTGTGTGTAAAGATCTCTCACCAGGTGTCTTCGGGTGAGGGAATGGTCACGACGAGACGTCTTACGGGGCTAGTGAACAAGTGTTCCTCTTTTTTCTCTTTTTTTGGCATTTTTCTCTTTTTCCGCCCACACGCTACGGTGTAGGGTTTCTCAATCAAAAACTGGTCAGAGCTTCAAGCATGCCAGGGAGGCGGGCTTGGCAGCCCCATTGGACTGGATGTCTGGGA
The DNA here is from genome assembly GCA_021396225.1 of Sporothrix inflata. Taxonomy (NCBI): domain Eukaryota; kingdom Fungi; phylum Ascomycota; class Sordariomycetes; order Ophiostomatales; family Ophiostomataceae; genus Sporothrix; species Sporothrix inflata. The sequence continues at coordinate 165,007 of WNYF01000026.1, forward strand.
TAGAGTGGATAGGCTCCATACGCTGGGCGGGTGTCGAAGGTATTTCTACAGGTTTCGTTTGTCGTTTTTGTGTGGATTCAGAGTTGGTATCCTGGCATCCTGGCATCTTACTGATTTGCAGGCCAGAGGCACAGGTGATGCCAGCCATCCGAGGCAGGTCTGGCTGTGGTCTGACGTCTTTCTTGAGCAGGCTCGCGCTTGCCTATCTTGGATCTGTACGTGATCCTTCCCCTGGTCGCTCTGGACAGAGTGTGCTCTCCGAGCGCCGTATTGGTGCGGATGGATAAAGCGTCACTTCGTCACTGTGTACCGCTTTCTACCGTGCTCCTTCCGTGCCCAATGCTCCGAGTCTCCGCACGAAAACGACTGCACGGGATCAAGGGGGAAGTCACGACTCGCAAGACGCCTCCTCTTTCCCCAACCCCAAAGCAGACAAGAGGCAAGAGGCAAGAACAAAGCTCAAAGCTACTGCATTGCACTTTTTACCCCGTACATTCAACGCGGCTGCCAAAGCGGTCAGTTACCAGTACAGCTGAGCAGGCAAGGCGCTACAAACGGCGAAGCCAAATAAGGTATAACATCGCAGACAGCTGGGGGGGAGCATAAGGAAGCAAAGGATTAAAGAAATCAAAGCATCTCCCGGCCGAGCAGGGTGGTGGGCGTGCGGTGGTTCGCTGCCCATTTTTGAGTGTGAAAATGTATCTTACTCCGTATGAAGAAATGTACTCCATATGAAGACACGGGAAGGAGACCCAGACGGGGGAGCGCAATGTGTATCGCATAGAGGGCGATCCCTCGTCTGGGACTTCCCTGCCGACCCTGTGTGACGAGACGGCAGGGCTTGAACGTTTGTTTGGCGGGCTGTCACTCCTCAGACTAGCAGACATACGACGTAAGATATGGACGTCAGATAACAAGGCACAGGGGTGCCAATGAAGGAAGGAAGGTGGGAGGGGAGGACGGTGGGCAGCATGGAAGGAAACAGCGACAAAACGGCAGGTGCGTTCTGGGGTATGCACTTCCTTCCCACGTCAGGCACGCTCTTCGAGGCAATTGCAATAGCACAGAAAGTACGATACGGAGTACTACTCCGTAACACCTGATGCAATCAACACATTTCTCGTACGGATATAGATATGGATATGGATATGAAGGAGGGAAGGGCACAACGAACGATCCTGCCAATCTCGGATTTTTTGCTGAAATCGAAAAGGCCATTCCCGCTGCATCAAAGGACCCCTAGCCAATATCCAATATCAGGTTCAAGGGTGCCGGACGCACTTTCCCAGTCGCGTTGTGGCCGTTGGCACGAGGAAGGATGCGGAAAGAACGAATGGAAGGAAAGAACGACCACCAAAGAAACAACCAAGGATTCCATATGACAGGCAGCATCAGACATTTGCTTCCGCTGCCTGGCGGAGGAATTACTGCCTTAGTTCCAGCTATTCCGGCCAAGTCAATACGACACGCCAACAAACGCGTTCTTAGTTGCTCTGGTCGAAAGCTGCTTCGTGTCCAAATTTCCAATACGCAGCCATTACGAATACAATACGCAGTTCTGCGGTGATTTCATTGCATACCTTGGTTTTTTTCGCGAGTGTGGTCCATTTGCACTGCCTCAGTCTTGATCTCCACCAGCCAAAAATGGGCGAGGGAGGGAGGACACCGACAAGGACCCAGAGAGGGCAGGAGCAGTGGTGTTTCGATCTCGCACCATGCCGTTCCTAGCCAGGTACCTATCCACAAGAACGACGGACGGGACTTGTGCTCCAGCAAGCTCGCTCCAGACGGATACCCCGTACAGAGTGGAGAGTAGTGACGACCGAGACCGAGTCAAGTCTTACAGCTCTTCTGTCCCAACAGCACTGCACGTCAGCGAGCGCGAATGGAGCACTCCATCCTCGTCGACAACCAACGGGACCTGGAGAACTGCGCGTCGGATGCCTCTGGAATGTCCCCGAGTCCGAGCCTGACTTCCCACCTCGCGCTCGGCTTCAGGTCATGAGGGCGGCCTGGCTTGCTGCGAGCATTTCAGCCGGATACTGTCGGGATGGTTCGACGCCCAATCTCAGCGTGGGCATAGGTCAGGGAGCTCCGTTGAGCTACAGGCTGAGATATGTGGCCTTGAAGAGCCAGGGAGAGCAACTCCAGCAGCTGTTGCAACCTCTTGCCACCCTCTCATCACGCGGCGCGGCACAGAGGGCAGATCTTTGCAGATGGCCTGCCCACTTTCTTTTATCTTACGCCGCAGATTCATTGCATACATTAAATGGGAATACGTACAGCCAATCACTTCGTCGACCGTACGAACCAAATCGACGATGTGAGAGAATGGTGCGAGATACAGGAACATGCAAGAGTTCAAGATATCCTTAATCGTGAAGCTTGAAGCTTGGTGCTCGAGCCAGCAGTGCCCCCCACTCTGCCGTGCATCTCGCCGCCTTACCAGTGCGGAAGGGTGTCAACCGGAAACGAGGGGGGCACAAAGGTGCAGTTTGCTGCTGGAAACTGCCTCCGTGCGAAAACAGAGAGTGCCCTCGCCAGTTCGTCCATCAACCGGCCGCCGGCCGACGAGCTGTGGATCACATCCCGTCGTTTTGACTGCTTCACACAAAAAAAATCTTGACAAGAAACGAATCAAGTGACAGGAGAGTTCCGGGGACTGGATGTGCAGTGCTTTAGAGCTTGTCCTTCTCGCATGGGCCCTTTTTTCCTCGATCTGAACACCGCCCAGGTGCAGCACACGCCCCCAATGATCGACAGGGCGTGCCCAGTTTTACCTGTTCGATGTTGCCAAACAGTCGATAAAAGTGTCTGACACAGGGGATCCGGGCACAAAAGGTGAAAATCAAAATAGGACGGGGGCAATCATAGTGCTTATTTTTCTTGCCCATCGCCCATACAGCACCTTCTACTCCGTGCATACAGACAACATACGTACGTAGTCGCAATATAGTGCAATACGCTGTGCCACTTGTATGCAAGACCGTATTGCCCTTCACAGAATAGATTCAAAAAGAATGGGCTCGATTGACTGCCGGCAGTCTGCGCTTCGTTTTCAGCCCCTGATTTGCTAGACGTGGCCCGTTGTCTCTGCCCAGTTCTTAAAGGCACAGTGGCAGGTCGTCTTGGAGTATAAATTTGCCTATTGGTTTCGGGCTCAGGAATAGAACCGAAATATGATCACGCAACAGGCTGTACATGCACTTCGAAGGTTCCTTGTCTGCTGTGTTCATAAATATATGTAAAGTCACGCTTCGTCTGAAGTAGATGAATGGAAATCAGGTTGCTTCAGAATTTTATACGCCCGCGTTGCGAAGCTATAAATGCCAAAAGTTACTCCGTTTAATGCTGCCAGTTATTCGTGTCTTAAAAGATATGCAAGCTCAGCAAAGTCCAGCCAAGAAAGTTGGAGGTAAAATAGAAAGAAAAAAACAAGAGACAATCGTCATCAAATTAGTCTCGTGCCACCCCTCACCAGCTCCATCTGCTCACTGGTATGAGCCCCTTTCGTCCGGGTAGGCATACTCTTGGGCAGGCGGGCCGTCCATCGCGTACGGGGGCTGCTCTCCATAGTACACCGGCGCCGGTCCGGGCCGCGCGCTATACTCCCTATGCACAACGACATGGGGCTCTGGCCGCACGCTGTACTCCCGGATTACTTCATGAGCGCCTCGGTGGCCCTCAATATAGGCACCGCCCTCCGGCATACCCCGAGTCGGACCACCATAAATGTGAGGACCGTCCTGCGGGCCACCGGCATACCCTTGGTAAACCGCGGCACCATCCGGCGGCCGAACACTACCTACCCTTTCCACATATCGGCCCGGCGGTGGTGCCTCATACCGAGCAGCCTCAGGCGGTCGGGCCGTCGACGCTCTAGCAAGGTAGCCCGGGGCCGGGGCTGCCTCATCCACAATATAGCCCCCTCTCTCAGGGGCGGCAACTGGATACTGCGAAGGAGGACGTGCCGAGAATTCTCGCCGCGGATAGCCCGCGTATTCTCGGGTTACGTATTCGGGCTGAGTGACAACCCGCCTAGGGGCCACAAACACCGGCGACGTCCGCCGATAGACAATCTCTTCATCATCATAGCCGGGCGGTGGCGCTTGTAAGCCGTAGCGGCCATCATATCGGACTTGGTGTTGGCGTGAAGCCGGGCGCTCATAGGCCAGGTTCGGATCGTAAGCCACCGTTTCCATAATGGGCTGCTGCGGACGGGGGCCCGGTGCCGCCGGTTCGTAATATTCGCGGTTGAACTCGTCCACAACAATGCGCCCTCTAGGCGGCGGGGCCATGGCCAACGGTCGCACACTCATCCGCCCGGAGCCATCATACTCGCCCGCGGCGTGAGCAGGGTAGCCAGAGGACGTCTCAACCAAAGCATGTGTCGCCGCCCTAGCAGGACGCAAATTCGGCTGCGGCGGAGCGGCCGCATATTGGCTGGAGGGCGGCCTGGTTTGATAAGGCGGTGCGTAACCTGGAAGGGCTTGCTCGTAGCCACCCTCGAGGTTTCTTTGCTCTTCATACCGTTGCACGCTCGCACGGCGAGTGGTAGCTGCTGCTCTAGGCTGCGCATAACGCCCCCTGTCCACCCGCTCATAGATAATGGGCGCACGCGGGTCTCCTGCAGCGCGCGTAGGGCCGTAAGAAGCGGGTTGCGCAGTCGGGCTGTATCCGTCCTCATGACGGCGGTAGACAACCTCTCGCAGCGGCCGCGCGTCTTGTTTCTGCCGCTTATTTGGTCGTTGTGCGGGTGGCGCGAGGATTGGCGACGGAGATCTTGGCTCAATCTTAATGCGCGGAGAAGGTGGGTTGACGTCGGGCTTGCGCTTGCCGATGGCCTTTTTCTTTCCCTTGCCCTTGTCGGTAGCGCGTCCATCAACATACGGTGAGCTGTCAGGGCTTGACTGAGACGTCTCCCCCCTCCTCAACATGGCTACCTGCGCAGGCGTGCCACGGGAGCCGGCCTGTCGTTCGTCGGTAGCCAAGGGCAACTGGGCCGCAACAGCCAGCGAGGAAATATGCGCCGGCTGGGGAGCAATGGGCGACAAATTGTGTGTCCGAACAAACGGGGACGATGGCTGAGGGTTACCAGCAGCCACCCGTTGATGGGTCGGTGTACCAGAGCTGCCATTCCCGCTACCCAAAGACTGAGTCCCCCCAGGGAGTCCTGGCCATGCAGAAAGTGCGGCAGCGGCCGCTTGTATCTGTGCGTTTGTTGGGTTTACGGATGTTTGTGTTGGGAAGGGGTGGCTGAGGGAGTTCGTGTCAAAATTCGCACCCAGAAGAGAAGACAGTAGTTCTGCGGGAGTCTGGCTAGATATTTGAGAAATGGCCGCAGCAAGTTGTTCAGGCGGCGCCTGCTGAAGCGCGGCCAGGTCTAGCTGCTGCGGCAGTTGCTGAGGAGATGGGATATAGTCGAGCTCTGGCTCGTAGTCGGAACCATCTTGCATGGACAAATCGTCGTTGTCAGACTCGGCCGGGATCCGGGAGGTAAGTGCAAATTCGGGAGTGCTGAAGTTGGACGAGTAAAACGTCTGGTCATCAGCCGACTCCGCGGCGGCACTGGACGCGACATTTGTCTTTGGCTTTGCCGAAGCGCCGCCCAAGTTAGTGATATCGTCTTGGGATAGAATTGCAACTGGAGGAGGGGTAAATGTCTTCTCGAGCTCACGCCCCCTCCGCAGGACGTCGTCCACAATAAAATCAACCTGCGCCCCGTCCAACTTTATGTTGCCTCGCCGGTTGGGCGGCTCCCGAAGCAATGCCTCAACCCTCGCGCGTTGTAGAGGAATCTCTGGTGGTGAGATGTTACTGGGCGACACATGACGCTCTCCAGGAGCAAAGCCCAGACCGGGAAGAGACGCAGTTGCGGCCGTCACTGCCGACAGTCGGCTGTTCTGTCCAAACGCCCCGAGGTTGTCCCCCAAATATACACTATGCGTGCCAGCACCGGCGCCATTTGCCAGTTGGGAAGCAACAGCAGCTGTTGTTGCTATTGATGTAGCTTCCATATGCGTGCTACGACCAAATGGTCGTTCTGGACGGGCGGGCAGGTTCGGGCTCGTAGTGCTCCTGCTCGTGCTCGAGGGTGCAAGGTGTGGTGGGATCTTGATTCTCGGATGCTTCCCAGACGTGATGCTCTCGCTCAGCTTGACAATCCTGTCAAACTCCATCATGCGATGCAGGTCGTCGTCTGGCAAAGACGCAGAAGGGCGCGCGGCCAGTTCCACCTCGGTCGACATGGTGGTAACAGGGTACAGCGAATCGGTCGGTGTATCAAAAAGGACCTTCGATGGAAGGTATATCGGTCTCGAAACGCACAACGGCGAAGAGTACCTGGAAAAACAAGGGGGTAGAAAAAGCAAAGGGGGAAGGGGGGGCTGGCGGCAAGAAAAGCCAGCGCCTACCACGCGACGACGATAGACACAACAGAACCAAACATCGTCGTCTTCATCTTCTTCTGCGCGTCTTGCCTTCCGGATGGAGACCAAAATCAGATGGCGAAATGAGCCGCGGTGCCAAAGCAACTCAGTACAGTCCGGCGTGAGGCTGTCGAAGACAAAGAAAGAATCGCTGGTTGACGGCGATGGATCAAATTAATAGGTTTGGATGAAAGAGCAGGAAAGCGGCAAAAAAAGCAGACACAGCAAAATAAAAAGTTCTGGCAGTCGCGACCCAGCCACTAGTGAAATGCTGCAGCTCCAGCACTGACCACCTGCAACAACAATGGGCCCCATAAAAAAAGCGCCAGCGTTCGCCAGCGCATGAGGAAGCTGCAGCCGCGTTATCTTATCGCTTCAACTGGCAGTGACGACCGACTTCACTACATCGAGACTCGCACTTTTGCGTGGTTTGACTCACTCGGCGACGACCGGTCGACAGAGCCAGCCTCCGCCATTACAAAGCAGATATCCTTTATGACCTGTTTGTACTTCTTGTAATTTTCTCATAAATGAGCATCACCATATGTCGTACAGCCTCGTCTAAATAAGAGTCGAAACAGCATTTGACACAAGCCAAGTCAAGTCCCCTGAAATTTAGCGCTCTTGCCCGTTTGTCTGCGTTCATCAACCGACGAGGACGGCTTTCCCCTCCCACGTGACCCGGTTAACGACGGCAACCTCCGACATCAGACTCTCAAAACCTCCGATCTCGCCAGCTCGTCACCATTTCGAAGCTCTGACGGGCAACACGCCGTAAGTCACCGAAAATACGGGTTGGTCATGCTGAAAGCACTCCCTGCTCCTCTTGCGCTACTTGGCTCAGGGCTGCGACGCTCATGCATGATACAGAAGGCCGCATACGATTTCAGGAAACAGAATCAACACACGAAAGCGACAAATATGGGCGACGCAGCGTCACTGCCCAGTGAGGCCAAGACGGGCGCCACACAGACACCCAAGAAGGTCTTCTTCTTGTACGTTTCCTTGCCCGCACTACAGAGCCGACGATACGACTGAGACTAACACCCCACGATCAGTGACATTGACAACTGCCTCTACCCAAAAAGCAAGTAGAGACCCTCTTCGCTCTTGCCTGTAACTGCTCACTTGGCAAACTAACACAGACTCCTCCCTTCCCAGGCGCAAAAGTCCACGACCGCATGGCAAAGCTCATTGACGAGTACTTTGTCAACCACCTGTCGCTGCCGTGGGACGAGGCTGTGCGGTTGCACAAGGAGTACTACCAAAACTACGGCCTGGCCCTTGAGGGCCTGGTGCGGCACCACCAAATCGACCCGCTCGAGTACAACACAAAAGTAGACGACGCGCTGCCGCTCGACGAGATCATCAAACCGAACCCGGTCTTGAAGCAGCTGTTGCAGGACATTGACCGCGACAAGGTGCGGTTGTGGCTCTTCACAAATGCGTATGTGACGCACGGCCGCCGCGTGATCCGGCTACTGGAGGTCGGTGAGCACTTTGAGGGCATCACGTTCTGCGACTACGGTTGTACGCCGCTGGTGTGCAAGCCGCACAAGGACATGTTTGCCAAGGCGATGCGCGAGGCGGGCATCGAGCGGGTCGAAGACTGCTTCTTTGTCGGTGCGTATTACCCCAGGCACAGAATCTTTGACTATCCATTACTAACATCCCAATTCCAGACGACTCGTACATTAACTGCAAGAGCGCAAGGGAACTGGGCTGGACAGCGGCGCACCTGGTCGAAGAGGGAGTCACGCCGCCACGAACACCGGCGTCGCAATTCCAAATCAGCACTCTGAACGAACTGCGTACAGTCTACCCGCAACTCTTCAAGAGTAGCTCTGCTTGAGCAGGCGCAGGAATGGTACAAGAGCGTTTATGCGAAGCGTTGCGTGCACATAATTTTGTTTGTCGTAATGAATTCACGGGTTGGGGGTGAGACCATCTGTTTGTGGCATTTTGTTGCGTTTGTAGACAGATCTGCCGCGATAGATTTAGACCTCAGCAGACAAGCGCTTGGGCGTGATCCTTTCTTTATGGGGCGGTTGCATTATATTTTTAAGCATTGTCTTATTTTTTGTGTCAAATAATTCATGGGGTATCTATCTTCTAATGTGTCTCTTTCCAATCGGCCGTTCCTGCGTCTATGGCCGCTTGATGCTCCGAATAACGCCGTCCAACTTCATCAGCATCTCGTCCCTTTCTCGTACCGCCTCTTTTCGCTGCACCTCTGCCACCTTGAGCTCCTCCTCCAGCTCGCGGATCAGCCGCTCCTGGTCTTGTTCTGTGTTTTCGAGGCCCGGGAGGCTACCGATGAGATACTCAATCTGCTGCTCCTTGTACACGAGGTCGCGCGCCAGCTCCTCCTGGCCTTGCCGAAACTCGTCTGCCGGTATTGACTCGACTAAACGGAAGAAAAGATGTATATTAGCACCACGAAAGCTCGAGATCGCTACATAATAAACAAGGACAGGGGGACAAACCGGTCAGTGTCCGCGGCTGGCTCTCGGTCTTCTGCTGCTCCTGGATGATGTCGGTCGGGCCCAGCTTCTCGAGATTGTGATGACGCTCGAGGAAGTAAAGACACGCGAGGAATTGATGCGCAAGCTAGGGAAGAAACAATCAGCGGCTGCTCTTTCTGCACCTGTCCTGTCCTCTTGCTGAAGGGCATCGTCGACGCAGTTTGCGATGGGAAGTGGCGGGTGCAGCTTACCTGGTCCACGGCATCCTGCACCTGCGACAAGCTGTCGACCGTCTTCTTTTCAGCCATGGTCTCGATTGGCGATTGGCAGCAACACGCGGAGGCAGAGAGGTCGCGGGGCGAAGAGTTGACGAGAGGTTGATACTTAATATTACGACGTATTACTCCGTTAAGTCCACAGCATACGTCGTGCAGGTCGCGCTTAATGCCCGTACTCCGTAGAGCCTACGCGACCCACTGTAGGTCGTCAACGAAATGCTGTGGCGGTGCTCTGTGGCTAATGCTAGCTCCAAATGTGGTGGAATTATCAGCTTCCTCAATGGGCTAACGGCACTCACGCGCGCCAAACCACGCAACCAAATAAGGCCTCCACGCCCGCCCCAGCAAGGTCGTCTAGTCGTCCTGCGCCCCTTCCACCTCCACCCAGCTTTCCGTCCCGGTCGCTCCTGCCTGACCTGCCTGCTTCCTGCCCACTGCCCAAAATTGGCGGCACGCCCCCCAACCACGCCGAGCTTCGTCATCTCTTCCACTGCTCACCACCTTCACCCATCACCCTCACTTTTCTCTCTTTTGTTTTGCATCGCCATTGCACGCCATTTGTGTCGTGTGGCCCATTCCTCTCATTTTCCTTACCCAGCCGCTCCCCTGTGTCTGCGCTTGCTCCCACAATCAAGCTGTGTTGTCCTCGGGGGGCTTCGCCTACTCCTTTGCCCGCTGGATGTTTTAGCTTTGTTTCTCTCCTTTTTTTTCCCATTTCCTTTTTTGTCGAGCTTTTTCCATTCGCCGACACTCTTTGTGTCTGCTTGCACGCCTTTTCCCATCTCAAGCTATCTAAATTCCCAATTCTTCAAGGGATCCGTTCATCGGCCCTGCCTCTTGCGATCCTAGCCAGCCTTGCGCCCCTATCGAGTTGACCGAAACCGCCATGTATTCGAACTCCAACTCCTTCCTCGGCGGCGGCGCCGGCCTTCGTCCCGGCCAGCAGCAGCAGCAACCGCAGTATGGCACCGCTTCGCCGTTTGGTCAGCCGCAGCAGCAGCAGCAACAGCAGCCGGGTCCGTTCGCGCCGCAGCCGACTGGCTTTGGTCAGGCGCCCCTGCAGTCGCAGTACACTGGCTACCCCGGCCTTCAACCCCAGGCGACGGGCATGCCTCAGCAGCTCCCCGGTCAGCTCCAGTCGCAGTACACCGGCTTCCCTGGCGGCGGCTTCCAATCGAGTGCTGCTCCGCCCATGCCTGCGATCCCGGCACAATTCCAGCAGCAGAACCAGCAGCAGCAGCAGCCCCCGCTACCGTCACTGCCGCAGCAGTCCTCGAGCCCCTTCTCCTCCGCACCGTCGCAAGGCCTCGCTCCCCCCGCCGTGCCGATGAAGCCCCAGCCGACCGGCTTCCAGGAAATGGCCGCTTCGTTCCATACCGGTGGTGGTGCCGCGGCCCGCGCTTCAGCTGCCCAGGCTGCCAAGCCCTCGTCGAAGATCCCGAACATCCGCCTCTCCTTTATCACGGCCCAAGACCAGGCTAAATTCGAGACTCTTTTCAAGTCGGCTGTCGGTGACGGCCAGACGACGATGTCGGGCGAGAAGGCGCGCGACCTGCTTCTGCGGTCAAGGCTCGACGGCGACTCTCTGTCGCAGATCTGGTAGGTCCTGGACAGCGGGAGCGTAGCGCTCGGAAAGGAGATGTATTCACAGCTGTATTTGAGGCGTACTAACTTCATGCCACTTGTTTAGGACTCTGTCCGATACCACCCGCTCTGGACAGCTTCACTTCCCCGAGTTTGCGCTCTCAATGTACCTGTGCAACCTGAAGCTCACGGGCAAGACGCTTCCCTCGACCCTGCCAGCCAACATCAAGAACGAGGTCTCGAGCATGGTGGACATTATCAACTTTAACATCGAGGACGATAGTGCCAATGGCGCCGCGCAGTCCGCCACCAATGCGCCCGACTTCTCTAGCCGCCAGACCACGGCCTCTCCCCCGGCAATCCAACACCCGCAGCCGCAGCCTTCGAACTCGCAACTCCTCCAAGCATCAATGACCGGCTTCCCCGGCCAGCAGCAGCAGCAGCAGGCTGGCTTCCTCAGCCAGCCCACCGGTTTCCAGCCGCAGCCCACCGGTTTCCAGGGTCTCCAGCAGAACCCCCAAGCCGCCGGATACAACGGTCCTCGCCCTGCTATGCCGCCGATGCCCACTGGTTTCGGTACCGCTGGTGCCGGCATGGCGGCGCCATTGAACGCCCAGCCGACCGGACGGCCTGGCCAGTGGGGTCTGGTCAACACCCCCTCGACCGGCCTGCCGAACATTGATATTCTCCAGGCGCGGATGATGCCGCAGACAGGCCGCGACCAGGGCAATGCCGGCAGCTTCACCACGGCCGGTCTCCAGGGCAATGCGCAGATTCCGTGGGCCATCACCAAGGGCGAGAAGACCACGTACGATGCCATTTTCCGCGCGTGGGACGGCATGAACAAGGGTTTCATTGCCGGTAGCCAGGCGATCGAGATCTTCGGCCAGAGCGGCCTGGCGAAGCCCGACCTCGAGCGCGTCTGGACCCTGGCGGATCACGGCAACAAGGGCCGTCTGAACCTCGACGAGTTTGCGGTCGCCATGCACTTGATCTACCGCAACCTGAACGGTTACCCTGTCCCCGCCCGCCTCCCCGCTGAGCTCGTTCCTCCGTCCACCAGAAACTTCAGCGAGTCGCTCGACACGCTGAAGAACCTTGTCAACCAGGAATCCGACCACCGCAAGAACTCGGGTGCCGCTCTACTTCCCCAAAAGACGGGTGTCAGCTACCTGAAGAGCCACTCGTTCCGCGGCAGTGGTGGGGCCTTTGGCTCAAACCGCAAGGACGGCACTGTCTTCAAGAACGACGACGAGGCTGTTAGCTACAAGTCCAGCGCTCGCCGCAGACTGGGCGGTGGCAACGAATCGCCACGGCCCGACTCTCCGTCATCGGTGACCTCCAACGACGATCTGACGCTGGATCAGCTGCGCAAGAAGCTCCGGGAGAAGCAGGTTGTCCTGGACGCTCTGGACTTCAGCGACGAGAAGAACGCTGAAGAAGACCAGATCCTTGACAGAAAGGACCGTCGCGAGGCCGACGAGCTGTACCGCCGGATCAGACGCCTCCAAGAGGACATTGACGGCCACCCGAACGCGTCCCTGGTCAGCACCAGCGGCAACTCGGATGCCGAGCGCCGTACCCTCAAGCGCCAGCTCCAGACATTCACCGACAAGATTCCCAGTCTTGCGTCCCAAGTCCGGAAGACGGAGAAGGCCATTGCCGACGCGCGCCTTGAGCTCTTCCGCATCAAGGACGCCAAGGCGAACCCCAATAATGCTGAGCCCGTCGTGGGCACCGGCCCTGGCGGTGCCGTGACCGAGTCCGACCGTGTCAAGGCCCGCGCCAAGGCCATGATGCGCCAGCGCACGGCTGCTCTCCGAGGCGAGAAGGTCGAGGCCTCGGACAACGGCGCCGACGCCGCGAGACGCCTGGAAGAAGAGAGCGTCAAGGTCCGCAACGAGAAGGAGAACAACGAGCGCATGGTCCAGGACGTCGAGGACAGCGTCCGCGACTTTTCCGCCGGCATTGAGGACAGCATCAAGGACACGGGCGACAACTCCACCTCCGAGCACGAGCGCCGCCGCTGGGAGGATGCACTTGGCGTCGAAGACGAGGTCCGCGACTTCATCTTTGATCTCCAGCGCTCCAGCCGCTCGAACCGCGTCCGGGCCCAAGACCGCCGCCAAGACGCGCGGACAGCACCTGCGGACTCCGGCTCGCACTCCGGTTCCCCCAGCACTTCTCGCGTCGAGAGCCCGGTGTCCAGCTCTAGAACCGCGACACCCACTGCCGGGGGTTCTTCATACTCGGCCTACAAGACGCCCGAGGAGAGAGCCGCCTATATCAAGGAGCAGGCTGCTCAACGCATGCAGGAGCGCCTTGCTGCTATTGGCATCAGCCGTCGTGGCGAGTCGCCTGCACAGCGGGCGGAGCGTGAGCGGACGGAACGCGCAGAAAAGGCACGCCTGGCCGATGAGGAGACGGCGCGCCGGGATGCTGAGCGCAAGGCCAGACTGGCCGAGGAGCAGGGCATTCCCCCTCCGACTGCTGCTGTCCCCACCCCTGCTGCCGAGACAAAGCGAGCACCTCCCCCGCCGGCTGTCCGCAAGACACCCAAGGCCGAGGAGGAAGAGCGCCTGGAGCAGCAACGTGCTGAAACCAAGCAGATTGAGTACGTCCCTGCGGTGCATTAAATTGTTCGAAAGTAAAGACCATTTAGCTAACAGTATTACAGGACCAGCGCAAAGGCCGACGAAGATGAGCTGTCGACAGCCGCGCAGCGTCTCAAGGACCTTGAGGAACAGGTCCGGCTAGGCAAGATCAAGAAGGATGAGGAGAAGAGAAAGAAGAAGGCTGCCCTTGCTGAGGCCAAGGAGAAGGAGTCCAAGCTGGCAGCGCGGCGGGCAGAGATTGAGGCTGCCAAGAAGCGCGAGGAGGAACTCCGGCGCCAGCTGGAGGCTATGGACGACGACTCGGACTCTTCCGACGACGATGAGGGCCCGCAGCAGATCACTCCCCAGGCCTCTACGCCGACTCTCGCCAGCAGCCAGATCAGCAACAACGACCGCGATGTTGCGCCGGCCGCAGTCATCCCGCCTATCCCTACGTCCAACGGCAACGCCACGTCACCGGAGGAGACGAAGCCCGAGAGCCGCAACCCGTACTTCAAGATGCTGTCGCAGTCCTCGGGTAGCTCTTCTGTTACTAGTCCGGCAACGGTTGCGACCCCGCCGGCATCTACAGGTCCTGCAAGCGATGCGTCTACCAACCCCTTCCACCGCATGACAGCCAACCCTGTTGTGGCCGCCCCTGCTGCCCTCCCGACAGGCCCGATCTCTCGGAAGCGTGCAGACACCGACGATGGCTGGGGCTCGGATGCGAACGACGATGAAGAGGAGGACTCGGATGACGACGATCGGCCAGGCGGAAAGAGCGCCGCCGAGCTGGCGTCCCGGCTCTTTGGCAGCATGGCGCCTCCCCGGCCGCTGTCGGCTGTGGGTGACAAGAACACGAGCGCCTCTCCTGCGTCCGTGAGCTCGCCCACGGTACCCCCGCCACCTCCTGTTGCGGCGCCCGACGTGCCTCCACCTGCACCTGCGGCCGAGGCGCCCGAGGCCCCTGTGTTCGATGCGCCGACGTTCGCTCCTCCCCCTCCTCCGGTCTCTGGCTTTGAGGCGCCGTCGGCTCCTCCGCCGCCACCACCTCCGGCACCAACATCGGATGCCCCGTCTGCTCCTCCGCCGCCGCCGCCGCCGCCACCACCAGGTGGTGCGCCTGGTGCTCCCCCGCCGCCCCCTCCGCCTCCGCCACCAGGCCCTCCTCCTCCGCCAGCTGCCGGTGGTGGTGGTGCGGGCCAGCGCCCCCCTGCTTTCCTGACCCAGGTCAAGACAGGCATGGCTCTGAAGAAGACGGTCACTGTTGACAAGAGCGGGCCTGCCTCCGGCGGTCGCGTGTTGGACTAATCTAGACGTTCATGCCGTGTGCAAGTAGCGCCGCACTCTTTCCCTGCTAGATCGGCCTACGCGCAATTATCCAGATCCTATAGCGACGCTTTGTTGGCTATTCTCTATGCTATAGGGTCCACCGGTCTTTCGTCTTCTTTTATGTTTTTGTTTTTTTCTTCTCTGTTTTGTCAAATGAGGATGTGGTATTGGTGATGTGTTGTGTTTTTCTTTCTTCTTCCGTTGCCGCTTCCCCCAGCAACGAAACAACAACCGAAGAGAGGCGATGGAAGAGGGGTGGGAAATTTTTTTTTTTTTGCGATAGGAGGAAGCCGTTTGCTTGTACCGACCCTGCAAGCCTTTGCCGCCTTTTGCACATACACGTACATCCCACATGCCCTTGTCATCCACATGCCCTCTCCCCCGCTTGTTGCTCTTTGCTGCTTCTGTTTCCTTGTTTATATTCTTTTTTT
This sequence comes from Sporothrix inflata, assembly GCA_021396225.1. Classification (NCBI taxonomy): domain Eukaryota; kingdom Fungi; phylum Ascomycota; class Sordariomycetes; order Ophiostomatales; family Ophiostomataceae; genus Sporothrix; species Sporothrix inflata. The sequence continues at coordinate 180,119 of WNYF01000026.1, forward strand.
TTAGTTTGCCAATAATTCTTGCCCGATATCTGTTCTATTTACCCTTCTTTTCTCCTTGGGGTGTCTTTTTTGTTCCGTGCTTCTGTTTTGGTTTCTCTCCCGAGAGCCAATCCTTGTTGTGGATGCATGTCAATAAAAACATGCGATGGTGGATTGAAGCGAGAAAGACGAGCGAGCGAGAGAAAAAAAAGAAGACGTTAGAGGTAGTTTTAATATTTTTGTTGGCCCAAGTCCAGTTGTTTTATCTCGTCGTTATATCAGTATTGCCTTTGTACGTTTATACCGTGACGAGAAAAGGCTCGATAGTATCCCTGCCCTGGTGCTTAACATCGTGGTGTCGTGATGTCTTGCTAATGCGTTGGTGCTATACCTGGTTTTGGTGATTGACGACATTTACTGCTCTTCTTTTTTTCAGAAACCAGGTTTCGGCAGCTTTTTGTATGGTTTTTTGTTGAACATATCTACATTTTGAGTTTTTTGTGGCTTTTTTGGTTGGTGGTTTTTTGGTGTTTTTTTTTACATATCTATAATTTCCTTTAATATTTTATTTCTTTTTTGCTGGCTCGTATAAAAAAAGTCGATATTTTTGTAAACCATTGGACTGGAAATAAAAAAAAACATACAAAACTTATCGAACGTTGGACAAACCGTAAAAATGTTCACACAACTTTTTCTTCACTCACTCACTAGGCTTCCATAGATATTCGTTCTCTCAACGTTTTCGTAACACACATGTGAATAAACCACACCCCTGCATCTAGTAATATAGCTCATATACGATGTACTATATTTGTTAAAGCACCGGGCCCGACACCGGGGAAACCAGTTAGAACGACCTGGCAAGACAGAGAAACAATGCGGAGAGAAAAAAACACGAAAATAGAAGGCAATCGTAGAAACAAAAACCAAGATACGATATCGAAACTGGAAACATATCACTCGGCATAACATGGGCTCATCAGGAAGTTAGAAGTCTACACCTGGATCATAGACCGAGAGATACTTTGTACTTTACAGGCCTACCTTGCCCCGGCTTCCACCTGTGGCCGTTTAACCGTGGTTCAACCAAAGAAATGTGTCTGCCTGAAATATTTAGCGACAAACGTTCTTCTTCCTTCTCCTCGCCTTTCCCGAATGGGGCTTCTTGAAACGAGACTGGTATTCCTGCCGCTGCAGGAAGCCTTTCATGTCCCCTTCGCTCGCACGCCGTACACCGTATGCCGTACGCGGTGCAGACACAGCCTGTCGTATCTTACCATTGCATATGCGTGCCAATGTGCGTGCCTGTGCATACCTCGTGTGAGCGTGCACAGGTCCTGTACGAGACCGTTTCACATGCACTGCAACGAAGCGATACGAGCAGCAACTGTAAAGGAAGTTTTAATATACCGCGAAAGAGAGAGAGCCCCATGGTCGCGGTTCTAGTATCGAGACCTGACCTAGGCACTCATCAAATGCGCTGGCGTCTTTAGGCGTGTTCCTCCTCGCCCGCTATGGCAGTGATTGTCGCCGTCATCTCGACCCGATCGTGAAAGTTTGCTAAATCGTCAAACCGTCAAACCGGTGTAAAATCTCGTCTCGCTGAGCCGGATTCGCGTGACGCGATTCGCGGGACGCGCCCTGCTCGCCCCATCTTTTTGATTTGTTCTGCGGTTCTGCTCGGGACACGAACTGACGAACTAGACCAGACTCGTCGTGTCCCCGTATCATATCTCTCATCTCATTATTTGACGTGCTCCCTTCTGTCTCTTTTTCTTCTCGGGTGCAGGACCCGTTTTTTCCCTTTATTTTTTTAACACTTGATCGCTCTGGCCCTATTAGTGGGATTTTATTTTACATGGGGTTGCTTTCTTTCGTCGTCTTTTGTTGTGGTTTTTCTTTGCACGAGGTTGAGAAGGCCTACCAGAGCTAGCCTAGCACACCGTGTCGATGACAGAGTCTCTTCCAAAGAGGGGAGAGACGGGGAACGAGGAGAGAACGGCCCCTCTTCAGCGACGGCAGCTGATCCTACTCGTCCCGGGACAGAATTGAGCATGACATGCCATTTCGGGGAGCCTGGATGCGTCTCTCTCCACCAGCTGGGCCAAAGCGGTAGATGAAGAATGGAGCATGAATAAGGAGGACCAAAACGGGCAAAAGAGGCTCCAAGTTCGAGAAAGAGAGAGCACCCCGTACGCGAGAACGTTGCTCCAAGATATGTGGCACCTATGGCTGTGCATATACGGAGCACTCGTCTCCTCGTTTGACAGAACAAAAGTGGTGATGTTCGTGCTGGAATGGTGAATGCTGCAGAGCGTCTGCTGAGACATTGATGAAATTGTGACATGCCGCCCTGGGCAAGTTTCCGTCGTATGATTTTGATGTGAGTCCGTCGTACTTTGACAGTCGATGACCCGTTTCTTTCTGCCAAGTGGACAGCTCGGACAGGTACAAAGTACTTGCACTTTCTGCGTTCTCCCCTCCAGCGACGATCGTGATGTCACACGTCGCGTTAGAACACCACGGAGACAGGGCACAGGGGCTGAAGACTGGGAAAGGACCAGCTGGAAGCTGCAGAAAGAAGAAAAAGGAAAAAAAAAACCACCTGAAATCGATCTCTCGTCCAGACCCCGGCGATCCTCTTCGATGACCACTCGAAGTTAGACGCTTCCTGGCCCTCGTTTCTGGCCGGGTCGCTGGCCAGGCCTCACTTCAGCGGACAGATAGACTGCCCGAGAGCACTGCTTCATCGCTGGTCTCTGGCCGCCATAGATGGCCAGTTGAGCGGTGAAGCAAATGAAGCTCGGAAGCTGCCACTGTCATGGCTGGAACGGGGGCAATTAATCAAGAACGCGGCCATCAAGTGCTCGAGCGATCGAGAACGAGACCATCAGACCTTCCCCGACTTGGACCATCGGCATGCTGCCCACTCGTTCTCGGCCATGGCATCTGATTCTGATGGGCAGACGCGCTTCGTCTTTCACTTTATGAGCTGCATGCACTTTGTCGGCCGCCCCCTCCTTCTCCTCTTTCATTTGACTTTCCTTTCCGGACCGTGACTCGGTCCCTCCCCCCCTTACGGTTCACCTCAAGACGTTGCAGTTGTGGCATCGTTGTGCAACGGGCCGAGCGTACGTCGTAGTTCGATACCCGTGTCGTGTAAAACAGCGGCGTGGAAAAGAGAGGACAGACTGCAAAACGGCCGGCGGGTGCATGCTCTCTTTTCGTTTCGTTCGGAGACCACGATCCCTGGTCTTAATTGCCCCTTTAGCATCTTAGAGGGCCCGTCAGGGATGCGATAAAAGAATTTTTCCTCCTCGCTCTTTCCTTTCTCTCTGTACTCTCTCTCTCTCTCCTGCTCCGCTCGCTCCTTCCGGATTTCAGCTCGCTCGTTGGCCTATGTCTGCGGCTAGACACCGCCCCATCGCTCTTTCCTTCTGCGACGCCGGCCAGGAATTCAACGAGTTGTCTCTCGCCAAAGAGAGTGCGGCGTATGATCACGTCAATCACGAGGTCAGAAATGCAAAATACCGATGGTTGTCTCTTCTTTCAAGCAAACTCTTGGCGCTAAGGCAAGCCGTTTGAAGTTGACAAGAATTTTGCACTTTTGGGTCACTTTTTGGTCACTTTGGGCGGTGGTCACGTTTGGGAGCCAACGAGAACGAGCGGTGCGTTTCGCAATGCGGGCCCCGTGTAATTTGATTGGCTGACGCGACGTGTAAATCAAAACAAAGACCGACGCGTCGGGACGCGCTCACGCGTTTAGCACCACCCGGCGCCCCCGCTCGCGGCTCATGCGTCCCATTTTCTCCTCTTTCACGGCCCAACAGCATTTCAACCTCAACTTTGAGGCGGCCGTTTCTTCGTCTTCTTTTTCTTTCTTTGACGTCTTTGACTGCCTTTGCTTTCATTTTCATCCTTTTTACCAGCACCCTCTTTTCTCGCTTACACACTACTCGAACGAGGGTGTCGCATTATATTGCCCTGCAGGCTGGCCATGGCAGAGTGCGACCACGTACGGAGTACCCCTACGCTACGCTGCAAAAAGTACTTCCGCCCCATTTTCTGCGGAGCGCACAGGGGACGTTATGCATCTCCGGTGGCACACAGGCCAGCCCAGAGCAGGCCGGGCGGCAAGCAAATGGCAAAGGGCAGGTGCATTGTATTCTCACAAGAAAGCAGGCAAGAGCGATCCACTCAAGACCGCTTCCAACATTGCTCTCCGAATGCTCTCTGCTCGTTCGTCCACGTATATTGTCTCTCCCTCTCTGCCTTCCAATCATTCTGCCCCGCCGCCATCAATCCCAAACTCCTCTCTCCCCTCTTCTTTTTCTCTCCCTGCATTCGCTCGGGTCGTGTTCGAGGTCGCGGCCGGTCCTTTTCCTGTTCCACTTTCTTGGATGCTCGGGTGTTCCTCCAGGGCGCTAACTGATCGCCATCCCTTGGCCTAGGCGGCTTGCCATTCGCTGTCGCCTTATCGGCTCATTCTTTTTTGTCTCTTTCCTTTTCTGCTCTCTGTATGCCGGTCACACTCCTCTGCCGCCTCGTTTCGTCTTTCCGCAAGCTTTTTTGCGTCCGTATGCAAACGGAGGGTTACGTAGGACGATACGGCATCGGGTAGGTGCGTTGTAGAAACGAGAACAAAAAAAGAAAGAGGCATGGGGGCCAAAGTGGCGGGGAAAGAGCGAAGAGCGAACTCTGCTTGTACGGAGTCCAGGATATGTGCTTCTTTCTTCTTTCCGTTCTTCAGTATGGGCCATCGACTGCCGAATTTGGCACATACGAGACTATTGTCGACGGCTAAAGAACGACGCAAGGGAGGGAAAGTGCTCTGTCTCTGTCTCTGTCCCTGACTCTCTCTTTCTCCGGATGTCTCTGTCTTGCCTTCCGTAAAAAGGTGCAGCTCCAGATTGCGATAGGACTCTGCACGGCGGGGATGGCAATACCTAGCTCCTAGCAGCATGCCCGCCAAATGCTCCTCTCGTCTACGGAAAGGACGGGTTGCTGATCGTTCTTGCCTTTGCTCACCAGCTCGCATCGGGCCCTTTCTTCACGGCCTGGTTTGGCAGGCGTCCGCCGAGAAAGAGGGCTGCCTCGCGAATCCTGTCTCACCATCAGAGCGCCGGCATTCCAGAGGAGAGGCGACATTATGGCGGAGCTCAGCAGGCCATCTTGCCATACGTCGTGGACATGGCCGGGCCACAATCAGCAGCTTGCATCTCGTTCGGTCCCGGAAGAGCTCTGCTGCGTATCAAGCTTCGCCGATGGCGACTTCCTTGCTCTGGCATCGGCATGCATTTTGACCGTGTCACACCTCCCTCTTCTGGCCAACTGAGGGTCCTATTGTACATCGTGCCTTCTCCGTCTTTGCTGTCTTGCTGCCTTGCTCCCATCGTCGTTTGCTCTTGCCAAACCCCCAGGTCCTTCCTCTATTTCGTCCTCGGGCCCCGTTCTCAATGCCCACAGCCTATTGTACCCACTACCCCGGCCGATAGAAGAAACGAACGAAGGCGCAGAACCGAACAGCTACTCAGTAGAGAAGGAAAGAAGAGAAAGAAAAGAGAAAAAGACCGCTGACCCAACCCTTGCCGACGTGTCAGCCTGCGCCCCTACTGTCCAATCCACTGGCCGCAAAACTCGCTCCACACCTCCTTCCCTTGTCCACACCCCCCCTGCTCGTTCACGTTCCCAACCAAGAAGGCAGGGCCAGACAGAAGGAAAGAAAAAAAGACCAAAAAGACCAGGAGGAAGGAGAGAAAACCCACTTGGGCTTGGGTCTCAGGTCGCCTTTTCTGCCAAGTGCTGCAGCACGGTACGCCAGAACGAGAGACGCCAGACTGCAGGTGGTGAGCTGGCCCTGCACGCCCTGCACGGCAATCTGCGGGCAGAGACGGGGTACCTCAACTGGTCCTATTTTTACCTGCCCACTGAAAGTATCTTACCGCCCACGCCCGCTCGCTCTTTCCCTCTCCACCGCCAAACGCAGCCATTCCGCGTCCTGTACGTCGTTCCTTCCCTCTTTGCCCAGTTCTCCTTTCCCCTTTCCTCTCTTTTGTACCCTCTTTCCCTCTCCTTCGCTCCTACTCGCCCCCCTCTTTTCTCCCCTTCTCCTTCTCTCTTTTCTCTTTTCTCTTTTCTGCCTTTCCTATTTCTCGTCTCAAACCTAGCATCACGACCTTTCAATATTTGCACGCATCTCGCTCTCTCTTTCTCTCGCCAACCCTTCGAACCCGAACACGCATTCTACTGCCCCTTTCGACTCACAGCCCCAACCGCAACCACACCGGACGCCCAACGGTTTACACGCCACGCCAGGAACACGAAAAAAAGAACAAACGCGGACCGTGTCCACCAAATTTGCACACCGCGCAGTCACCCATTTTGTCCTCCTATGCGAGGTCCTGTTCGCCACGGCATACACACACTGACTTGAAATCAATTCGCCAAAGGCGTCAACACCAACCACCAGCTTTCGTTCGCCTCATCTTCACTCTTGTTCGAGTACCATCGAACTCCGGAAACCTCGACGCGTCCAGACCCGCTATAAGCGTAAGTGCCTTAGTCTCTTTTTATCTTCCCGAATCTCGATCGCTCTCTGCCCCAAATGCCCAGTTTCCTGCTCACGAAATGCTACATCATTTCATGGACGACATCCCTTTCATACTCTCTTTTCACAAAAAGAGCTCTTTCTCTCTCGAGTACACTCTCCATTCTCGTTACACGCCGTCCTCCTGCATTGCCTCGTCTGCACCGCATCGCGCTGTAGGCAATGTACTAAACTAACGCGGACAACGTACAGCCCCTTGGATATCAGACATATCCGGCCTCACAATCACTCCCTTTGATCAACGCCAGTCCCGACCTTTTTGACGGAACGGCCGCGATGGCTCTGCCTCCGCGTGTCGATATGTCAGACCCCATCCAAATTTACCAGGACAATTTCTTCAACCAGGCCACGCCCATGATCAGCCACGCACCCATGCCATCCGTCTCAAAACCACCCCAACGCCGCCTCATGCAAAACACATTCAACAACGGCAACGCCGGCGCTCCCCTAAGCAACAGCAATAGCAACATCGTCATCAACCCCCCAATGCAGTCCGCTATGAGACACTCGCCCTCAAAAATGGGCACCCCCTTGATGTCCACATCGCCCCCGAGCCCTCTCATGGCCACCCAGCGAAACAAGTTGAACGCCGTCTCCTTCAACCCGCCAGTGGACCACACTAAGCCCACCGACTCTCTGCAAAAGAAGCAGCCTCTCATGTCCCGCTTCCAGACAGTGGCCCAGAAGTCAACGACGACAGAAACGGGTCCGCTCATTCCCGCAGGCCCAGTCATGGGCTCCTTCATGATGGGCAAGGAGAACAACTATCCCATCATCTTCCCGGCCCCACCGGGACTCAACTTGTCGATCGAGAACTACTATCAAAAGACACCTGGCAAGCGGCTTCTGGAACCTGCTCCGATCAAGGACGGACGGCCCATGAAGAGAGCCCGTGTGGATGACGGACCAATCCCTCCACACGACGCGTTCCCGCCCATCATTGACGACGGACTGAAGCCTGGCCACAGCTATGCTATGCTCATCGGCATGGCCATCCTTCGCTCCGCAGGGCGGAAACTGACACTGTCGCAAATCTACAAATGGATCTCAGATACCTACTCGTTCTACAACCCCCAGGACGCCGGCTGGCAAAACAGCATTCGCCACAACCTGAGCTTAAACAAGGCCTTTGTCAAGCAGGAGCGCCCCAAGGACGACCCGGGCAAGGGCAACTACTGGGCCATCGAGACCGGCATGGAGTACCTGTTCATGAAGGACAAGGCCGTCCGCAAGCCGATGGGCGACAGCCTCCAGGTCATGTCGACCACCGTCATGGAGCCGTCGCTGCCCCAGATCCCATCCGGCTTCCAGGAGCCGGCCCTTCCTCCCCAGCTGCCGCCCATGCCCATTAGCATGGTCGAGCCCTCATCCACAGCACCAATGGCCAACACACACTCCACAAGACAGCCAGAGCTATCGTCAGATGCTACTATCATTGTTTCTGATACTGCAGCGCCGGAGGAACAGCAACTGCCATCAGGCGAGGAGAAGAACACGCCTGCCTGTACGGCGGACGCTGTGGATATGTCGGCACTGGACTCGTCTCAGTACTCGCCCATCCCTGCCACCGCCCTGCACTCTTCCCCTCCCATTTCCCGGCACATTGAAGCCCACAGCGGTACGCCCCCGCCTGTACCAAGAGCTCTGCTTGCGTCGTCGGCACAGCGTTCGCGTAAGAGGAAGTCTGTCTCGATGGATGATAGTGGATACATCTCCTCTCTGGAATCCTCTGCTCTCCGCTCCAACCAGAACGCCCGCCAAGTTCACGAAAGCGGCGACCGGTCAAGAATCAAGCGCGGCCGTGCCGAGGAGGAGATTGCTCGTCTGCGTGCCTCGTCGTACGACAGCCCGACCAAAAACCGGTCTCGGAACGGTTACAACCCTGGCTCTTCATCCCCTCTGCGTCAAGGCAACCACAATGACAGTGCCTCAAGTCGGATGCCTCCGCCGCCACTGACGCCTGCAGTGAAGCTCAAGGCGCCGATGAGACCTCCCCCATCGGTGTCGCCGGGCACCAACCTTCGCATGCACCGCGACAAGGTGCAGCACATGCTGGCATCGCCCCTGCGGAAAATGGCCTCGGCATCAGATGATGTTCCAGGATGGGGCAGCCCGACTGGATTTGACGAATCGCTGTACAACTTTACAGACGAGACAGAATTCACCCTGGACACGAACAATCTGGGCAATGCCTTTGAGATCTTCCAGGACGATGCTCTTCCCAACCTCTTCCCTTCCGTGCATAATGGGTCGCCAATCAAGGCACCGTCCAGCAAGCGGTTGCGTTTGGACCGGTCCTATTCGGCCAGCGCTCTGTCTGATGTTACCAATGCCGCAACAAGGCGCAACATCACATCCGCACCCTTCCTCAAGGTGCCTCACCAGTCGCCAGGTGGCCTGTTGGTGGACACACCCAGCAAGTTCTTTGATGGCCTTGGATCGTCACCGAGCAAGTTCTTCAACATGCAATCACCAAGCAAGCTGCCCCGTTCCGGGTCTGGCGGTACTGCCAACTCTCTGTCGGCTGCCAATGGCCTGGGTGACGAGAACTCGTGGCCTGCCCTGGACGAATTCTGTGCTCCGGACTTCCTCCAAGAGTCGGATGACTTCCCCGGCCTGGACATTCTCCAAGGGTTCGAGAAGATCGGTGCCAACATCCAGCCACAGCAGCTCTTCTCTGTCCCGCCGCAGCCGCGCTTGACGCCATACCCCCAGCATCAACAACAGCAGCAAGCACCAAACCGCAGTGGGAAGGGTGCACAGAAGCCCATTCTCGGACGCAGCTTTACTTCCACATTCTAAGATTGAAGTATTGTGTTTGAGAGCGCTTCTCTTTCTACTTTGCTATTCACTATCCACATTCCCTCACATCTCCTATCATTTCCTCTTCCCCTTTTCTTATTTCTTTGCAATGATTTATGATGTCTCCGAAGAAAACAGCGGCTAGCAGCAATCATGTTATGGCTCAGGGGTGTTTGGTCTGCGTTTGTTCTGAGTTTTTATGCTACCTTGATTTATTATGGTGTTCCCCTTTCCATTTGTCTTATCTTCTTTATCTTTGTTTTTCTTACCCAACTATTCTGTCTCTTGTTTCGTTTGTTTACTCCACAGACAGTGCCTTCTTCTTTCTAGGGATTTGATACTTTGTTGGTCGCGGGACTTCACTTGCTTTTTGACCCGAAGTTTATTTATGCCGGACGGAGGAGGGCCTCAACTTGTTTCATCTTTGCACTTATTACGAGCTTCTTTCGCGTTGGGAGCGTTTGCCTGAAAGCCTGATTTTTATTCCCTTAGTTTTTTATTTGTTTGCTTTGTTCATTCTCTTTTTTATGGCCAATGGTGTTGGGAGAGGCCCTGGACATCCATCCTTTGGGGACGAGCTGGGAAAGAAGTTGCCTTTTTTTATTTTATGTTTGTCATTTTTTCGAGGTTGGACCTTATGCTTTTTTTTAGGAGTTGAACTGGGACAGAAAGGGCAGGGATAACAAGATTCGGAAGAACATATCTTGGGGACTACGGGCGTCAAACGATCCAGATATATGACTGAGTACAAGCAACGCTGGCGCCAGCGGTTTATGGCTTGACTACCAATATGAGTTTCTATTTTGCTTTTACAATGATACATTGCAAGTTACATACTGTTGCTTCTGTGTTGTCAGACATTGATATTTAATTATATTGCGTGTATCGGATGCTCTCTCTGTACACAGTATCGCCTCATGGTCGTACGCCTAAATGCCGTACACCTAGTTGCCTCTCGCACGATACAAACGTTGATGGATAGGAGGCAAAAATCAACGTATGGATATGGATATGAATATGAGTAAGGGAACAAAAGCTGCGACTACAGGCCCAACCTACCTGGATAGTCTGCTTGCTACAAAAAATAACGCCACATGATAAAAGAACGGACCAAGAAACCAACAAAGAAACGCCGAAGCCCACCCCGGATCGCAAACGCCCGAAAACAAGGTATCTCTATAAGAAGTGCACAGCGCTGTGGAAGAAGAGGACAGGGCACGGAGGGCGAGACGTGCTCTTATATACTTGCGAGCTCGCCGTAAGAGCAGAAAGAAGGAAGAATCGACAAGGGTTCGTTGTGAAAGGAGGTTGTCGAGGCCTGCTAATATATGCCCATTCGGGTGGCCCAGCCCGCCTCTTTCTGGTTGACATTGATCTGGTAGGGAAACGGGTTCGATTCCGAGGTGGTGATGGGCGGGATGTGGTCTTTGTGGGCGTTGACGGAGGTGACAATCTTCATGACTGCGGCCAGTAGCGTTGACTCCATGGCCTGGCGGACCTTGGCTCGTTCTATTTTGTTAGGATGTGGGCCAATATGACGACAATACGACGGGGGGACGGACTCACCACTTTCCGTGCGCGGCTCGGCCACTGTGACTTTGACCGTCCAGCTCTCCCAGCACACCTCCTCCTCGCCGCCGCGCATGACATACCAAGCCTTACGGCGGCGCTTCTCAAAGAACTGCACGGATATCTGGCCGCGGCCGCCTCGGCTGTTGCCGCCGCCGCCACCACCACCGCCGCCGCCGCTGATGCTGGCCGACTTCTCTGCTTCGAGCTGGCGCACCAGCATTTGGGTCCGCTGATCGATCAGTGTCTCGAGTTCATTGTCGTCGATGTACGGCAGGGTTAGGTCGAGGACGTCGCGGGTGCGGGGCAGGACGGAGGGGAAGAAGCGGTGGAAGAAGATGGTATGGAGGATGCCTAGTCATGTTAGGGGAGTACACGAAGATCTAGTTGTAAAGGAAGGACCTTACCCTTAACAACATCTTGGACGGACGACGGATCAACAAAGGCCTCGACGGTAAACTCAAACGTGGGTAGCCGTTGGTCCATGGCGGGCGGAGAACAGGGACCGGGACAATTGGGGCGGTACTCTCATTCGTTTGCAGTCGGTGGCATTCGCATGTAATATGAGAGAGGAAAAGAATGCGGATATGGCGAATATGGTCGAAGAACCGGGAGGGTTGCGAAAAGGCAAAGGACTGGATATCGCAGGAAATCGCCAGACGAGATTCGATGTGGTAATCGATTTTACGGAAGGGAGGATTGAGGGGTTAAACGCTGACATTGGCTGAACCGACCGCCTTCCGTTCTCAGCGACAAACCTGGAGAAGGGTAAATTGGGGGGCTGCTGCATTCGAGCCTGGTAAGGCCGGGCCGATTTAGGGGGGAAGGTGCAGTGCGTGCGACGGCTGACTATTGGCTGGCATGGAATTCCTGGCATGTGGAAAGAGCGCTGGAGAGGGGGCCGCTCGGTGCCATATGACCGCATTGCTTGCTGCATTGAACAAAGGGAAAGAGCTGCTGAAAAAGCCGCCACCAAGCGAGGGCAGGAGCAAATGACAGCGTGGGCGAGAGGGGAAGGAGCCTGACTTGGGACCAGGCCAGGCTTTGGCTGTCTGTGGTCGAAGCTGTTTCCGCGCTAGGCTTTAGCGCGTGTGTGATCACTCTGGCGCTGTAAAACAGGGCAGCCCGTTGCAATACGCACCGTTGGCACTGGGACTAGTTGCCGCGTGCGTGCCGAGGCAAAGCTGAAGCTCACGCGCGGCGCATACTAATCTACAGGGCACGCTGCTGATATTGGGGTGGCTGGACGGGGCCGGTCGCGACTGCCACTGCTAATCTGCAAAAAGGGCAGGCACGAGCACACGATTCGGCATTATGGCCCTGCACTGCAGTACACTGTAAATATGGAGTAGCAGTCCGATACTAAGCTTGCATCTCACGTCTCGTGAGATCATCGACACTTCTTTCTGCTGCCACAGAACAGCTCCCTTTCTGCCCCCTATCCCGACAACCACCCTTCCTGCACCCTATCGTCGAACTGCGCATCGACTGCGCGCCCATCTGCCCACTATGTTTGCAGCCACGCGGCAATGGTTCCGCCGCCACCGCACGCCCATCGCCGTCGGCGTCGGCATCGTGGGCGCCGGCTATGTGGCCACGCAGTATGTGCTGGCGAAGCTCAACGACGCGCGTGAGCGCATGAGCAGCGACCGGATTGCCAAGGAGAAGTGCGTTTTCCTCTCGTCCCCCGGCGTGCGATGGATTGGATCCCCCCCCCTGGCACTGACACTGACAACTGCTCTAGCCTCCGGCGCCGCTTCGAGCAGAACCAGGAGGACTGCACCTTTACTGTCCTCGCCCTCCTCCCGACCGCCACCACCAACATCCTCGAAGCCATGAACACCGAGGCCATCACGTACCAGATCCAGCACATGAAGACAGGGGCCGCCGCCTCAGGAGCCGCGGCACGGAGCCCGCCCAGCATCGCCGACACGCTGATGACCGAGGACGAGAGCCGCAGCATGATCAGCATGCAGAGCGAGAGCGGCGTGCACGCGAGCCAGGTCGCGCTGCCGGCCCAGGCGCCGACAAGCAACCCGACGGCGGCGACCACCACCGGCGAGACATCCGAAGAGTCGCCGGCCAAGCTGCGCAAGACCAAGCGCCAGCTCTGGGACGAGCTGACCATTAGCTGTGGGTTTCCTTTCTTTGTGTTAATTTCCTTGCCACCACCCTGCTAACACTGCCAACAGCCATCGCTCGCGCATACACCCTCCTTTACACCGTCAGCCTCCTCGTCATGCTGACCCGCATCCAACTCAACCTGCTCGGCCGCCGCAGCTACCTCTCCAGCGTCGTCTCCCTTGCCACCGGCAGCGCCCAGGCCACCATCAGCCTCGAGAACAACGACGACGACAGCCTCCTGCAGCAGCAGCACGCCCTCGACAACAGCGCCGACTTTGAGGTCAACCGCAAGTACCTCGCCTTTAGCTGGTGGCTGCTCAACCGCAGCTGGGCCGACCTGTCCCAGCGCGTCGAGACCGCCGTCCGTGCCACCTTTGGCCACTTGAGCCCGCGCGACCTGGTTTCCTTGGACAACTTTGCCGACTATACCAGTCAGGTGCGCCAGGCCATTGAGCACGGGCCGCTCGAACACGCCGCGCCCTCGCGCTGGCTGTCCCTGGTCCTGCCGCCGCCCGGGCTCGAGGACTATGTGCTGCGCGAGTCCGGCATCCTGGCCGACAGCGCCGCCGCCACATTTGAGCAGATTGACCGGTCCGAGGCCGACCCGTCGGCGTCGGCAGCAGCCGAGCCCGCTCCGAGCACCATCCCCTCTTCTTCCGACTCCCCCGCCCAAGTGGCCGCCCTGCGCCGCATGCTCGACGAGACCGCCGACGTCGTCGAGTCCCCGACGTTCGCGCACGTGCTCACCGAGATTCTCGATGCCGGCTTCGCGACTCTCCTTGAGCGCAAGGTCGCACCCGTCGCCTTTGACCTGCCCCCCTCCGTCGGCGAGGGCAGCCTCGAGCTCAACCGCCTGCGCCACGAGAAGGTTGTGCAGCTGCCCAAGATCCTGTCCGTGCTGACGCGCCAGGCCCACGTCATTGGCAGCGGCATGCCCAACGAGTACCTGCACGAGATGGAGGCCGTGCGCGACCTCGAGGCCTTTGCCGCCGTCGTCTACTCGAGCAACTGGGAGAACGAGATCCACGAGGAGGGGCTGCTGGCCGCCGCCGAAGAGGTGCGGCAGCAGGCCGCCGAGGCTGTGGCTACCTCTGGAGCCGGCGCCGGGGAAGAGAAGTCGGTGCTGATCGGCCAGTCGCAGGTGGACGAGTCGCTCGTCATGGTGGACCCGTCGCACAACACCCTAGAGAGCGCATGGGAGCGTGCCGTGGACAAGTCGTGAGGAGAGGTTGGCGGATTGGCATTTAGATTGGAGAATCAGCGTTGCGTTGCCACCTTTGTTTTTATTTTGGTCATTTCATAACGGTAGGCGTATCACGGGAAGACATAAGATGAAAACATATAAAAAAGGGATGAGAGGGACATGTCCATGCATGTTTCTTGTGCGAAAAGGGGTAGGAGCAAACGGCTTTTGGCCTGCCATAATTTCAAACCTGTATAATAAACAATAAAAACCTAACCATAGATACCATGTCATTTGCATTTCGCTTTGCTTCTTCTTCATGTCTTTGATAACTTTTCCACATGCCTTCCCCCCTACAACAGGCCCCGCACAAATTGGTCCAGCCCCAGCTCAAACAGCTCGTTCTTGACGCCCTCGCCGCCCGCGTGCTCGACCGGCGCCAGCGGGTTTTTCACCACGTACTCCACCCACAGGTTGATGTAGATCTGGTGCAGCACGTTGCGCATGCTCAGCACACCGCAGTCCGTCAGCATCACAAACCGCAGGTTCGCCGGCGTCTCGTAGTAGTGCAGCTTGTACTGCCCCGTCCGGAAACTGATAAAGGCATCGTCGTCCCCGCCCAGCTTGCGCACTATGTTGCGCAGAGAAAATACCGTGCCAAAGATGAGCTTGGCGTCGTCCTTGGACGTCGTCGGCGACACCTGCTGCGGCCGGCCGTTGGCGCCGAGCGGCACCAGCGCATCCAGCCAGTGCTTGGTGTAGATGCATTCGGCTGGAAGGTTAGTGGGGAAGACTCTCTATTATGTGGCAGGGTAGGGGCCACCTACTGTGCCGGTCAAAAATGAAAAACGAGTAGACGGCCATGGCGACGGCCGCTCCTCCGCCTCCCCCCTATAGCGAGTCTCGTGTGTCTTGTTTGGTTCCACGCAGGGAAAAGGGGGTGAACAAAAAGGGGGTAGTGAAGTCGATATTGAGTGCTGATATTCTTATGAGAGACTCGGTCTGCCGTTTGTGAACAGTTCTCAAGCCTTTATTTGTTCGTCGTTGGTTGCCGTGGTGTCGGTCATTCGTCAGGGTTGACGGCGAGTGAGAGTGAGCATGAGATGTGAATGTGTTCCCAACTCGGTATTGCGACACCAAACAAGCTGACGCTTGATTGATGTCCTGTTATATGAATCGTATGCTTATAACCGACCACAGGCGACAGTGAACCGCCCTGAAGGACAGACTCAAGAAGAAATGGCTGAAAACAATGCCAAATGAGAAGAAACTTATGAATATGAGGCCTATTGAAATCCAAACTTATTCCTGTCGCAATTTGTATGTTTTTTCGATGAAAGATGTCATGAAATAGTGGCTTCTATGTGTTCTTTAAGACACCGCTTGAAAAGAGCTGCCATAGCATTTGCTTGCCCGCCTTACCTGTCTCAGCTCTCCAAAGCCCCAAAGCCCCAAAGCCCCGAAGCCCCACTGTAGCTTAAATCGACAACTCTAAATTAGCACACCCCAAACCGTGCTCCTGCCCCAAAGACAGCCTTAAATGACGAGGCTCAACCGAACTCAACAAATGCTCGTCATAGAACCAATAAATCTAGTAGAAAGTAGAAGAGCTGAATGTTTTATTTATTAATCGGCATACTCTCAGAAATCAGGAGAGCACCGCCCCAAACGCTGTTCGCAGCGAAACGCAGCACTCTCAGTGTAGCCTTGTCTTTCTTACTGGCTGCCTGAGTGGCCAGACTCGCCCGCCTCGAGGGAAGGCACGAACGGTTGGTTAGGCCAATCCAACAAACTCGACCGAACAAAAACTGCAGGTCCAACCCAGCCGCTCTCACTCGCTCACCCACTCCCGCCCTTTGTCCTCCGTACCCCTGGTAAGGCGGGTGCATATTCCTATTCCTCCCCTCCCATCGCTCCTGCCCCCTGGGTCTTTTTATTTGTCTTTGACTCCTCCTTCCGCACCCCACCACTTGCTCTCACTTGCTCTCACTTGCTCTGTGATCCCGTTCCCCTTTTTTTCTTGTTCGACCTACATCCAGGATCTCGACAGAAAAAGACACAGAGAAATGTCGCAGCCACCGGCCACACCCCCGGCCAGCGCCAGCGCGCCGCCTGCCCTCGGCGACACCACCAGCAGTTCGCGGCCGTCCACCAGCGCATCGGCCTCTGCCAGCAGCAACAATGACCCCGCCTCTGCGCCGTCCACCACCACCACCAAGCCGCCATCGCTGGCCTTCCCCTTTGGACAGCTTCCCACCAGCCCTGGTTTCTTGTAAGTGCACTTATAAAACAAGCTTCTGCAAGGCCCAAATAAGAGGCAGAGATCCAGAGAGATGGGGGAGGGGGGGCGCAAAGGGCAGGGCCAACGGGCTTTCCCGCTTTCTGCGGGGCCGCGTGGCAGTGCAACAAGGTGCCTGTCGACGTCCCTGTCTGAACATGGAGGATTGGCCGTTTTGCACCTTTATTCTCTTTTATTTCTTTCTATATTATTTCTTTATTGCTCTTTGGAGCTTACAGCGAGGTCTGCGGTTCCTCTTTCTTGCATGCATTGACCGTGACTGACGTGGACGCTGGCCTGCATGTGGCCTTGTCTGGTTTTCCTTTTAGATCGGCTCCTACCTTGCCATCATACCCAAGTCCTCTGAGACAGCACCGTCGAACGCCTTCTCAACATCGGGAAGTCAAGGTGAGCGAGATTTGCTGTTTCTTAGCCTAGCTCTATTGCCGTCACACGGATCCGCCGCCTCCATGAGTTGGCCCCCCTGCTGACCGGGTTTAGGAAACGCTCAATGCCGTCTCCGAGTTTGCCGATGACGAGGAAGACGGCTCCTCTCATCACAAAATCAACCAGTACACAATAAATTTCATGATCGGACGAGGCTCCTATGGCGCTGTCCACATAGCGACGGATCAGTATGGCAAGGAATTCGTAAGTCGTGTGCCGCAGGAATGAGACGATGACAAGTTGAAGAGAGCACGAAGCGAGCATAAGATCCACCTTGCTAACACAAAGTCAAGGCGGTCAAGGAATTTTCAAAAGCGCGGCTGCGGAAACGGGCACGCTCGAATCTCATGAAGCAAGGCCCTTTCCGTGCCGGCCGGTTTCCGGGCCTCGGTGGCCCGGTGGTTGGTCCTCGCGGCCCGTCGTCAAGGCTCGAGGGCGAGGCACAGGCCGAGGCCAATGATGCCCTCTACCTCATCCGCGAGGAAATTGCCATCATGAAGAAGCTGAACCACCCGAATCTGGTGGAACTGATCGAGGTGTTGGACGACCCTGAACAGGATTCTCTGTATATGGTACTAGAGATGTGTAAGAAGGGCGTCATCATGGATGTCGGCCTCGGCAAGACAGCCAAGCCGTACGATGCGGAAGCATGTCGGTGCTGGTTCCGGGACTTGATCTTGGGCATCGAATACTGTAGGTCTTTTCTGGATTGAAAGCGGAGCGTCGTTGAAGATTGCTAATCGGGGCCCCTGCGGCTTGATGCTAGTGCATGCACAAAACATCATCCATCGAGACATCAAACCAGACAACCTCCTCATCACCGACGACGATGTGCTCAAGATCGGCGACTTTGGCGTCTCCGAGATCTTTGAAAAGGCAGACGGCATGCGCACGAGCAAAACGGCCGGATCACCAGCCTTCTTCCCACCCGAGCTCTGCGTCTCCAACCACGGCGGCGTGGAGGGTCCGCCTTGCGACATCTGGTCCATGGGTGTCACTCTCTACTGCTTGCGCTACGGAAGAATACCGTTTGAGCACGAGACCATGGTTGAAATCTACGAGGCCATCAACATGGCAGAAGTGAAGCTTCCAGATGACGAAGACGAAACATTCGTCGACCTCATGGGCAAGATCCTCGAAAAGGATCCCGCAAAACGGATAACCATGGCCGAGCTGAGAGTGCGTTCCCCTACCCCCCCTTCCCCCTAAAGAGATAGTATTGAGCCCGATTCGTCTAACATCTACGTGTCAAGGAGCACCCCTGGGTCACGCTGAACGGCAAAGACCCCCTCCTGAGTGCCGAGGAGAATTGTGCCAACCCGATCGAGCCGCCTAATGCTCTGGAGCTGAACCACGCGTTTACGCAGAAAATGGGCCATCTTTTATGCGTTGTAAGTGCGCAGCACACGTTAACAGTTCATCTACTTGAGGTTTCTAACATACTCGAAATAGTTGAAAGCTATCCGGAAATTCAAAGGCTTGCTCCGTTCTAGGAACCGGGACACTGGCTTGAACTTGCCTTCGTTCGCCAGTGATGTTGCGGATCTCGGCTCGCAAATCTCGTCTATTCGTATCTCGTCCGATCCGGGACTGACGACCGAAGACGAAGTGGCTCGCCTTGTGGAAGAACGGAGAAACAACATTAGGAAAGTCAGTCTGCAGACCAGCTTGCTCCTTGGTAGTACGGCTGCCGAAGGAGGAGGCGGCTCGACAAGCGCTGTCAGTGACGATGCCGGCGGAAGAGAGAACGGCACTGGCATTGGCGCGGACCAGCCGACGTTGCTGCTGGGCATCGGAACGGGTGGCGGTGATGACTTTGGTACCGACGGCCAGCACCATGAGCCCGAGGGCATCGTGTCCGAATCCCCGACCACGGCCGAGTTCGACGTCTACGACCGCGCCTTCCAATCGGAGGTGGCGCGCATCCAAAGTCAAGGCAACAACCTCAGGGTTTTTCCGACCAAAGTCCTCGAGAGTAAAGCCGGAGGTAGTGGAAGCAGCAGCATGGCCGATGTTGTGGCACGCCTTATGAAGGAGGGCAAATAATAAGGCTCGCGGAAGCAGGTGTGCCTAATTCAGCAGTAACTACATCATTGCCTGATTTGTTTTGTTGTTTACTCGGTCGTTCATTTTTGGACTTGCGGATATCCAGGAGGCGGGCTCTTCTTGGATCTGATATGTGTCCGATGGGCGCCGAAGCAAAATCTGGACGGGGATATATATTAGGAAAAGGAAGGAGGACAGTGGGAATCTCGTCTCCTGTGTCTTTTTTTTGTTTATTCGGGCGTTTCAACATTATCCTGGGATAACTCTAGGAAGGCTGTCGAAGGTCTGGCAAAGCAGACGAGAAGCAGTTTCCACAACATCAATTGGATATATTTTTTGGCGTCTTCCTGCATGTTGTGTTGTCATGTCGGCTGTACACTCTCAAGCTCATTTCTAGGAACCACAAAACGGGGTCGCACATGAAATCAGACTGGGCTCTTGGCAGCATATGAGGTTTGACAGCCATCGTCACCAAGACCAAAAAGCATCCAAACACCGACAGAAAAGGCCAAGTCAAGCCACCGTTGCGGCCTGCCCAGGCTCGACCACCGCCAATTTAAACGATTTACACGCGATTACACAACAATGGCGGTCGCCACTGCAGGAGAACAAACAATCCTTTCCAAGATGCCAAGCAGTTAAGGTGTCCTCCCAAGGCTCCTCCTGTGATGCCCCAAAATGGCGCCCGGGCGATCTCGATGAGTCAACGGGAGCGAAGCAACTTGGCCCCGGGGCTAGAGGCGATTCTCTATGACGGTTAGAGGACGACCAGGGTGGCTCGAAGTGGATGGGAATATGCGAGATCTGTATGACGAGTGTATGGCAGGAGAAAGAGCTGCCGAAACAAATCTTGGCGAGGGCAAAACAGCATCTCAGGACCAGAGGGCGATCGTTCGCAAATCGCAGAAAAGCGGCAGTCTCTTCTGCAATCTTTTTCTGAAAAAAGACAACAAAAAAAAACGATCTCTCCTCGGTCTTGGCTATGTCCTGTCGAGCCTGCCGTTTGGGCACAACAAACAGCAGTGGAAGTGTAACAGGAGAACGCCGAAAAAAGAGACACAGTCACAGCCAAGACCTTTCTTGGCGATCCCGCTACGGTCAACAGCAAACGATGACAACAGCAGGGGCAATATCAGGGACAACGAGTATTACCCCTAAGCGGCGAACAATACAACAAGATACGAACACACACAATCTCTCGGCAGAGCGACAGGCGGGCAAAGGTTTGCACGGGAGGCAGGCCAAGTGCCGGTGTAAGTGAGCGGCTGCGCTGTGTGTCGTCGTGCTGCGCTGCGTCCCGCCTTTTCACCTGTTTTGTTATGCTTTGTTTCTTTAATTTGTTCAATTTGCTGTCTTATTGTTTCCAAACTCGGTCCTGTTTTACGGCGCCGTTTACTGGCATGCCGGCATTGGACAGCATCCGGGTGATCGGCGAGGACAGCAGAGCCAAGGCTACTTGTCCCTGTGCAAGTTTGGCTGGCTTGTGGTGATGTCGTAATAGGTACGTATGCAACAAGGAAGCTACCCTGAAACGCAACAACCGACAACCAAGGATTCTTGACAACAGCCGATATTCAATTGGCCGGCAGACCCTGTTTTTTTTTTTTTTTGGCGGCTGGACGACGATAGCCATTTGTTTGATAAGCTTCTTCCCTTAAACAAAATGACATATTTGTTCCGTTTTTGTGGTGTTGTTTTGCCAAGGGAGAATACGAATCAAGGAAGCAATGGAACGTGCCGGCTAGGTTGAAAGCTCGAGCACTGTCGTCGTTTCTGACAGACTAGCCAGGGCGTTATCATCTTTCCTTATCCCGGGGTACGATTGACGTTGTTGTCCACTTGCTGTCTGAAACGAAACAGGGATGGCGATCCTGGCCCGAGTTCTTGTTAAGGAACCGCCCGGCAGGGCGAGGACAAAAGAAAAACTCATTAAAAAAAATCAAAAAAAGAAAAGAATGAGGGATCGACACGGTCGATACTGCGCATCCCGTCTGCCGCCGCCCGCCCTTGTTCCTTGGCCCAAATATGTCGAACCCATAGTTTGTTGTAATATACATACATCATATCAGGAAAAGAGCTTGTTCGAGGTACGGGAGCTGGGGAGCTTTGGTCAAGAGGAATGGCAGGTACAGTTACAACCTTTTTTGGTAATGCAGATGAGCTGTTCTTTGCTCCAATGCTTCTATCAGTTCTCATTCTTTTTTTTGTGTTGCTTTTCTCATTAATGTACACCGCTAGATGCCGTGGCCAGGTTCCTCTCCGAATCTTCCCTTGCTATCTCACAGACCTGGCTACGCCGAATGCCGTTCCTGCACGAAAAACATAAATTGCATGTTGTAGATGAGCAAGAAAAAAAAGAGCATGAATGCAACCGAAAAAAAGTGTGCAGGTGAGGAAAGCAACGAACCACTCGTCTGCGAACGATCGAGCACGGGGGAGCGAGGGCACAGTGGAAGGGCGGGACAAAACCCCATTGAGGTTGAAGCCTTTGACGACAAGACGCGGGTGGTTTGCGTGACGTGATGTTGGGACTAGAAGATTCAAATGCAAAACTGATGCGGAGTACAACTTCATATTTTCTTTTGTTCCATGTTTGTTCTTTTACCTTTTATTTAGCAGGGGTAACACAACAAGGCAACGGTAAAATATGTGCACAAATATTCAAAGTCAAAATACCACCTCGCGTTCATGCAGGAGAAAGCCATGCCCTTGTATGCACGCTGGTACAGAAAAAAGAAAGAAAGAAGCACTTATTTTTACGACGGCTCGGCAGCGGATGTACGGCCACTGCCGGCTTTTGAGTACTAGCTCTTGTTGCACAAGAAATAAAGTATGAAACGAGAACAACACCTATGGGAGAGAATATTATGTCTCTAGCTTTACCTCCCAGGAAAATAAACAAAACGAGCACGTAGAGGCTCGGAGAGGAGAGAGGCTAGATGGGACTGTCTGACGTGTACTACCAATGTAGACATAGAATGGTCTGGCCAGACCGCTCCAAACCGTTCTGTTTATTCATGACAGTTGCGAGGGAGGTTGGGAGGTTGGAGGTTTGGAGTTGGTGGTAGACCGTCAACCTTCCTCAACCTATGACGGAGCGAGAGCATTATCGGAGCTTTCCAACAATGCACGCCGACCTCAGTCGGCCTCTTTGAGGTTCTGCAAGCAAAGGGGGTGAAGGGGGTGATACATGTTGATCGAGCTGAGGGTGTGTGGGCGGTCGGGCGAGGGTGCGAAGCTGTGTAAGTGGTCCGACGCAATGGCGAAGCATGTACGAATTAAATGTTTGAGCAAGGAGGTAAGGAAGACATGCAAATAAAATAAAACAATAAAGGAACTGGCAGGTTCGGGAAGAGGAGCTACAGTGGTACGGAGGGGGGACGCACGCACGCTCGCACACGCACAAACGTACGCATGGGGCATTGCATGCATGCATGCTGCCCGCAGCTGGTCCTGGCCGGCAGCAGCGAATGTACTCGTAGTGTTGCACAATGCATCTCGAGATGGAAGAGGGCAGATTGGTAAATGCCTCATAGAAGCGACCGAAGGGACCGAAGCAAGTAGTGAGAGGAGACGACAAGACGAAAAGGAGAGGAGACAGGAGTTGCAAGATGGAGACCCTCCTCCCACTTCGGGTACATGGTTGCTCCACGTAGGAGCGGAGCATGGGAATATCGGGGACCACAGAGACGCAAGCAGAGGGAGCAAGACCACAGTGAAAGAGGAGCAATGAGGAGCAAAGAGGAGACGGAGGCTGCATGAACAACGGCGTAGCGTTATCTGCTGCTGTTGGGGAGGCAGACGAGGCAGAGTGGAAACGAAGAAGAGACCACGGGAATATAAAAAATTCAGGGAACTGGGGGAAGGGAAAAGGGAGGTAGAGAAAGGGGAACAAAATGGAACAAGAGACTAGGAAAAGCAGAGGCAGATCGATATGAGACGCCGACCCAAGCAAACCGCAGCGAGGGAATGGGGCATGTCTTGGGAATCATAGAGAGAGAGGGAGGGAGGAACAAGAGAGGCACCTCATCACTGCTGCCCACACGACAGACGGATCTCTGCTACCTCCTCTTCTACCTCCTCTGCTCCTCTCCTCACCGTTAGCTTTCTTCTCTTTGACGCTGTCGGAGATTCCCCGCAAAAACAAGTTCCCAAAGGCAGCTACGCGAATTCGGCCGGAATCTCCGTATTGTTGAAGTTTCGTTTCGGCATGGGGAGGAAGGACACAGGGACAGTAGGAGGACAAAAAATGACAGCACAAGGACACGAATTGATTGTGTAAACTGAAAATACCAAAGAAGAGTCGAGTACAACAAAGACGAGGTGAGTGGGAGCCAAGGGGGTATTCGTGAGATTGGAGGCAAAAGCGAGAAGAGGAGGGGACGACATATGATGGGTGGCTACTTTTGCATACAGGAAAGCTTCGACCAATGAGAGCGTATCCGGGGATTAGGGGAAGGAGGGTAACGAGAGGCAAGAGGCAAGAGCAATGGGAAGATATTCAAAAGTGCCTAGGGGGCTCTTTCCAATACTGATACGAGGGTTCCGTTATGTACAAAGGACGGAGTCCGAAATCTGACAAGCATTTGCTGAGGTGGGAAGGAACGGTACGTGGTAAAATAGGTGTGCAGGGAAACAGAGAGGCACTCTGCACTCCGGCATAGCCCTAGCGAGGAACAAGAGCAGGTTGCCGCGGTTTGCTCCTGCTTTGTCTAAGATGGGAGAGGTTGCGAAGAGAAGGGCTGCAGGAAGGTGCAGCGAGGAAGGCACGCAGGTCGTAGTGTGCAGCTTGCAGGTCTTGGCTTCGAGAGTTCAATATGGTGAGCTGTGAGCTCCCTCCCATTTCCTTCCTGCCCCCTTCCTCTTTGGTCCGCCAAGCCATGTGCTGTACAAGTAAGATACTCCGTACTGCCGATGCAGGGAGCACTGCGTGCCTGCCGTTGCAGGCGTTTGCTCTCCAGCTTGGACGCTGGGCAGCTCTTTCCATCCCTTGTCTATTGTTGTTCTTTCCCCTTTTCTTTTTTGATTTTCCTTTTATTTTATTTATTGTTCTTTTTACCCCTGTTTGCGTAGAAGTTTCGCTCTTGCCTTCTACTGTGTTCGTCCGCCGAGACTGGCGCCTCTCGGTCGTATTCGAGGGCCCTATCTGGAAACTATCTCCCCTCAGGCGGGCCGCGAGCCCCCATTCGTTCGCATTACTAAGATTTGGAAATACCTGGCGGAGGGCACGTCATGCCCGAGACACCACCGCACCTGCCTTGATCTGGCCTGGGCTGAGGCCGGCTTTCTCGAAGAAACCGCAACCGCCCACGCGCCTTACCCCCGCCCCCATAGAAGAGGAAAAGTGTGGCCCGGGAATTCATCGCGCTATGTTCTCGCCCTATTTTTTTGCCTTTCTTTTTCTTCTGGCAGCCGCCAAAACCCGGTGCAAAGAGAAAAACCAGCTAGAAAGAAAAAGGGACGTAATGCGCTCCTGGTTACGCTGCAGGTTGCCCACGCACATGGGGGGTCCCGGCTTCGCCAACGGACACTTCAACACGCTGTCAATGGGATCAATAAAAAAGAAATATACGGAGACTGGTAGCGCATTTGCGCATTGGGAGGCGCCGCCCACGAGCAGTTTTCTGCTTGGCGCGATTTGTCATCGAGGAGAACTCAAGAGGAAAGCACGAACGCTCCTGCTCCTTCCTCGTTCCTCCTGCTTCCTTACAAAGGGGATCGCCACCCGCCAGCACACAGCCCGCGAGCGCTGGAGGGCGTGTCTTGGCGGTCGCTCATTGTGCTGGGACAGCCGCGACAGGCTCGGTTCTTGCATCGAATGAACTGCCCAGGAAGGGAAGGAACAACCTGAAAGTTGTCAAGGTTTCAGGGTATTCGGAACAATAAAGTAATGAAGTAATATTAACAGCGAATCGGCCCCGTACTACTCTGTTGTATCTGTGCTGCATCTGTACTTGTATTCGCAACGGAACATGGATATTTTGTACAAACGTCTCCCTCTCTGCGAAATATCTCTAATACGAATAGAAAAAAGACGAAAAAGGAGGAGCTTTTGAGTGCCCAACTGCCACCCAAATCAGCCTGCTTAGTTGAGGGAAAGAGCGACCGCCACATGAAAGAATCGTCTTGCCTGAGGAGAGAGGAGGAGACCCTAACCCGCGCGCGCGACTATTTGGTCTAGCTCAGCACAAGAAAAAACCAGTCGGCCCCCCAAAAATCACCCCCAACAGCGCCTGCCCGCTTCCTCCCAGAGGCCTTTTGGATTTTTTTTCTCGAGTTTTCTTTTAACATTTAGACTTCAGGGTGGTTGCTCCCACTCACCCTCTCGGTCTTGTTAGTCTCGTTTCGTCCCATCTCATCTCGTGCGCATTTTCTTTGCCTTATTTTTCTCTTCCTGCCTTTTCCCGCCGCCTTCTCTTGCTTTGATCGCCGTGGCTGCCAATTCGCACTTCTACATTCCTCAGCTCCTTCCTTGCTCTCCACCCACTCCTCCTCCTCTTCTTGCGTCTCTCTCCTTCTCGTTCATCTCTCCCGTTGCTGGCGCAAACCCTCCGCTCCCTCCCTCGCTCCTTCCTGCAGCAACAAAACCACAAATCGCAACCGCAACCGGCCAAGCCAATCGCGGCTGCCCTCCTACGGCCTCTCTTTCTCGTTTCTGCAACCTGCACCACCACCTTGCACCTTCCCCCTTGATCGCTTCTACGGATACTCCTTCTCTCTTCTACGCCTCCTCTCTTTCCAATTATCGCACCTTCCCGCTCCGAGGTCTACGCACACGCCCCCCTCGTCAACCCCGAACCGGCCTGCTACCCACATCTTGCTGGGTATTGCCCGCGTTGCTGCACAGGAACCAACTTCCGCCTCCCGACCGGCGGTGTACGGCGCTCTGCAAAACACCACAACACAACACAGCAACACCACTGCACCACAACACTGCAATTCTGCATCGACAATACAGCACAACCGCGTCGTCAAACCAGGTTCTCGGACGGCTCGCCGTCCACCGTGTCAGATTTGCAATAGGTAAGGTCATTCTCAACCAGCCCGGGCAGCCAATTCGTCCTCTCCATATGCCGCACATATCCTCCGTCGTCCCTTCCGTTTTCGCATTTTGTAATTGTTGCATACCCTTTTGGTTTTGAACTGGCAAGAGCTTCCAAATCGTGCCTTCCTCCCCCCATGCGCCTCGTCACTCTCTCCTCCTACCCTCCCATATTCATATTTCTCTACATTTCTCCCAACTCCCTTCTTCCTCTTCCTCTTCATTTTCTTCTTTCTCGTCTTTTCCCATTTCCGATTTTCCACTTGCTCCCCTTTTCTCCCCTGTTCGATATACACCCCTTCCCCCTCCAACCCCCTTTCGCTTCCGTTCCAAGCCGGCGACGATTATACGAGTAGAACCCACCAGGTGCTGCTCGTCACTGCTTGCTGCTACTATCGCTGCTGTCACGCTCGCCGCCCTTCCTTCACGAGCTCTTTCACCACCTCTCAGCAACCAGCATCCCGCAGCGCAGCCCCGTGCAACCTCTCTTTGTCAGCCTGCTCCACGGCCTACGTCCTTTCTACACACACCAGCAGTGCCCCGTCGCCAAGTGTTATTCATAATCAAACTGCGCCCGCCGCGTCCTCCCTCTTTTCGTTCTCTTCCTCTCTTCCCTTTCCCTCTTTCTACTCGTTTCCGCGATTTCTCTCTTCCTCCCGTCTCGCACTCGCATTTTCACAATTTCAATTATCGCATCCACTCGAGCCACAGTCGATTCTCGCTTCCATTCACCTCTCCCTGCCAGTGTCTTCGATTCCCTTCCATCGCACCGTACCCAGCTACAGCCGTTAATCACCTCTGCCCGTTTTCTCCTTGACCAGCGTTCCTCCCAACATGACTGTCATCGGCCGCCAACAACGTCCGCTCTTACAGGTCATTGGCCTCTAACACATACTGAAATTCGCCTCCCTCGCGCTACTCTCAACTCCCAAACTGCCCTCAAACTTTGCCCTCCAAAACCATCAAATTACCACGCTTTCTACCCCTCCTTCGCCTGGCAATCCCCGTACTCCCGTGCTATTTTCCCCTTTCGCCTCCTGCTTTCTCACTGTGCTCCCGTCCCGTTTTCTTGCCGGCTGGCCCTGGATTCCCGCACCTTGCCGCAAATCCCCCGTCTCTGACTTATTCCACAGAGTTCCTGCCTCGCAAGACTTGCGTACTAGTCTGGCTTAAGCACGCGCAGCGCCCGCGATATAAGGCTCGCAGGATCAGGCTTTTTTTCTCTTTCTTTTTTTCGTCGCCCCTTGTATCGGGTTTGCCAAAAACACATCACCTGCGGTGTTTCTGGCGCAGCCAGCCATTTGGAGGCAAATACGATTCAAAGAGCGAAAAATCCACACAATACCGCCGGAAACAGAGAAACGAGCACCCCGTCATTCCCCCAAGGGCTGTGCCGACAAAAATATACGGCAACCCCAGCATCACTTTACCAGAGTTATATATTGCGACCCGCCTTTGACAGCAAGCCAACTCTGACGCCGTCGTCGCAAACCACCACATATATATCCCTTGCCACGGCTACTCGGCGAGCGCACTCTTCCTGAGCGCACTCTTCCTGAGCGCACTCTTTTACTGAGACTCGAAGAAGGCTACCTAGACCCTCGACCCTCGAGGCGTCGCATTCAGCTCATTTTGTCACCGGACGATTCGATTTGAACCTGAGGTTCATACGGCACGTGTTTCGCGACCGCCGCCTCATTTCTCGTCTCCTCGCCTGACAACCCTTATTTGTCGCCTGTTACTGGTGGTACGATCCCCTGCCACCTTTCCTCCGATCGACCGACCACTTTTGACGTCATGGCGACCACTCCGACCGAGACGAAGGGCACGACGCCGTCAGAACGCTCGCACTCCTCATCCATCAAATCCATGGAACTCCCGCCAGCCCGGTCGCCAAATCTCATCCCTCAACAAAATGGCGTCGCCGCTCCGTCAGAAACACTGCCCGCCAAGTCCGCCGAGAAGGCATCTGTAAAGGATCGCATTACGCGCATGTTCTCGCAGCGCTCGCTTGTGGGCCTCGATCCGGCTAACCCCGCGAACCAAAGAAAACAGCAGGCACAACAAGCGCAAGCATCGCCGACTTCGCAACCTGCGCAACCCTCGCAACCCTCCCAGTCTCTGCAACCGGCGCAAGCGCCACAGTCCTCAGAACCCGCACACCCATCTCAAAGTCCTCAGTCGCCCGCTCCGCAGTTCCAGCCAAAGCAGCCGCTCGATGCGCACCAGCACCAACAAGCCCTGCTGCAGCTCGTCAAGGAGAACCACGGCCTGGCTGCCACGAGCTCCAACGGTTCGGCGCAAGCCTCGAGTACCCCGACCAGCGGGGCAGCGTCCCCTGCCACACGGCCTCAAGTCCCGTCTCGCAAGGGTTCCGGCACAGAGAAGGGTGTCCACGAAAAGGCACCGACGACAACACCCCCGAAACCCGCATCAAAGGCCGGCAGCCCCGCCCAGCACCAGCGCTTTGTCGTCGACCCGAGCTACCAGGGCGGCCACGAGCATCACCTCAAGTCCAGCCGGCGCCAGGAAAAGCTGGTGGATATGTTTCGCGGTCTCATTCTCGGCAAGAAGCCCGAGCACCCCGAGGGCGATCTGTCTCTCGTGTCCAGCTGGGTCGACAACCTCAAGCAGGAGAAGGACAGCCTGGCTGCCGACAAGAAGGCGAGTGCCGACAAGAAGCTCGGCCCCTTGGCGCCCGCTTCGACCCTGATCGAGAAGTACGGAAAATGCCAGGAGATTGTTGGTCGCGGCGCCTTTGGCATCGTGCGCATCTCGCACAAGAAGCTCGGTGATGGCATGGGCGAGAAGCTGTACGCCGTCAAGGAGTTTAAGCGCCGGCCCGAAGAGAACGAGAAGAAGTACAGCAAGCGCCTCACGGCCGAGTTCTGCATCTCGTCCAGCCTGCGCCACCCCAACGTCATCCACACGCTTGACCTGCTCAAGGACTCCAAAGGCGACTACTGCGAGGTTATGGAGTTCTGTGCCGGCGGCGACCTGTACACCCTGGTGCTAGCGGCCGGCAAGCTCGAGGTGCAGGAAGCCGACTGCTTCTTCAAGCAGATGATGCGCGGTGTCGAGTACATGCACGAAATGGGCGTGGCCCACCGCGACTTGAAGCCCGAAAACCTGCTCCTCACGACGCACGGCGGTCTGAAGATTACCGATTTCGGCAACGGAGAATGTTTTCGTATGGCGTGGGAAAGTGACGCGCACATGGTATCGGGCCTGTGCGGCTCTGCCCCTTACATCTCCCCGGAAGAGTACGTGAGCAAAGAGTTTGACGCCCGCGCCGTCGACGTGTGGGCCTGCGGTGTCATCTACATGGCCATGCGCACCGGCCGGCACCTGTGGCGCGTCGCCAAAAAGGACGAAGACGAGTTCTACGGCCGCTACCTCGACGGGCGCCGCGACGAAGAGGGCTATGGCCCAATTGAGTCACTCCATCGTGTAAGTGCCCCCACCCAAATCTTAAAAAGTTGCAAGGTGGACCAAATACTAATGAAAGCATAGGCCCGGTGTCGCAACGTCATCTACTCCATACTGGACCCCAACCCAACGCGCCGCATCACGGCATCCCAGGTGCTGAAGTCGGAATGGGGCCGCGAGATCAAGCTGTGCAAGGCCGGCGAGGAAGGCTTATGACACCAACCCCCACGCACCTAGGTTACTGGAGCTGTAGGGGGGGTGAGGGTAAAGGAGGAGGCTCAAAGAGACGTGCAGGATACTTTTAAGAAATACCGACACAAGGTTGTGCCGGTCTTTGAGGCCTCTGTAGAAGACGGGGTTATATCACTCGGCTTCCCTCTACATTCTTTCATATTTCACAAGCGTTGCAATGGCTTTTGCTTTTCTTGTCTTTTTTTTTTACGAGTTTCTTTATTTTAACGATGTCTATTTTATCATGTAGTCTACGAGCGTGGCTTAGGATGACGTTTTTGCCTTTTGCTTCTTCTTTCATCCGTTTCGACTCCTTTTTTTACGTTTACGCGAAGCACCATTACAGCAAAGGCGTTACGGCGTCTACTCTCGTAATAAAGAGATTTTTTCACACTTTTTTTGTATTGCTTTTCATTCGCCGTTGTTGACGTGATCCTCTTAATACATCGAGCCGTCTTTCGTCAGGGTTCACTTCATTCATTTCTTTTGGAAAGCACAATTTTTTTGAGAAAATAATATTAGTTTGATGTTACGGTTTACCACAACTACTCGGCACGTTAGCTTCATGCTCAAAATATATACTATTTTTACTCGATGCTCTATCGGGCTTCGGATTGCCCCAGTAAAAACAATGCTTTCCTGCTATGTATTTTGAAGGAGAGTGAATTTGTGAGCGGGTACACGTCGTGATTGTTTTCACACCACATTTGATAGGAACAAACTTGAACATCATTGATGTATTTTGCAGAATGAAATATAAAGAATCTACTTTACAGATCGAAAACGTGTCCACCCATTGCCCACCTCTTGAAAAGGTGTTTCGCCGGTTCGAAACAAGAAAATAACAACAGAAAATTATAGCATCCTAGCAGAAACGACCAAAGAGTAGACGGAGGAAGAAAATATGATAGCAAAAAAGGCAACCCAAGTGTTTGTTTTCCCCAGTCGGTGAAAAATATGTTCGTCCTTTTGTTAAAAAAGTCATTCGCCCGAGTAGCAATCATAATAGAGACCAAAATAAGATAGAAAGAGTTTCACAGAAGAGGCCGTTAACCTCAATTTTCCGCCGATAAAGGCATACAACTTAAACATACACGAGGCATTAGTATTTCCCTTTCCACTTCCCAACGTTAAAAACGGTCCTTAGCCCATCGTCCCCGATACCAAATAAGAAAGCAACCAAAAAAAGAGTAGTAAAAGACAGATATAGAAGAAGAATAAGTAAAAAACATAAAGTCCCCAAAATCGTGTTCGGATATAAAAGAGCTGACCAAGAAAGAATAGAACATAGAATATGGCGAAGTAGATGCGAAAGTTTGGCGCTGTTGTGTCACCTTAAAACGCTTGCCTGAAAGCAAAAAGACGCGTGCAACGCTGATCGAAAAAAGGCAAGCCGCTAAAGAGGTGTAAACCTTCGAAGCACAATGCATTATATGTTGCGAGACAAATGTGTCTATGAGTGGAAGAGATCCCATGCACGCTCGCAGAGCTTGAGGAATTCGTCGCGTTTTGCCCGCTGGGTCTCCGGGCTGTCTCGGCCTTCGCCGAATGGGCCGCGGCGCTGGGTGGGGCGGCCCGTACCAAGTGGTGGGCTGCCGCCGTCTTCGTATTCGGCCCGTGTCCGTCTTCTGCTGGTACTCCGGGCACCCTCCGCAGGTCTTGTCGAAGCAGAGGCATAGCCGTGCTGGGGCGAGGGTGGCGTGGGCGGCTGGTGACCGCCGTAGTGCACGAGCTTCGGCAGCAGCTCGGGTCTGCCGCCCGCCAGCTCGGCCTGTGCCTCCTCAGCAGACCGATACTCCCTTGGCCGGCCAGACAGTGGCGGTTGCTGTTGCTGGTGCTGCTGTTGTGACTGCTCATGTTGCCGCTGTGCGTGTGGAGGCAGTGGCGGGTGTGACATTGGGGGAGGGTGGCTGGGCGATGTGAGAGGTCCGCGACCGGTCTGCTGAAGGTAGACAGCGTGGCCAGTGGATTCGGGGTGGCCGGAGAGACCCTGGCCAAACACGTCGGCAATGGGCGGCAAGCGGTTACTTGTCTGGTTGGCCGGAACGTGGTGGATGTGAGAGGTGTTGGACAGCTTGGACGGCTGGTTTGTGATGTGGCGAGTGAGGGGGTGGGGGTTGTGCATGCCAGTGAACGTCTGGCCAAGGGGCGCAGATTGGATGACACGCTCGTGCGCAAAGGTCTCGTGCGAGGGAGCAACGATGGAGAGGCCCGGGGGAGCCTTGTTGCGGCGAGACATACCGGGGGTCTTCGCGGCGAACGGGTTGGCGCTGTCCTTGTTGGACGTATCCATCGTGCCGTCGCCCTTGGCGGATTGCTGCTGTAACCGAGCCTCGATAATGTGGCGTTGTTGTTCGCGAACGGTCATACTGCGCTGAAGTTGCTCCTTCATGGCGGGATCGTGGGTGACAAACCCGGGTGAGAGGCAGGCAAGGCCGACCTCCTGAATTCCGAGACCGTCCCTTGCTGTGAGAGGGCGGCCGGTGCCGGGTGTCGTCGAGGTGGCGCCGCCTTTCGAGAGATCGAGCTTTCCTGGCCGGCGTCTGGGGGTGGGTTCGGGGGAGCCAGGCTCCTTCTTCACGACTATCTTCGGGGGAGGGGCGACAGATCGTGTACTGTTGAAACTCGTTAGTTACACAGTTCGGTCTGCTTGGTTTCATATCTAGTGAAGAGGAGGGAGAAAGGGGGGGTGGTGAAGAGAGATAGAGCGCGGGATACGTACATGCTAGGAGGGGAAGACCTGGCCGCTGAGGATTGTGCGGCACCGCGAGGGCTGCGGCTGCCCATGCGTTGCAACAGGGCGCCCGATGCAGCACCGGAGGATGAGGTGCGGTGTGCTGTTGGGGAAGAGGACACAGCGGCGACAGCTGCGGCAGACAGTTCTGCGTTAGACGCAGTTGTGTTTCCAGAGGAAGAGTTTGTGCCGTTAGCGGACGAGGTGCCGTTGCCGAAGGACGGTCGGTCGTGAGGTGCCGGTGACGGGGCCATGGTAATGGCGGTACTCATTGTGAGCGTGTGAGGGTATCGCGAAGGAGCGAGGCGCGCAAAACAGGTGACGTGAAGTCAAAGAGGAGAGAAGGTGAGTCGACTGCGCTTGCAAAGAAGCTGGGACGGACGCGAAAAGCAAAAGGGCTCCACTGAATCCGTGCTGAGCTCTTAAGGGATGGTCTGTCTTTATTTTGCCGTGGAGACGCCTTATTTTGTTGTGCAGTAGTGCGGCCAAATCGGCTTGAGAAAATGAGAAAACGAGAAAACGAGACAAGGAGGTCTTTGATCGTTTTCTTCGTTTCGTTTTCAGATTGTGACAAAGTCTCGCAACTTTCTTTTCTTTCAGTCTCTTTTGTCCAATCTTTTTGAGCGGTGCTGTTTTCTGCCGTTTCGTTTGAAACAGGGTCAAAGAACAGACGAAGGGGGTTGGTTATAAGGAGACGGGCTGCGAGAGAGAAATGGGCGGCGGATAATGCCACGGGCTTTTGCTTTTAGTTACCCAGTGCGGTTTGGTTGAGTGGACGTGCTAGTGCTTGTTCGCAGGGTCGTGTGGGTTCGACGCTTTAAACAAGGAAGCGGAACAGATAGCGAGCAGGTAAATTCGACGTGAAAGGCGTGGATTTCGGCGTACTTTTTGGAACGTGTCTGCCGTGCAAATGCTGCACCTGTCTGTTGGACCTGGCGATCTTTGGCGTTCTGGTTTTGTTCTGGTTTTGATCCGGTCCTGGTTGTCTTCGTTTCGTACAAAGTGCAGTTCGTTTTTTTGCCGGGAAATTGGACGGTTCAGGTACTACGGCGGGTGTTGGTAGGGGCCGTTTCTAAATGACGCGCGAAAGCAGAAGAAAAGATGTTGCAAAGGTGCAGAAGGCGAGAAGCAATAGTGAAAGGTGCAAAAAAGTATACCGGCGAAGGAAGTCGGGGTGTCGTGAATAAAAGACAGAACGAGAAAAGCGAATTGCTGTGCTGGCTAGAAAAGTGCGGCTATTGTGTGGCGACAAAAGGCGAAACCGTAGACGCTTCGAAGTCGGTAGCAAGTCGTATTGGTATGTAAAGGGATCCTTTGGGTCTTGCAACCGCCCGTGTCGGTCCTTTACTATCGCTTTGGGAGAGTTTGTTGGTTCGGTCGTGGAGAAAAAGAAAAGAAAAAGTGCTTGTGCGTGCGCAAGTTGGGCCCGTGAGCTGGATGGGGACAATGC
Source organism: Sporothrix inflata (assembly GCA_021396225.1). Classification (NCBI taxonomy): domain Eukaryota; kingdom Fungi; phylum Ascomycota; class Sordariomycetes; order Ophiostomatales; family Ophiostomataceae; genus Sporothrix; species Sporothrix inflata. The sequence goes on from WNYF01000026.1 coordinate 214,040, forward strand.
GTCAGTTCAGATCGCTCTGGGATTAGGCTGGCGGCAAGCAGACCTCCTCCACATGAAGTGTGAGAGACACGAGAAACAAGGAACATAAAAGCTCAAAACGAGGGAGAAAAGCAGAGATCGCGGGCCGAAGGAGAGAGGCGATCGAGGGGAAAAGAAGCTTACCTGATCAGAGGGCTGGAAGCGAGGGACAGAAAAATCGACAGGAACGACCGTGAGGGCAGAAATGCGCCGCTGGAGATGAGGGTGAAAGTGTGGCTCGATGCGATGATCCGAAATATGGGATGGGGAAGAAAAAGCAAGAAGAAAGCGAGGAGAGACACAAGAAAGGAGGAGAGGGAAAAAAAGAAAGAAGAAAGAGAGGATCGTGAGAGAAAGAAAAGGTTGGTCCAGGGGAAGAAAAGGGTAGAAGAGGGAAGGAAGAGGAGGAGGAAGCAGGAAGGAGCGAACAGAAAAAAAGAAGCAGGGTCCCAGACGATTATGAAAGGAGGGACCTGGGTGAGCGACAGTGATACAAATGCGTGTGTGAGATCTTGGCTGGGGGGTCCAGTGGTCGAGGTGGTGCATCTGGAGGATGAAGGGCAGGCGTGTCAAGGGAAGGGGTAGGGGGTAGGGGGTAGGGGGGAAGGGGATGGCGAGGATTGGAGAGCCAGGAGGAGCAGAAAAGGGGGGGTGTAGCTTACTCCGTTACGTTCGTCGTGCTCCGTCTGTCGTATTCTGGCCTCGAGAACAGGGTCGCGGTTTCCCGTTTTCTGTTTCCCCTTGCCTGGAAACGTCTGCGGTAAGAAAAAGAAAAAGCATTGCGCGTATTACGGAGGAAGGAGCATTTGTTGTTTGCAGCCGTCGTTCAATCTACTCCATACATGCGATATACTGTGGCCTGCGGCGATGTGCCTCGCAGAAGGGGACTGGCGGAAGGTGCGACGAGGTCCAATCGAAGACGGCAGGCGAGATGGCAGTTTACCCGCGTCTCTTCTACAATACCAAACGGAAGGTACAAGTACCGTATTCGTCGATGCCGCACTTGCCCCGTTCACTCTGTTTTGTCTACGATGCTGTCTGGTGCTTTCACTCGCCCTTCCGTTCAGTCTGGCGTTTTGCATTTTGCGTTTGGCTCTTCTTGGCCTGGTTTGGATCGTTGCTCGATATGGCCTCGTTCTCACGAGTCCGGCGTCAGAAAGAAAGCCACCACGGATTTTACCTCCTGTGCCTGGTGCACTAGCGAGTTACAACGGGAAGGGGGAAGGGCAGTGTGATTGGACACTGGAGATTTGGAAGGGGGGTGACACTTGAAAAAGTCGGGAAATTTGGGCAAAGGGCAAGAGAAGGGGGTGTGAGAGTGGGAAGGGGGCCGGGGTTGCAGAGGGGCACTGGCGCAAAGCAGTCTTTAGCGACCTTGTTCCGTAAAGGGAAACAGCGACGGGGCCACCTCGTTGCTCTCTCCTCCGCTTTTTTTTTTGTTCGCCTTTCTGTTCCTTCTTAGTTTGTTTTACTTTGAGGCCCCGGTGGTTGAAATGTGCCGGCCAGGGGCAAAACGGCATGCCTCCGTTTTAAGGTCTGCATTTGAACGGATGCCAATACGGACGGCAGGAGGCAGTTGTGAACAAAAAGAGAAAGAACGACTGTTGGTGATTTCCTCATCAGATTGTCTTTGAATTTCCCCCAAGGAAGGCGTCAGCGTTGCTTCTAGGACAAGTATTTACAACTAGTCCATTATACAGCAGGAACGAGCGCGAAGGAAGGCACGACTGGTAAGACGGGCGAGATGGGAAATGGGAAATGGGAAATGGGAAATGGGGAGGCGCAATGGGCAAAAACGGGACAAAACGGGAAACAGCATGCTGTTCCCTTGCCTTACCACGCCGGCGGCGACAAGATAGCAGCATGCAGGCTTTGATTGGGCAACCCCTGTCGAGATGCCCATGTCTGTCGCTTTTTTGGCTTCCTTTTTGTGGTCGTAAGGTCTTCGTTTCTTTTTTTTCTCTGCTTTCTTTTTCATATGCAAACACGCACGCACTAGCAACAGATGTAAAACTCTCCGCGGTGCCGTCCTCTGTGTTGCATCTCCACGGCGCTATTCGAATTTTTTTTCAACTTTGTTCACGACGGTTTCTCTCGACAAAAATAACTGCTCGTACGGGGTACATACTTGCACAGTCCATGCCGTCTACTTATCTGCCGGCCTTTTTCAACATTCTGCGTCCCTTGGCTGGCCTGGCGAGGCCAAGAGCAAACAGCTTGCGTCGTGCCTTTTCGTGGCTCGACCCCTGTCCCCTCGCCACCACCGAATCGAGAAGAGGGCCAATGCAGGGGGGCCAGAAAATGCAAAAGTGCATTTCGTATGCAGAAACGACACCGGCTCCCTCTGCAAATCTGAATGCAAACAAACTTCGGGACACAATGCCCCCAAATTACGGGCTTTTGCTTCTCACAGCCACGCCGTAATTCAAAGTGCGCGGCAAGCACAAGGCAATGTGACGATATGATCTTGGCGAGCCAGGCCATTGCTTCAGGAGTACAACCGTTTTTAAGGCGTGCCTCCGTTTCTGGCATGCTGGGAGGACCACTTCCGCACACCTCCACCGTCGTTCCAGAAAACCGCATTTTGTGGTATTGCACGATGGCGAAACAGAGGTGCAGCGACGGGCCAGGATGGAGGCATAAATCAACAACGATGGGGCCTGGCTGCCCGGGATTTTCGATTCAAGAAGCAGGACGCAGCAGGGAACAATGGAGTGATAATGGGGCTCTTGTGGACCGCGGGCGCAGCATGTCGTGTCTGGGCTGTCTGAGCTGTCTGGGGAGGCTGTTTGCTGTCTCCTTGCCGTGGAGCCTGGCTTGGCCTCGGCTGGCCTGGCCATGTGTGGATTGATAACAAAGTGAAGAAAGGGAAACGTTCTGTCTTTCCACGCTTCTACGCCCCCCTTGCCTCCGAACAAGCAATACCTCCTTGCAGTATCTGCACATTGATGTCGTATTGTTCTCGTGGCATATTCAAGGGACGAGGCATTTGACTACGGAGAGCAAGAATTGGGTCTCGTCAACATGGCCATCCTTCGCATCGTGAGTTGCCGATATTGGCAGGACGCACAGCTCTCACCTAACCCAACACTTGTTTTTTCGTTGTTGACATCTGAGAAGCTAAAAACGGTGTGCGAACCATTGCTTTGCCCTACTGCAAGGGGTGAGATACTACGGAGTAGTTGTTGCTACCCCCTGGACCAAAAGGCTTTTGCTCCCACAGGGGACACAGGGGAAGAAAGAAGAAAGAGAAGGAGAAGAGGACTTTCGACGTCTTTTTACCACAGCCCTGCCTCCTTGCAACGAATAGCGTGCAGATTGTCAGGCGACTTGCCTATTTCTGACGTGCGACAGGGGCAAAGGCGAGCAGAAAAATACGCCGTTCCCCATAGAACGCCCTTGGGCCGTGCAGTAGTGCCAGGGATATTATGGAGTTTTATGGGATACTATGGGGCGCTTCAGCACTGCTGCACGTTTTCACTTGTTTTTTTCTTCTGTTTTCTTTCTTCACCACCTCCACGGAGCACAGGCATGCACCGAAGAATCAAAATGCGGTCAAACGAGAAGGCCCATGTCTCTCGGCCTGCTCCGTAGAGCATCAGGTAAGTATCTTTGAGAACGGGGTACTTATTACGACGTGCAAGGAGCGAATACTCGTATCAAGCATTTGAGAACATTGAATAATGTGATGCATAGCGTGCTGAGCGAGGCCAGTGGCTTGAGATCTTTGCTGCGTGCTGCTTCTCCTTGCTTGGTCTCTTTCTTTTCTTTTTGTTTCCCATGTCGTCTTCCGGTTTGAATTTTATTCTCTCAGCTCTCAATGTCGTATCGCACCCTGGCCAAGGAGATGGCCACGAGACAGCCATCAGACGACGGTCGAGACTGTCTCTATGTCCTGTTGCCACATATTTTACCCTTCTTACCCTTCTTCATCTCTGTTCTCCAAAAACCGAATTAAAGGACTGACGATGCAACCATCTTGCACGTCAGATCGAGAAAGCCGAAACTCCCCAGACAGCCCGTCAAGGCCGTCAATGATAAATAAAAATAAAATAAAAAAGAGCACCGCTAAACTGTGTGCGACCAGGCTGGGAGAAAAACCCCTCTCTTGCTCTCCAGATTCGCTCATGATCGCCGCCCTTTTTGTATTTCTCTCATTCTCCAGGGATCCTGGATGCAACGGGGGGTCAATCGCAGGTAATCTTATCTGCCTCCTGTAGGGACCAGCTGGAGCCCCTAGCGTTTCCCCAAGAACACAACTAAGTTCAAAGTTACGGTGTATTTTGTATGGAGCACGACGTATCTTCCAGCACGATACGTCGTAGTTGTATCCTTGCAGAACTCTGAATGTTTCGACCAAGTGGTCGCTTGTATCAGAATCTCGTTGATCGATGCGAGCCCTGGGGCTAGCCTGGTCGTTCGACTTTGGATCGACTGCAGGGAAGTCTGTTGACGGAGCTCTGGGTCTCACCGTCGCGTCAGTTGATAGTCGCTGCCTGCACCGCTCGTATTTGCCGTCGGAGCGGTTTTCTCTCAAAAGTCATATCTTGCCTTGGCTCTTGGCCCTCTAATTGCGGCCTCGTAACCATATATTGCATGCACGCACTTGTAGGTCGCACAATGGCTTCGGGTGTTTAGGCTAGAAGAAACCGTGATATTAGCGTAGCAAATAAAGAGAGAAGAGGCAAAGGCAGATATAACAACGACAGGAGTCATTAAAACAAATCTCAATAAAACGTACCGACAAAACGACACAATGCCAACAATGGAGACGCAATCTATGTGGCCCCGTCGTCAAGCCGGCTGTCAACAAACAGTCCCAGATGTGAGGGTCGTTGCCATTGTTGAACGGATCTTCACTTGAAAGACCTGTGTAGCTAACAGACCGGCCGTTTTTTCTAATAATAACCCATTTCGGACCGCGACATTGTGCAGTGTCTCTGCCTGTGTGCTACCGTCCGGCTCGTCCTTTTCTTGCGTGTCCTGGCTCCTTCGTCTGATCATTTACGACCACCGCGATGGTTCTCTTCTCTGCTCATCCGGCTACTTGCGTCTTTTTTCCCTCTTTGCTCATCAGCTGGTGCTCTGTGCACGCAACAAGACGGATGTCTATTTGAGAATGTAAATATATATGAACGGCTTCGTACTCTCGACTGGACCCCGCACGTAGCATTGCCAGCCGGCTTGACATACCGTTTTCCTCCGAGGGTCGTCGGTTCGAAACGGTCGCTTTGACTCGAGTAAACAATTCGTAAAGAATAAAGGACTTCTGCTGCCAGAACGTTGCAGTGCACTGACAGGGTCAGCCACTGGGCAAATTTGCACCGTTCCATCCCGTATGGGGCACTTTATTTTTGATTTTTTAGAACGCTGCAGTTCTGGCTCTCTGGCTTCTCGGGATTCTTTGGCCTGGACGAATTCTGCACAAGCCTCTCGATTGTGAAACGCGGTCGAACCCCTTCCACCCTTTTCCCCTCCCCACCATCGTCTGCACCCCTGTCAACTCTTCTTTTTTTCACCTTTTTTCTTCTTCTTTTTTTCTTTCTACACCATTGCGCCGTGTCCGTTTTCGATCAGAGAATGCCGGGAGAAAAGAAAGAAGAAAACAGAAAGAAAGGAAACGAAATCCGTTTGTTGTTTTCAGTATCGAGTATTCCGCACCGTCAGAAAGGGCATATCCCCTCTCCCGTGTGAGCGCTTGGCAACCGGACTACCGGACACTTTGCACATAAAGCGCGTTTCATCTTTGAATTTTCTGCCTACGACGTAGTATATTTTTTCGTGTTTTTTTTTTGGAGGGGTTTTGTCGTTTGACGCGGCGGTCAACGTCAACGAGAGAGCGTGGCTGCGTTGTTTGCATTGCCGGCATGTGCTGCATGGTCTGCACACCGACCGTCCCCCTAGGCACACAAACGTACAAACACACAAAATACCTGACCTGACGGGACACACATGACTGCGGTTGCATGAAAGGGCTCGGGATCTATTGGGTGTCACTGCATGGCACCAGAGTCAAACACGAGCCTGGGCTGTCTGCAGAACATAAGTGAATAAGTTATCCAAGACGTCGCGGCATGGTCACAGCCAACAAGCCATATTCGTTAATTACGGCCAAGGGGACACAAAGAAACACGAAATAAGAAATATTGTCAACAGGAACGGGCACGATGTCGGCCTTGTGGCAGGCGAGCGGTGGTGTACTTACCTCTATCGTTGTAGTCTGTCTACAATAGTGGCCGTGCATCAAGATCCAGATTTTGTATCTGTGACCACATCTGTCACCGTCGTCAAAGCCATGAATATATCAAAACTAGACGGTTAACGCGAACACTCGCTCACGCTTGGTCTGAGCTTCTTACAGCGGGAGAAGGAGAAAACCGATATTGCACCCTCCAAAGGCCAACGTTCTCGTCCTGCAGCTGCAGCTAAGCGCCGCAAACCGCCCAACTTGGACTTGCCTAATCGTCTATAGCCTACACCAACGGAGGTTTTCCGTTTGTCAAGAAGAACCGTCTCAACCTGGATGATGTCTACCGATCGCAACTGTTTCCGTTCTTTTGCTCTTACTCTTCATTTTTCTCTCCTCATTCTCTTTATAATCCCTCCCTCTCTGCTCATTTGCCCGTCACCCAATATTTCGGTGGGCTATTGATGCATATCACATCACCCTCGGCGCTTGGCCTGGCGGCTCCCCTGCTCCCAATTGGATGGAAATGTCCCCAACTGCAGCCCACAACCACTACCAGCAGCTGCAACCCATTTCGCGAAAGACAAAATAAGCGCGAGGCTTTGGGCCAGGCCGCATCCGTCTGTAGCGTCTTGACAGACATATGAATGATACCCTTCATCTCGTGCAGCGCGCGACGCGACCTGTCAGCCGGCCAGGGATGCAGCAGGAAGAAAAGAAAGAAGAAACGAAGAGAAAACGGCGGCGTCATTCAGCGTCCAGCAGCTATCAAAGAAGTGCCGACGCTTGGGCGGTGGGCGTCCACCTGACTGTTGGCTTTGCGGCCGCAGAAAGGCGACATGCCCGGCCGCAGGAGGATGATCGGTGGCCGCATTGAAAGGACAGATTTGGTGGACATAGAGAATGAGAAGAGATATGCATCATCTCAAGTTGCGAACTGAACGTCGTTTGATATTCAAAGATGCCGTTTCTGTAACTGCAGTTGTGGAAAGAGCGACGCTGTGTCAGGCGCGACTTCACTAACACACGGCCCTGAGCTAGCACAAAGCCGCCTAGAAATACAGCGCCTGGCCTGGCCTGGCCCGTGCTGTAATCTTATCGCTAATGCTCTGTACTGTTCCAACTCAACACGCCCCGCGTTAGCGTCGGCTACGTAAGGCCTGTCTCCAAAAAAAAAGTTTATCGCCGCTGCATCGAAAAAAAAGTTTATCGGCGTCGCGAACGATTGTCAGCAAAAATTTGGCTGCATACCAACGACGACGACACAGGACTGCTCGAACGGCATCACCGCCCGATTCAATCGAACCCCCTTTACCCTACACACACACCCACCCACAATGGCAACGCGGTCACGACGGAAGCAGCCGACGGCCGAGGAGGTGCCCGAGGACGCCGAGATGGCCGATGCGCCGGCCACGGTCCAGGACGAGGCTGTTGAGGAGGAGGATGCCGAAGCTGCCGAGGACGATGCTGCCGATGAGGGCGCCGAGGGCGCGGAGGGTGACGAAGACGAGGAGGAGGAGGAGGAGACACAGAGAGTGCGCCTGGTACGTCAAGACTGAGAATCAAAGAAGTTGAGGGAGGAAGACGGGAGGGGAAAGACAATACGAGAAAGAGAGAGCAAGAGAGAGGAAGAAAGAACATTACGGAACAAACATGACTAACAGACTGACAGCTGCCGGGATCAACACCATCTGCCGCCTCGTTTGAGTTTCTCGAGGAGAACCACACAATGGGCAACGCCCTGCGCTTTGTTATCATGAAAAAGTAAGAGACGACCCGACCCTGGTGGTCTCGTTCTCTAATGGATTAAAGAACTCCCTTGCTAACATTTTTTCCCGCAGCCCTGACGTCGAGTTCTGCGCGTACGCCATCCCCCATCCTTCCGAGGCTAAGATGAACATCCGTATCCAAACTTATGGTAAGACAGCGTGCCTGCATTCTTACATACCCCATTGTTGAAGTCTCGAATATTGACAACATGCTTCTTCCAGAGGGCACGGCCATTGAGGCGTTAGAAAAGGGCCTGCGTGACCTGCAGGACCTGTGCGATGTCGTCGGCGAGAAGTTCTGGGACGCACGGAACCAGTACGCCGAGGCCACCGAGGCATAGAGGGCCAAAGAGTGTGAGGGAAGAGAGTCTGTCTGCTTCTGCAGGTATAGAGCAGAGGCAGATGGCGGTGCAAAACAAAATTTTGGGATTTTATCTTGTGTACGGAGTCGGTCATTTTAAATCATTTTAACATTATACAATGCTGTTTCTTTCTTTCACCATGATCGTTCAAGACGACACATCTCTATTGGGTCTTGGGCTCTTGATAACATATTACGCGCATAAGGTTTGTGAACATGTTTTTGTATTTCTTCAAATGCTTCCGCTCATGTCTATCCAGCCTCTCTCGTTATTTACAAGAAGAAAAGGGGCCGAGGGTCGTCTGATGCCCCGTCCACCTAAACAATCCGCCCCTGCACATATCTCGTCGTCTCACCTCCGACAACTCTAGTTGCGGCCCTGTTCTGCTGTTAGTACACGGCACATATTTTTATACATCCTGGTCGGCTCCTCTCAGCCTCTTCCAGAATTGAACATACCTCCAGGAAACCCTCGATAAAGCTCGACGGAATCTTCGGTCCCTGCTTGAACGACTCCTCCTTGAAGTACGACATGATGTGGTTCGTCTGGCGCCAGAAGTTCATCGTCTCCTGGTAGTCGGCGTTGCTCTGGAACAGCAGCACATCGACGACCGGCAGCTTGTTGACAAACCGGTGCCGCTCAAACTCCTGCCGCATACGTGTCCGCACGGCCGACACCGGCAGCGGGACCGAGTACATTGTCTGGATCTCGGGGGCCTGTAAAAATGGCATGTCAGCATTCAGTCCTCCATGCTAGTTCCCTTGTCGTCCTCCTCTCCTCGTCATCGTCGTCGTCTTCGCTATCCGGGTACGTACGGCGCGGAGCCATTCTCTGTACGCAGAGAGCACTCTCTTCCTTGCTACATCCCAGTTCGCCGCTATATAGCCACAACTTTCAGTATATGGGCTCCTCAAAACACAATTGCGACCATGATCGGAAGAATGGAGACGCACATTGCCGCGTGACGCGGGCAAACTCTGTGGGGAGAATCGCCATCTCGGAAACGGAATGAGAGGGTGAGGAGGGAAGCGGGTGTGTCAATTGCGCGCAGAGGCCGATGAGGCGCAGCCTGGTTTCGTTCTCCGGGTCCGGAAGGGAGATTGGGGTCGTCGGGCGGTCGTGGTGGGTTCGCTCGTCGGGGCGTCGTCGAATGTGAGGTTCGGGGTCCGTTGTGAGTAGATTTGCTCTCACGCTGCGTCTCTCGGCTCTGTCTCGCCTACCCGCTAAATTGGGTCACGTGAATATTACGGTCCCAAGATAACCTTGTGCCTGATTGGCCGTGACCGCTGGCACGGATGACAAACGAGGGACAGCTCTGGAGCTAGTCCCAAATTGGGAAGGTGGCGAAATGCTCGTTCTGTGCCTGCTTAACTATTCTTTCTCGCAAGCTGCCTGTGACGGCCCAGCCTTGTTTCGACAACCCCACACGACATCGTGATCTCTGCCCAGCGCAACCTCAACACGTCAACCACGCCGCGGTCTGCCAGGCCTCTCTCCCCGCAATCGTTCCGACTGTCTCATTCTTGTCAACTGTACCACACAGCTCTTCCCCCCTAGTCCCCTACGATGCCCGCGATACGACATGCCTCGAAGCGCAAGCCGCCACCAGAGGGCTTCGATGACATCGAGGATGACCTGCTCATCTTTGCCAACAAGATGAAGGACGCGCAGTCAACGCAGACCGACGGCCTCCCCAAGCACCAGGCGCAGTGGCCCATCTTCCAGATCTCCCACCAGCGGAGCCGCTACGTCTACGAGCTGTACTACGAGAAGGAGGCCATTAGCAAGCAGCTGTACGACTGGCTGTTGAAGAACGGCTACGCCGACGCGATGCTGATTGCCAAGTGGAAGAAGCAAGGCTACGAGAAGGTGAGTTCCCTCCCCAGCCACTTAAAATAGTGCAGTTCTAAGCTTTTTGTACTAACAACTCAGCTCTGCTGCCTTCGGTGCGTCCAGACAAAAGAGACCAACTTCAACTCGACCTGCATCTGCCGCGTGCCCAAGGCGCAGCTCAAGGAGGACCAGGAGATCCAGTGCGTCAGCTGCGGCTGCCGAGGATGCTCGTCGAGCGACTGAGAGAGAAAAAGAGAAAAGAGGAAGACGAACGGCGCGTTCGGAGGGAAAATGGGGGCGGCGCGAACCTAATGACAGCATCTGCCATGAGCGTTTTATGTTTTACTGGTTATGATTTTTTTGCACGGGGGCTTTGGCGGCAATGGCGTTCTCTTTTATATGGATTTAACGTTGAATTTTATAGAACCTTTTTGTATGATAGATAATAGCAGCCCGGGAATGCGGAAAATGATAAAATGGCCATATGGCCAAATATAAAACATCATCATAATTCATGTCTTCTGCCCGTGAACATGCGCCAGCCTCGAACGGCCTTTTATCGCCTTGCAAAGCCAGACTTTCCTCCCCGACCGAACCTCACGCTTCGTGGGATGAAGGTCATGGAAGACATGGCGCCGGTAAGGCCGTCCATGTCGACGTCTGGCGCTTCTTTTGGTTTTGGCTCGGGCGCCTCTTTTGTCCTGCCGTTCCTTTCGCCTGTAGGTGCTTTGGTGACACTGGATTTGGGTGGAGTCTCTTCCTCCTCCTCATCGTCATCGTCGTCATCATCGTCGTCTTCGTTGTCACTTGTAGCTGGCTTGGTAGCTGTTGGGGAAGCTGCCGTCCCCGTCATGTTGATACTCGCAGCCCTTCGTCGCAACATGTCCTTCTTAGTGACGGTGCTGGTGGACGACTGCCGGCGGTGGTGGTGCTGCCGTCGCCCGTCGTCGACGAGCAGCGACTGGCGCCCGTCAATGCCGTACTGCGTGATGGAAAAGAAAAAGTTCCTAGGAAAACTGTGCTTGTCGATCAGGTGCCGCCGCCGTTTGTCGGACGAGCCGCACTTGCGCTCACATCCCTCCACAAAGCATGCATACTGGTGGTGTTAGCAAAATGAACATATGATAATATTATAGTCACAGGGGGGCCTCTCACCGTATGCTCTCCTTTGTCGCGTTTCACGGCGACAAAGGGATCGTGCCACTCGTCGCCGTGTAGACTGAGGTACAGTGGCGACGGGAAGTTCCGGCGGCACTCGATGCACCGGTTGAGGTGCTCCTTGGTGTAGTGCGCCTCGTAGGCATCGTATGTCGGAAAGTCCATTCGCTCCCGGTGTAGCAGGCAGGCCATGGCGGCCGGCTCGGCCTGCTCGCGGCCCTCGGCGGCGTCGTCGCCGTCGCTCTCGTCGTCTAACGAGAGACCGAAAATCTTGGCGTGCGGCTGGTCCGGGGCTCCTCGTGCACCATGTGAGTCGGGCACAGGTGTCGACCGTGCGTCACTGTCCCCAATATCTCCAATATCAAGGTCTGAGGCTGATGTTGGCGGAGCGGACGGCGGCGGCTCTTCGGGCTCTCGTGAGCGCTTCATACGGCAAGACGATATCTGGTTCTCCCGTTTCCGTCCGGGGCTGTGATCTACTGTTTGCTTCGAGGTGAGGCGTCGTAGGGAGGGGAGGTTGGGTGCTATGGATTTCCCGTGGTCACCGCCTTTTGCTGTGATTCGTTGCTGTCAACTTTTGCAGCATGCATATGCACGCCGGTGGTGCAGCTAGTTCCGCGCGTGTAAGAGGTTAGGAGTGCTGCCGGGCGGGGCCGATTTTGTGCGAATGCGTGGGGACTTTTATGCCCAAACAGCTTGTACTTATCAGATCAAGATCATGCGTCGAAGCACACCGTGAAGCTGTGATGTTTGAAGCCGTTGAACTTTTGTTGATGTTCAGATCTTCTGGGTCACGTGAAATTCGAAGACTTTAAGAGCGGTGGCCCACTGTGAGCTATCTTCAGTGTTCACCCACTCCGGCTGCCTAAACGTGCCGTGGGGGACGCAGTGGATGGTCTCCCCGGTGCGGCCAAGGCGACGCTGGACGCTGGAGGTCGTGTTTTTGCGCGCCGCGTGATTGCTTTAAAGGCCTCGTGTAGCGGGAATTAATCTCTGGTGGCTGCAAGACCCTTCCGAGAGCGAGCCTCGTCGTGGCACACGCTGGAACAGGCTGGCCTTCGCTGCCTATGCACTCTATACGGAGTACGTTTTTGTCTATTTGCCCATCAAAAAGAGAAGCATGTCTTGCTTGCCAGCCTTAATAAGAGGCCTCAGTGCATCTCGCGCTAGCGAGATCTGTGTAAATGGTTCGCATAATAACGTCGTAATAGCGCACGACAAAATGCCCGTTGCGCTGTCACGTGAGACACTTGCGGCGTCAGAGTTCGCCTCCACCCAAAACTGCGACTGACGTCGCGCCCCAGGCGGCCTCGCGCCTTCCCTTCCCCCTCCTTCCCCCACCGTAGATATCTTACCGGCGACCTTCCCCACTGAGACAGTCGTGCCGGGCGGAAGTCGCGTTTGACTAATTAATTCCTAGCACCATAGCGTGGTCACATGCGTGAAGAGCCTTTTCTCGCTGATGGCCACTGCAGGTCTCGTGAGCGCCTATCGATCGGTTGGAACCCATCCTATCTCGCTGACGGCAGGTGCGACAGGTGCGATAAAGCTCATTGCCTGCAACGGGCGAACGACATCGCCTGCCACGCCGGCCTTTTTTGGTCTTGTTTCTTTTTGCTCTGAAACACACAACTGCATCTTGTTCTTTTGACTTTTGGCTTTTGCTCTTTTTCTCATCACTTTTCCGTTCATTTCATCTTTTGCTCTTTGGCCTTTTGCTGCTTTGGCCGCCATTCTGGTTTCGTGCCGCGTTCACATCCCGCCGACCTTCGCATCGAGGCCCGTGATCTTCTTCACTCCTCGCTCTTGTCCGCCTTTCTCGGTGCACGGCTTTTGTCCTCTCTCTCACTCCGGTGTGTGCCCGTCCTTCATGACACCGCCGCTCCACTCTGCGCCCTACTCGTCGTCCACCCGCGCCAGCTAAGACCGCGCCTCCCCTCGGAGACTACAGCCGACACCGTCCCACTTCGTTGACCGTATCTTCTCGCCGCCTCTCCGACGTCTTGGTCATGTCGTCAGTCTTTTGACACGACGCCTTTTCTTTCTTCTTTCTCCTTTTCTTTTTCGTCCAACCATCTTCCCACCGCTTTCTTCCTCGTCTCGGCCTGCCCTCGGCCCGCGTTTGCCTTGCACGGCGCATGAACTTCAGTCTTCCGCAAACGCCGGGCGCGTCCGGCTGAATCCAGAAGCACCCAGCCTGCATTTTGCGCACCATGGCGTCTCCCAACTACCCTCCCGATCACTTAAATGGTTATGGTTTGTCTCCCTCCTCTCTCTCTCCTCTCTTACCTCTGTCTTATCACTGGATCTTATCTCCCAAGCACACTCACTTGACAACTACCTTCACTTTACCTTGAACACACGCAGACATCTCTGCTCGTGCAAGGCGCCACTTTAACCTGACACGCAATTTGCATTCACTCTCACTCGCATGCTAACTTACTGTGCCTTCATAAAGACCTTCAGGCCTTTGACCAAAACGGTGTGCCTCTGCCCCATAACAACGCCCTGCCTACATGGAGCCCGGCTGCTCTGCTCGACCCTCAACGCCACCTCTTGTCCTCGCCCTCCTTCTCCTCACATTTGCCACAGCCACCGACTTCGATGCCAATGCCCGGCAATCCACTCCAGCAGATGGGGAACATGGACGGCTCCACCCTAGCCTTCAACTACAACATCACAAATGATCCGTCCGTCACGGCAAACGGCTTCGGGCCCGGTGTTGGACCGAGCGAGCTCACCTTTCAGTTCACAGGCCCTGCTACGGACGACGGCTATCTTTCGTCAGGCGACCAGATCGCAACAGACCTTGTGAATGGCCACGGGCTGAACGGCTCCAACTTGAGCGGGCCCCCCGCCTATGCTAGCTCCGAAGGGGCCACCCACACGCCGCCGAACGGCATGGCGACCATGCTCGAGCGCAACTTCCATGTCCAGGACCGTAAGGACGTCCCCGAACCGAAGCGGCGCAAAATCCTGACCGGCTCACCGACGGACAAGAAGCCGGTTTTCCAGACGAGCAGCAACGGCATCCTAGCCCAGGGCGTAAAGCAAGAAGAGCAAAAGGCCAAGATCCGCCCTTCAGAAGTTGCCGTGGTACCTGCAAAGCAGCCCGTCACAGTTGATCTAACAGAAGGTATGTTCCCACCGCCGTTTTAAATGGGCTTGCCTGTTTTTATCTTAGTTTCGTACTAACACGTCATCCTCCTCAGGCTCCGAGGCCGATACCAAGACCCAGGAGTCCTATGAGGAGGTCTGCTTTGGGTCGGTCCTGGGCGTAACCTTTGACTGCCACCAAGTACCGGCCCCCAAACCCGGTACCCAGGCCATGGGCGGCCCGGCGTACTGGCCGAATGTCAAGATTGTCTTGCGCCGCAAGGTGGATGAGAAGAGGCACATTATTGATGTGTGCGACCACACGCGCCAGGTGGTCGGAAGCCTAGATCAGAAGGCTGCCGAATGCTTTGTGCCCCTGATGGACATTCCCAAGGTCCACCTCCGGACGGACGCGAAAATCCCCGTCCGCCGTAAGAACGAGGACGAAGTCGTTGGCCAACCGGTATCACGCTCCTATAAGATAGACCTGGTCCTGTATGGCGCTCCGACCTTTGGAAAAGCGATTGGCAAACGCCTCGCCAAGTTTGGCTTCAAGCTGGTCAAACCGAACCGCCACGACGCCAACGTCCGCTTGGCCATCCCGGAGCAGGACCCCCGCACGCTAGCCAATGGCGACGTAAAGCCTGTGCGGCCTGCTGGCTTGCCATCGCATACCTCGGTGCCGTATTCGTCAACAATGAACTCCGCAGTCAGAACGATGGAAGAGGTGCGCTCCGAAGTGCTCAACGTCTTCGACTCCATGGCCAACTCGGAGGACCTCCCCGAGATGGATCCCAACCCAATTGTGACGACCCCAATGCTGCGTCATCAAAAGCAGGGTCTCTACTTCATGACGCACCGAGAACGGCCCATGGCGGCACAGTCCGACTCAAAGCTCAGCTCATCCATCTGGCAGAAAAAGTCAACTATAACGAACCAGACTGTGTACTACAATGTCATTACGGGCCAGAGCGAGATTCAGCCGCCCAGCGAGACGCTTGGTGGGATCCTGGCTGACATGATGGGCCTGGGTAAGACGCTGAGCATCCTGTCGCTGGTTGCCAGCACCGGGACGCAAGCCGAAAAGTGGCACAAGCAATCACCCATGCAGCCGAAAGCACCCGAGAGGAAGAAGAAGCCGGGTGCCCCGCAGAACTTTGACGCGCCGACGCCGCAGGCACTCGACCTCACGCGTCTGAAGCGGAATGGCAAGGGCACGCTTCTCGTCTCCCCCCTCAGTACCGTCACCAACTGGGAAGAGCAGATTAAGCAGCACCTTGCGCCGGACTCGCTCAAGTACCACATTTACCACGGTCAGAACCGCATCAAGGACATTGACCAACTCGCCGAGTTCGACCTGGTCATCACCACGTACGGCTCCGTCTCAAGCGAGCTCACGGCAAGGAGTCGGGGCAAGACAGGCCATTATCCTCTCGAGGAAATTGGCTGGTTCCGCGTCGTCCTCGACGAGGCGCACATGATCCGCGAGCCGTCCACGCTCCAGTTCAAAGCCATTTGCCGGCTACAGGCCAACCGGCGTTGGGCCGTAACCGGTACGCCCGTGCAGAACCGCCTCGAAGACCTGGGCTCGCTGCTGGCCTTTTTGCGCCTGAAGCCCTTTGACGACCGCACAAAGTTCAACCACTACATTGTGAACCCGTTTCGTGCCTGTGACCCTAACATCTTGACCCGGCTGCGTATTCTGGTGGACACCATCACGCTCCGGCGACTCAAGGACAAGATTGACCTCCCGCCGCGCCAGGACGTTATCGTTCGTCTCGAGTTTTCAGACGAGGAGAGTCGTCTGTACAACTTTTACTCGCGTAACGCCAAAGACCGGCTTCAGGTGCTCACTGGTCACCAGGAGCGCCTCCTTGGCGGCAAGGTGTACATTCACATTCTGCAGGCCATTTTGCGCCTGCGCCTTATTTGCGCTCACGGCCGCGAGCTGCTGAGCGACGACGACCTGAAGCTGATGCAAGGAATGACCCTCGAGTCTGCTATTACCATTGACGAGGACGACGACGCATCTGGCGAGGTGAAGCAACGGCTGTCGGATGCCCAGGCCTACGGTATTTTTGATCTGCTTGTAAATACGGACTATGACACGTGTGCTCACTGCAAGAACAAACTGGGCTATTCCGACGATACAACATCGACCGACATTCGCTCCGAGAAGCAGGAGGACGTCATCGGCTACATGACGCCCTGCCTCCACATCTACTGTCCCAACTGCATCAAGCACTTTGCCGACGCTGAGCGGGGCCTCACACACAAGAGCAACCGGCCGGGAATCTGCCCCGAGTGCAACAGCTCCGTCATGTTTTCGTGTGTGGAGATCCGCCACGACCGTGCCGACGTGGAGCACGACACGCTGCCGCATCGCCGTGCCAGTTTTGTCCATAGTGGTGGACGGCCGGCAATCGATGGTAGTAACGGTGGCAGTACCAATGGCAACGGCAATGGCAACCGAGCGTTGATACGCGGTGCCTCGGGGGCTGCCGCCGATGCGCCGTCTCCGCCGTCGGCACACACGGGCAAGACGATCAGCGAAAGCAACTACTCGGGCCCGCACACCAAGACCCAAGCCCTGCTCAAGGAGCTACTCGACCAGAAGACGCGCAGCCTAGCGCACCCGGACCAGCCACCCTTCAAGTCGGTCGTGTTCTCCGGGTGGACGTCGCATCTCGACCTGATCCAGCTGGCCTTCGACAACGCGGGCATCTCGTACTGCCGCCTCGACGGCAAGATGTCGCGCACGGCGCGCACGCAGGCCATGGACACGTTCCGCGAGAACCCCAACGTGCACGTCATCCTGGTCTCGATTATGGCGGGCGGCCTGGGCCTCAACCTGACGACGGCCAATGCGGTCTACGTCATGGAGCCGCAGTACAACCCAGCGGCCGAGGCGCAGGCGATTGACCGCGTGCACCGACTGGGCCAGAAGCGCGAGGTGCGGACGGTGCGGTACATTATGAAGGACAGTTTCGAGGAACGCATGCTGGAGATCCAGAACCGCAAGATCAAGATCTCGAACCTGTCCATGAACCGGGGTGACCACCGCGCGTCTAGCTCAACGGATGCTGCACGGCAGCGTCTCGAAGACCTTCGGAGTCTCTTCAAGTAAAGAGAAGAGTGGTGTGGCGGGAGGGTGAAACGGTGGAACAAGGTGCTACTTTTAATGGGTTTTCATTGTTTGAGGTTTACTACTGTCTTTTTCTGTGCAATCGGCTGCCATTTTGTTGCACCCGGCATCGTGGAGTTGGGGAGGCTTTTTTTATATTTTTATATCACGGCTAATGTCCTGCCATTGCATCATCTCCTTTGTTTTTTTTCTCTCCTTTTTCTATATCAGACTTCACATCTCACTGCCTCTACGGTCGCGATGCTTTTATAAGACTTGTTTTACACCAATTGTTGGTGCTTTGAAGGTACCGACATCATTGCCACACGTTGCCTGTCACAAGCACAAGCGTTGAGTTACACACAGCATACAGCTATAGGTGATGCAATTTGAAAAATCTGCCTTAATAATAATTGAAAACCAATTTTTTTCTTCTTTCTTTTCATTCCTCGAACAAAGTAAAGCAGCGTCTCGTCGTGAAAAAACTCCAGCCTCCCAAAACTCATATTTATCTGTAAAGGAAACGCCATTGAAATGCATACATAAATTTGGAAGGGGCCATTTCGTACGAATATTCTCATTTCCACGTGCGTTCATGAAAGCACAAAACAAACCGCCTCCCTTTCCTCTCCCGGCGCTGGTGGTCATGCAATCATCTATCGATGCTGACCAGCCAGCGGACCATTGTTTGATCCAGGTAAGAGGGTGGGCCAGGCCATAGACGGTGGCGTCTATGCGGCGTGAGCGGTCGCAACCGGCTGAGCAGCACGCGTAACCTGCTCGCCGGCACGGACGATGCGGCGACCGGCCGAGTCCGTGACATAGGAGATGTCCTTGCTCTCGTAGTGAGCGCGCTTCCAGATCTCGACCTCACAGCCGCCGCGGAGGACACCGACGCGCATGGTAGACAGCAAGTTGTGGGCGGCGTTGGAATGGTTATATACACCGCCATTGAAGATTGCTGTGGCATCCTTGCCGATAGCGGAAGAGATCAGGGCCTTGCCACCGGGGTGGTCCTTGATAAAGTCGGTGACGTCGTGAATTACACCAGCAATGGCGACGAGCGCCTTGCCATCCTTGGTCTGGGCGACAAAGTCGTCCCAGTCGACAACAGGCAGCTGCTCCAACGGGGTACCCCAGTCCAGGGTGGCGCGCTTCTGGTCAAGCTTCTTCTGGATCTGCTGCAGACGACCCTTCTCGATCTCGTTTTGGCGGAACTGCTTCAGGTCGTAGGCAAGACCGAGCTGCTTCCACAGCCAGATGGACCACTTCGTCGGGTCGTACTGCCACCACTGGATGGCGTTGCGGTAGTCCGACGGGAACTCGTGGTGGAAGTTGTGGTAGCCCTCGCCGAGGGTGACAAGGGCGGTGATGACGTGATCACGCGGCGAGTTGCGGTCGTCAAACGGCTGGTCGCCGAGCCAGTGGGCAAGCGAGTTGACGCAGAAGGTAGCCTGCTGGACGGCAAAGGCACGGAGAAGACCGCCGTAGATGAAGCCACCAACCCAGTCGCCCCAGCCGAGGCCGCAGACCAGCATAGGGAAAGCAATGGCCATGAACAGGACGGACTTGATGTAGTTCTTGTGCTGCCAGACGACGACGGGGTCCTCGTTGAGGTCAGTAATGTCGGTGCGGCCGATGCGCTTGGGGTTCTGCTTCATGACCATCCAGCCGAGATGGGAGTACAAGAGACCCTTGCGGACCGAGTAGGGGTCCTTGTCAGTGTCGGTGTAGCGGTGGTGGGCGCGGTGGCCACGGGACCACCAGCGGATGGAGCCCTCCACGGAGCCAGCACCGACGGCAGCGAGGTAGATCTTGAGGGGAAGGGTGGCCTTGTAGGAAGAGTGAGCCCAGAGGCGGTGGTATCCTAGCGGGAAGATGTCAGCTGACTGCCATACGGAAAGATCTATATAAAAGATCTGTATATACGATGTACAAGTATATCAATCGCCCATGAACCCCAGACCAGCTCAACCCCTGACAGCCGCTGTGCAACCACCTGGGGTAGCAAGCCGGGCCGAGGAGAAGAAGAGGGACAGGAGCCACCGAGAAATGGTAGGGATAGTGATGGAAATTGAAGAAAGATTTTATGCTTACCTGCAGTAATGCCCAGGCCAGTGTTGAAATAGTACACTAAAGCGAATATGAGGGTGTTGAGCCGCAGGGGAACCCAGTACGCAGCAATCATGGCGGCGAAGTGAATGAGGAGAATGAACGTGGTGTTCAGCCAGTCGATGTGCTTGTACCAGTTCTTGAGGGTGATGGGCGTCTCGGAAATGTGCGTTTTCCGGATGTCGTACTGCTTGCCCCGTAGAGGTTTGAAGTCGGTGGTGCCATCAACGGTGGCATCGGCCACCACGATCTTAGCAGCCATTGTGAAGGGTAGAGGGAAAATCGGCCTAAAGGTGTGCGGATAGGAGAAATGCTGGTTTGTTTTGATGTCGTCAAGCGACGGTGCCTCTTCACCAGAACAGCCCCAGCCAAGAGGCCGAACAGTTGGTTGAAGAAGAGTTGTTGAGATGGGGAGGAAGAGAAGATTGCCAGCTGCTTCTCTCTTTTGTCGTTTAGGAGTAGGAGTCGTGAGCGAGCATGTACGAGAACATGCAAGCAAAGGAAAAGAAACGAAGAGGATGAAGACAAAAAAAAAAAAAGGAAGAAACAGTAAAGAGGTGGGATGGGGGAGAGGAGGGGGAGAGATATGAATGAAAAAGAAAAGAGGGAAGGATGACTGGAAGCAGTTATAGCGAAGGGAAGGAAGGAGACGGCGAAAACAATATGGATGGGGAAGGGGCTAGGCTGGCAGGTGCAAGGGGCGGGCGGTTGAGCGGTGGGAAGGGGCGAGCGACGCAAGACAACAAAGCTTGGGGCAGCAGCGGAGGGAGGGGCGAGAGGGCGGAGAGAAGGAGGCAGGCACCGGGTTGAGCAGGATGGGTAGAGGCCTGACCGAGGTGGGCTAACATATGGGCAGGTTTTTTTGGCTGTTTGACTTTTCTGGCCTTTTGTCTCTATTCTCCGTTCTTCTCTCGCTGTAAATCGGTCTCTTGGACAGCAATTGGAGCTCGGGATTTTCTGGGTATTTCCTGGCTATTTCTGGGGCCTGGTGGCGGGATGTTGGGATTTCCTATTTGGGTCAGCCCTTCCCACGCCTTCCGTGTGGATCGGTATTTTTTTCTTCTTTTCTTTTCTTACGCTCCTGTCGTTCTGGAAGCTGCGAGCGGCCTGTGACGGAGAAACGGAAGGTCCATTCGTTGCATGTTTCTCTGTGTCCTTTTGTTTGTTGGCCTTCTATTTTGTTGATTGGGAAGGACCGGCATGGTCTTACGATGGGAAAGAGCAAAGCAGGTGCAATCTTTGCGTGTTACAAGCACGTTGTCATATGTTTTTCATGATGCAGGTGCAGGAATGCAGCAGCAACAATCACAGGCTGGCCGCTCAACGGCGGTGCCTTGTTCCTGTGCCTTCCTGGCCTGTGACAGTGTTCGATGAGGCAGGAACGAAGCAGTTGTGTTGCTGTGCACCCAGTGTTCTTGCTCTTTCCTGCTCTTATCTAGTGCGATAATACGGAGCAAGAAGCTCCTGCCCCTCGAGCTACATCAAATGTATTTTTGGACAACGTTGCTGTCGTTTGCTCCTGGTCGCTTTTGTTCATTTTCTTCAATCTTCAAGCTTCATTCGGCCTCGGAGAAGGGGCCCTTTTCACATGTGAAATACCAATTTGTTGGCATGAAGTTGAACTTGTTGCTTTTGCTTCCCCAGTCGTTTTTTGTGTCGTCGTCTCAGCTGCAAATACTGCTGTGTCTGGGGGCGTATCAAAGTGCCAAGGTTGTCAAAAAGGCTGCACGGAAGGAGCTATGGATGCAGCCAGCCCACGGCTCCCGTCCAGGCACATTTTTTTTTTTTGTTGGGGTCAAGCACTGGGTGGTAGTGAAATCTGTTGGGAACTAGTTGGCGGGTAGGTGCTTGTGATTGGCCCAAGCTTCTGCAGAGGGGCGCCGTCCAACCCCCTGTAGCCCACCGCGTTTGTGCCCCTGTTTTGAGGTACACGTGAATTGGTGTATATCGCTAACAAAACCATGTATCTCTATCAACGGCACTACCGACTGCGCTAGGTCGCGAACGTCGTAAAACGTTTGCCAGACGAGACTTACAAGAGACAAGCGGATCTGCTCCAAGCATGCACTTTCCAACCACAGTCGAGGGCAAATGGCGACATGCGCAATGCCAAAATGTCTTGATCTGATTAGCTACAGCAGAAGACGCACGATACGCAGCATGCTATCATGGAAGCAATGCCCGGCGGTGAAACACGTTGCTGACAGCAAGAGCTTGTCAATTATGCGGCTCTCGTTCAGTCGCGCTGTATCTTGCAAGTCATATCTGGTGCTTGCTCCTCTTCCCCATCCCTTGAGCTTCTCATCAAAAGCGTGCTCGTCTTCCATCCGATTGGGCTTCGCTCTGTGCCTCTCACATGCCACAATGGCTCCGTCTGGCCTGGTTTTTTCTCCGACATCGTACGGAGTGCATCGCCTGCTTTCCGTTTGCTGCCCGTTGGCCATTCTCGCTTTGTTCGCCAACATGAATACTCGTATGCGTGATGCTTTCCCATCTCATTTGTCCCAACATACTCGACTCCATGTGCAGACGACACTTCTTTGCAACATAACGTGTTCACGGGAGCTGTTGGGACAATATCCAAATACTTGTACCAGGATGCACTTCTCTATAGTCGCCTTTGTGCACTCAACCATCCCCGTATGCGCGACGTGTGGCAATCTTCTTCCCCTCCCGGCTTCTGACCATGATAGCTCGTCGGCGATGGGGCGGACAGCAAGCAGGAACTTGAGCAGTTGGGAAGCACGCATTCCCCGAACAAAAAGCTGACTCCGTGCTGCTGTTCCCGAAGACTTCCCTGCTCCGCCCCAACAAACCCCGGCTCTTTTTTATGCCCCTCCTTTCACGGAGTACACAATCCCAGCTTAGACAACATGTTTCCTCATGATCTCAAACGTCAAGCTTCGATTGGCCTTTTAATTGTACTTGTACTTGAACGACTTTAACTCGATTTCTGTTGTCTGCATTTTGGCGATTTCAACGTCTTTATATCAGCACGTGACTCTTACACAAGAGTGGTGCTTCTAGAAAGCCGAAAAATAGACCCCGTCGCAGGTCGCTAGTCCAAATACGGAATAGACCCATTTGGCTCCCGTGTTCTGAGCCTCCCCCTGTCAAACGGCGAGGCTGATGGATGCACCCAATATATCCAACCCAACCATTTTACAGAGAATCCTCACAAACACAGAAGCCTCGCCGTGTCTTAACCTTGTAAGTCTACTCTTCTATTACGGATAAGCAGCATTGCATCTCGTCTCATGCATCGTCTACGTCGTACTCGGAAACTACAGCAGTATCGCAATCGTCAGCGTCGTATGCTTGGCGTATGTTTGGATGTGTCCAAAGTACAGCTTTGTGTTGCTTGAGTCTAGGCTTCAGGTAGAGCCCGTGGCCAAATTTCTGTGTTTTTGTATCCTGCTATTGTTGTTCGCTGTTCCGAAAGAGAAAGAGGGATCCAAAAATTATAACTCCAAAGATTTATCCAAAATAATAGACCAAATAAACGATGGTATGGGTAGAGACTCCAAATAAATAGCGAATGGCAAAAGGTGTAAGAATCCTCTTGAAAAAAGTACAAAGGCAAAACGGAGTAAACCAAAAATAACGTAATCCGAGCGGCCAAAAATACGTGGGCCGTGTTTGTTCATTTCATAACGTTCGTTGCATCAGGTCGTGACAAGCGCGTTCAGTTCGTCGTCGACTCTGTAGTGTCGGTCATCACTGACGTCCTTCTTCTCATCGTGCTCCAAATTCATGTGGCGTGGGTAGGCCTCTTCGTAGACGGCGCCGACACCCTTGATCTGATCCATAAGTTTGCTGTCTGAGTCGCCCTTCTCGTGACTGGTTGCGGCCTCGAGAGGCGCTGCTTCGTGGACAGGAGCGCCATTCGCAAGACTGTAATGGGACTCACTGAGACGCTCGGGTGAGCTTGGCTCAACCGCATCCTTGCTCTCAATTTCATCGCCCTTAGAAGCACTTGCCTCTGCGACAGGGGCCTGTGCTTCTGTCTGTAGGAGAGGGGTGTGCACAGCGGCATCGTCACCAACGGGGTGAGTAACGACCTCTTCACCAACGGCCTCCTCCTTGCTCGGCGTCACAACCTGCGAATCTGTCGATTCCTTCGCTTCTGTCTCCACCACGTCGGTGGCCACTTCGACTTCCTGATCTTCCAGTTTGAGCGGGGGTGAAAGATCGGTGTCATGTTGACTCGGGTGTGGCGAACACTCGGCCTGTTTCTCCGGTGGCACATCTGTGACCCAGCTTTCGTGTTCTGGCGACCTCTTTCTGACCCAAGACGCATCCCGTCGAGCAGAGGCAGACGTTCCCTTTCTTGGGGGAGAGCGGCCCCGTGTCGGGTAGTAGTATGGCTCATTGGAGACACCGTTCGAGGGATCAACATATGTGTGGCCGAAATTGCTCACGTACGCCCAGTCGTTGCCTGGTGTGACACTGCGGATGATGGGTGTCAGGCTATTGAATTTATCAACGACAAATTCGGGTCGTTCCGTTTCGGTGAATTGCTCAACGACGTCATCGGCATTGTCGTCGCCGGAAGGAACGCTCTCAATTCCAGCCGCTCGGTGCCGGAACGAGTTGGACCCATCGTCAACCGATCCGGATGGAGCGCTGTGGGCGTAGAATGTTGGGTGGTGCGGTCCCTGGACCCAATCGTCTTCGTAGTCACTGTCGTCATGGCGGGAAATCCCGCTGTTGAACCGGGGGAAATAGCCGAGAAGTTGAAGAGCCTGTGAGCGCTCTCGAGGATCCTCCGCCAGACAGGTTTCCACAATGCTTCGGTACCATTGCGGCACACCGACATCCTCACCTAGGTGCAGTGGTCGCCCATGGGCTTCCGGGTCGTCCTCCTGTGTCGCAAGTGCCCACAGCACCATTCCCAACTGATAGAGATCCGACTTGACGCCAATGTACATTGAGATACGTTGGTCGCTTTGGATCAAAGGTGTTGCTTCGGGCGGCTCCCAGCCAACAGGGCATCCGCGTCGGTTGATGTCAATGATCTTGGCATTGCCATCATCGTCAATCACAATGTTGGAAAGAGTGAAGTCGCCTTGAACAAATCCCGCCTCGTGGATCTCGGAGAGTCCGTGAACGATCTGGCGCGCCCACTTCATGCGAGTGTACCAAGGGATGCCGTGGTTGTTCTCATAGAGGATATCGATCAGGGCGCCTTGCTCGGCGTAGCTGATAAGAAGGCCCCGGACCCGGTCATCGTCGCCAATGATGATACCGTACAGTTCGATGACGTTTTGTGAGTCGCGGAGGAAGTTTAGGGCATTGACTTCGTACAAAAACTCGTCAACGGAGTCGGGTCCCGGAATTTCCTTCTTAATGAGGACCCGGTCGTCGACTCGGACCTTGTATACAAAGCCTGACATGTGAGAATCAAACTCGACTTCGGACTCCCGGATCTTGCGGCAGCCCAAGTGGTGCACGAATTGAATCGAAGGGTAGTCAATGATTTCCTAGGAAAGTGTGTTAGTAGGAGAAGCTTTAAGGTATGGTTGGAAGAAGAGAAGCAATGAACGAACAGTAGTATCTTCAACGACGTGCACATGCAGCCGGCCGTCGGTCGTCTGCAACTTGAGGTTTGTCACTGTTTTGTAAAACTGAATGTCGACTAAGCTCTCCCGGATAGCTTCATAGATCATCTCGTTTTTGTCTCGTTGTAGTTTGGTATCAAGGAGATCCATCTCCAGTGAGCCCTCCGGGGCGTTGCGGTAGTCGAGGGAGATGGTGACCCGCCGTGTTAGGTCTGGTCGTTGCCGATAAGTCACAAAGAACTTCTCGCGTCTGGACTTGTCGCGAAAGTGCATCGATAGATTAAGAATCCACACATGTTCCAGCTCGTAGCGAATGCGATGCTCATACTGTGAAGATGACATGGAGGCCGTATCGACATGGTAGGTTTCTTTCACGATGTCGCCAGCAATGGAATGCGCGTCAAGAACCCCGTGGGCTTGGTCGCCACTCAATGTGGCAGACGGAAAAGGAGGAGCGGCACCGTCATGGCCCACATCTCCTCCACTCGTGGTAGCTGCAGTGTCATCAGCTCCGGCCTCACTTATTGGCAGCTGGCTACTAGATGCCGCCGTAGCTGCCAACGAAGGAATAAAAGGAACAGGTGGCACAACTTCCAGTATTGCGTCAGTTTCTGGTTCCGCCGCGTCGGAATCGCCCGTTTGTGGATGGTACGAAACATTGGGTGCGCTGGTGCGAGGGTCTGAGAGGATTTGTGACGTCGTTGGAGAGGATACGCTTCGCGTCAGCCGCCGGTCTGCCGACACACCTCGCCGCTCAGCAGGGGTCGGGATAATCGGCATGAGATTCCCGCGAAGTTCAGACTGCTGGCGGGCAAACGTCTGCGCCCGGGGGAGGCCGGGAACGACATCTCGATGCGGTGCTCGCCGGCTATTGCTGATCGTCTTTGAAGCAGCACCGCCATCACAATCGGCGGCAGAGGCTCCAAGGTCAGAGCCATTGGGCAACTGGCCATTGTGGTCGGCACCCAACTCGCCTTGTGTCGGTTCTGAAGATGCACTCGCTTCGGGTATTGTGGGAGAGGGCTCTTGAGCAGGCAGTGGTACGGCTGGAGACACGGACTGCGGCAACACTGGATGCACAGCAGACGGGCTCTTCACAGGCTCTTCAGGGTGGGCGCTCGCGCTGCGGTTCAACAGTCTCTTCCACAAGCTCTTTGTGGGAGATGCCGAGACCGCAGATGAGGCCAGCGGGGCTGTCCGTAGGTCTCCAGCCTGTGGCTCCTCCGGCAGCGAAGTTGGTTGGGCCATGAGGTCGCCGCTGCCAGGTACAGAGGCAAATGGCACTTCTGCTGCCGCCCCAGCGACCGTGAAGCTATGCACGGAGCGGCGTTTCGAAGGCGGCCAGCGCAGAAGGTTAGAAACAAGAAGTAAACACTTGATGACCGAGGGTGAATGCGTTGTTGTGGTCTAGGCCCGCGTTGAGACGCGGGCAGGTTGGTTGGCGGTCTGAGAGTTGGGAGGTATGGCGGTCTGACGGGGACAGAAGAGAGATAGAAAAGTGGAGGACAGGGGAGGGGAATGGGACGTAGTGAAGCGAATAGAGACGTGAAAGTCAAGATGCGAAGCTTAAAGGACAGCAACTGAAGTGGACTCAGGCGGAGGCGAGGTTAAGGAAAATAAACAAAGATGGAGGGACGGGCGGCCGGGAGAGGGGGCAGTCGAAGGAGCACAAGTGACACTCTGCACAAATCGCAAAGACAAGGGGATTTACGACTGGATGCTGGCGATCGGCTCGAAGGACTCTATGCCAGAAGCAACCTATGAAGGAGGTCACAAGAGGGGGGGGGACCCAGGGGCAACAGCAAGATGCGGTGACCGGCAGGTTTGAAGTTGTGCGAAGATGGCGGCGGTGAATAGGGGCCGGTATTAGGTGCAGGTGTACGGAGTAGGTTCCAGGGACATTAGGGTAAAGTGGGTGTTGTTTCGCGTGAAGCGTGCAGCTTGCGTCTCCTTGCTTCTGTTTTTGTTCTGGGAGCGGTTGTTGACGACTCCAAGGTGAGAGGAAGGTCGCCTCTGAGACAAAGTGAGGGACGTCTGCGGACGTTGCAAATGACAATGGCAGGCCGTGTCTTTTACCTTGTCGGTGAAAACAAGACGGCCTCCGTTGTCGAAGCTTTGGCTTTCGTTCAATTCGGCTCGCGCGCAGAAAATTGACCAGGTTGACAAAGTGGAAAATCGAAAAAGGAGCAGGGGGTTCGTGCAGCAACGCACAAGAGCTTGGGCCAGGTTTGCGCAAAGCGGGCGCGAAAAGACCGACGCTGGCGGCGCCAACTTTATCTTTCTTCTGGCTCTCTCGTTCTCTCGTGTGCTTTAAGGTCGTCTCGTGCTTTTCATCCGAGAGCAAGGCAACGGTGGCATTCTGCGAAGACGAGAAACGGGCTGGCCGGCCGGTAGGGCGTGCACCGCCCGCTCGTAAATCGACTGGCGTTCGATGAGGGACAACAAAAGATGACCAAACGGACCAAACGAGCGCAGGTCTCGCCTTGCCTGATTGTCTGATGAGAGACCGCCTTGGCTGGAGCCGCTAGGCAGTGGATGCCCGGCGACCAGGACGAACAGGTCAAGTCGATCTGACAGTCGTGGGGAGTATTGGGTGTGTTCAAACGCGCTTTGCTCTCGTATATGTCTCGCTTCGACCGTGCAATATGGGTTGCGGGTGCACTGCAGGACGTGCGTGTACAGGTACCAGAGGTCTTGAATCACAATTTGGGCAGAAATGCTTCCAAGGTGACCAGAGACGGGGGAGGAGGGCCAGGCGCAATGGGGCCGAAAAATATAAGAAACGGGAGTGATCAAATTGATTAAAAAAGCACAAAAGCAGATAAAATCCCAAAACGTAATATGGGGTGGCAGATCGATACGCTCAAAAGGCTCAGAAATGGCAGGGCGGATGCGAACCGTGGCGCATAGGTGCCAATGTACCGCGAGATGGAGGGTGTGAAAAGAGGAGAGGACGGTTGTGAGGTCTGATAGGAAGCGGAGAAAAGTGCGAGCGGCGGATTGGCGGACGGGAGTTGCAGGGAACCGTCAAAGTTTGACGAGCCGGGGTGGTGAGGGGAGGATGTCGCGAACGTGGGAGTAGGATGTGGAAGTGAAAAGGGGACGTGAGAAGAAAAGAAAAAGAAAAAGAAGAGAGACGAGACGAGGACAAGATAAAAAAGGAGGCCAGAAAAGGAAGGACCGCGGCCAGGCCATGGAGGACGCCGGTGGTGAGAAAGATACGGCATTTGCGAGCCCATTTTCAATGGCCCTCTGAGGGAAGTCTGAGGGTGGGATGTTCTTTCCCCTTTCTCTCCTTCGTTCTTTCCCTTCCTTTCCCCTTTCGCTCGTACTGTCCACTTCCTTCCTAGTCCAGTGGATGGAGATGGCAGGAGCTAACGGAAAGGAGGTTGGCTAGAGGTTGGCCAGCAGGAGCAAACAACAAACAGGCAGTCAGCGCAGCGAGTGCAGCAGGTGCGATGCAGCAAGCAATCACATTTCAGTTTTACAAGTAACTGTGCCGAGCACGAAGCATGATGTGGCCAGGCCGGGACCTGGCTGGCCAAGGGCCAGACCGGCGCTGGGATCGATGTCGGCGCTTGGCACCATTGCTTCTTGTCTCGTCTCTGCTGCTCGCATAGCACACTCCGAGAGAGCAGAGCGTAATACGACGTACAGAGTGCAGAGTACAGAGACAACCTACGGAGTACTCATTCGGCCTGCTCCGAACGGAGGATTCTTTACGCACGAGTTGTTGGAAAAGGAAAGAGGCAGGGGAGAAGTCCTTTAAAAAAAAAAAAAAGGGAAAAAAAAGGAAGAAAAAAAAGAGACAAGGCAGGCACGACAGGCAAGAAGCAGGAGACAGGGGGCTGGGGAAGGGAAAGAATCAATTTGGGGCGGTCGAAGGGTGGGTGGAGCCCGCACACGTGTAAAGGCACCACTGGGGTGACGGCCGCCAGAGGGAAAGGTCGAGCGCCGTTGCGGCCTTATGGCGAGGCGTCCACATTTGGAACTTGGGCCCTGGCCTTCGCTGGCATACCCCCTAGAGACAGCCTAGCGCCAACTGCGCAGCGGCCGCTAGTGGCAGGCCAGGCGACGGCAGCGGGCGATGTGCTGGCCAGCGAACAGGGACGCGGGGATACATGAACTGGCGCGAGAAATAGTGAGAAATAGCGGTCAGCCTACTGCGCTTTAAGTACTGCCCTGTACCTGGATTGAGCCATATGATCCGCTGTTATTAGCGGGACGCTCCCGCGGACAGCGCTGTTTTTAGGGCCCAACGACGTCCCACGTTAAAAGAGACAACGCAGCGAGCACACCACGACGAGAGATGGCAGCGATAACGTCAGGGAACATTTTGAGGCGGACTTATCTCTTTTCATTACTTAGAGTAGATATGCCCTTTACAACTAGCTACCTGGCATGCGCGATGACGGTTGGGCGATGTTCGTAAGGCCATCTGCGGCGACCTCGTGAGCGCGTTTTTTTTTCTTTCAGATGTGCTCTTTTCTCGATTTCATTTCGTAAAAACCTGATAGACCATCGCAGACTACGAAGCTCGGATCAGTGGCAAGAAATAAGATGAGGGAGCGTGATCCTTCTGTGTTCCCAAATGGGCCGACTGCCGGGTCATGAATGACCTGAGCATCGCCAGAATGCGAGTTATGATGTGTAAATATTCAAGTATAATCGGGGCGGTCGTGCAAGCAAAGTCCTACGTCTCCTGGGGATGACGGCGTCCGCGGCTGGTCATGTGAGGGACGCTTGGAGACACTGCATGAAGGCGGATCACAAAAGAGACCAGAAAAAGGCGTTGTATAGGTGAAGATGTATATTCTTCGGAATACTAAATACAGAAGTTTTGTACAGTAGTTTTTTCTATTCGTATATAAGGGGAGAGTCGTCCGTCGTTCTTCGACGAGGCTGCATGCCAGAAAAAATAAAATAAAAAAGAGATCCCAAGAAAAAAACGCACGAAAATGCCTCGTACAAGGGTCGCACAGCCTGTCTTGTGTTTTTGCAGCCAACCATCTGCCAGACCAGGAAGACTCATGCATATCAAAAGAAAGGGGGAAATGGAAGAAGAGAGCAACCGCACACATGCGGCCTGGTTGCATCAATGTATAAAAGTACAGATGTGTGTACAGATGGGGGTGCCCGTCCAATGCAAAATGCTAAGGAAGATGAAAAGAAGATGGGGAGATGCAAGCAAAAAAAAAAAAGACAAATGCAACATGATATGCAACATGATATGCAACATGCCTTCCCTTTTTTGGTTCTGTATCAAAACCCATCCGAGATCCGATCTACTCCCTGGCCCCCAAAAGCCAAAGCCTCTTTCGCTTTATCTAGTCTTACACAAGACAGACAAAAACAGCTCCGCTCCTCGCTTTTTTCGTCTGGTCTCTTTTTTGTCGTTGATTGTCGTTTTTTAATTGTTTTTTATTTAGTCGTCCTTCTCGTCCTTCTTGCTCGACTCGTCGTTGTCGTGCAGCTTCTTCCACTCGCAAATCTTGCACTTGCTAGCCTGCTCGCGGTCAATGTCCTTGAAGATGATGCCGAACACATCCGAGTACCAGCTGACGGGGCGGCCTTCAATGCCTTCCTTGATGTTCTGTAACTGTTAGCTTGTGAAGCACGTAAAAAAAAAAAGAATAAAGGGAAGGGAGCCGGGAACTCACCTCGGGAAGCTCCAGCCAGTCAGACATGTTGTCTTCTGGGAACACGACCGTCTTGCAACCAGCGCGCCGCGCCGCAATCGTCTTTTCGCGCAGGCCGCCAATGCGCAGCACCTTGCCCGTCAACGTCAGCTCGCCCGTCATGGCCACCGTCGGGTCGATCGCGTGGTCCAGCGCCAGCGAGAGCAGCGACGTGGCCATGGTGATACCGGCCGAGGGGCCGTCCTTTTGCACGGCGCCCTCGGGCACGTGCACGTGCAGCTTGGCCTTGTCAAAGAAGTGGTTGTCCGGGAACTCCTTGACCATCATGGCTTTCGCGAACGAGTAGGCAATCGTAGACGACTCCTTCATCACGGCCTTGATGTTGCCCGTGATCTCCAGGGACGGGCGGCTGCTCGGCCGCAGCGCCGACTGCAGGATCGTCTCCACGTACATAGCGGCGCCGCCCATCTGCGTCCAGGCCAGGCCCATAGTGACACCGGGCGGCGTCACGTCGTACAGGCGGTCCGACGTGAAGACCGGTGGGCCCACGTAGTCTTTGAGGTTCTCGCGGTCAATGACGACATGCACCGACTCGGGCACGTCCAGGGGTTTCCGCGGCTTGTCCGTCGTGGTCGGGCTCGTCGTCGCAGCGTTTTCTTCTGACGTCTCGGTGGCGGCTGTTGACTCGGTCGCATCGGATGTCGTCGAGGTCGTAGAGCTCTTGTCGTCTTCCGAGGACAACTCGGACGCCGCCGTCTCGTCGGCGGCCGTGACCGACTCGGCATCGTCCTTGTCCTTACTGAGCGCCTCCTGAGCGGCGGCGGCGGCTGGCAGCGCCTCGTCGCCCAGGTCCTGGACGATCTTGAGGGCCGACTTGCGGTACACCTTCTCGATATGCTTCTTCAGGTTGCGCACACCGGACTCGCGGCAGTACGACTTGATGAGCTCGTCGATGGCCTCCTGGCTCAGGGTGACATCGGCGCCCTTCAGACCGGCCATTTCCTTCGCAGCGGGTGCCAGGTACCGCTCGGCAATGGCCATCTTCTCGTCCGCGACGTAGCCCGACAACCGGATGACTTCCATGCGGTCCAGCAGTGGTCTGGGGATCGTGTCGGTCATGTTGGCCGTGCACACAAACAGCACCTTGGACAGGTCGACGGGCACGTCCATGTAGTGGTCTAGGAAGGAGCTGTTCTGTTCCGGGTCCAGCAGCTCCAGCAGGGCCGAGGACGGGTCGCCCTGGTAGCCCTTGCCGATCTTGTCGATTTCGTCAATCAGGATCAGCGGGTTCTCGGTCTGGCACTTCTTCAGTGCCTGGATGACGCGGCCCGGCAGAGCACCGACGTACGTCCGTCTGTGGCCCTTGATCTCGGCGACGTCGGTCAGACCGCCGACGCTGAAGCGGTAGTATTGCCGGTTGAGGGCGCGCGCAATCGACTTGCCAATGCTGGTCTTGCCGACACCGGGCGGGCCCACGAAACACAGAATCTTGCCCTCGACCGTGCCGCGGAGCTTGCCAACAGCGATAAACTCCAGGATGCGGTCCTTGACGTCCTTGAGGCCGTAGTGGTCCTCGTCGAGGACGGTGACGGCGTTGTGGATGCCAAAGTTCTCGGCGCTCCGCTGGCCCCAGGGAATCTGCGTGAGCCAGTCGAGGTAGTTGCGCGTGACGTTGAACTCGGACGCGGCCGGCTCGAGGTGGGCCAGCTTGTTGATCTCGTCGTCAAAGACCTTGCGGACGGCCTCGGGCATGGCCAGCTTGTCGGCCTTCTCCTTGAACTTCTCGACCAGCTTGTCCTTGCCGTCAGACTCGATGCCCAGCTCGCGGCGGATGCCCTTCATCTGCTCCATCAGCCAGTACTCGCGCTGGCGCTTCGTGATCTTGCTCTCGACCTCGCGCGTGATCTTGGACTGCAGCTGGGCGTTCATCAATTCGTTCTTGAGCACGACGAGAGCCTTTTGCATGCGCTCCTCGACGTTCAGGCTCGACAGCACCTCCTGCAGCTCGGCCGGCTCGCCCGCCGACACGGCTGCGGCGAAATCGGCCAGCTTGGCGGGTTCAGCGGTGACGTGGCCGGCCGACTGGCTCATGGAGAAGGTGGAAATCTGGTCGCGGAACAGGCTGTTCATCTGCGCGACCTCCTTGAAGACGTTGACAATCTCGTTGGTCACGGCGCGGATGACGGGGCTCTTGGCGTCAAACGGCTCCTCGATGAGGTTCTCAACGTTGACGAGGCTGACGTTGAACTTGCGCAGGAAGGATGTCGGCTCGTACTGGGCGGCGTGCGACTGCTGTTGAGTGGCTGCCGGGGCCTCGCTCTTCGGGACGGCCGTCACGGCACTCTCCTCGAAGCTGGCCACGACGTCGCCCTTCTTCTCGCGCTGCACCTCCTCGTCGGTCGGTTTCGCGGGGATGGGGTCGGGCACGGCCGCTTCGCCCTCGGCCAGCTCGGTGGATTCGGTTTTGTCAGCGTCCGTGACACTCGCTTCGCTGACGCCGCTGCTGCTGCTGCTGTCCGACCCTGGCGGAATGAGGGTAGAGAGGCGGATGCGGCGGTGCGGGTACAGAATGGCCGTGAGGCCGGTGGCGCCCTCGCCGTGCAGCGGGAACGCGCTCGTGATCTGGGCAAAGACACCCACGTCGTGGACGTCGTCGGCCTTGTGTATTATGTCGTCATCAGCGTTCTCGTCCTTGAAGAGGAAGGCGCCCACGTACGGCTGGCCGCGCTTGATCATCTCGGTGATGGCGCTCGCGACGTTGGGGTCCTTGATCGTGATGGCCTTGTAGAAGCCGGGGAAGAGCGGCCGCTTCGCGATGGGAATGGCCATGACCTGCGGGTACACCTCGGGCACGACGGGCTTCTGGAGGGCCTTGTCGGCGCTCGACTTGCGGCCCTTCTTGCCGCCGTCGCCCGATCCGCCATCGCTTCCCGAGGAGCTGCCAGCGGCGCCACCCGACGAGGCTGCGCTGCTGGGCTTGCCGTCGGCGGGGGACTCTTGGTCGCTGGAGGCTGACTTAGACTCGGACTCGGCCTTGGCCGGCTCAGCTTCGGCGTCTTTTGCTGTCTCCCCCTCGGCTGACTTGGTTGCCTTGGTCTGGTCGGCCTTGTCTTTGTCCTCTTCTTCCTCCTTCAGCTTGTTCTTCGCGTCGTCTTCTGCGTTGCCGGTGGCGTCGAAGAACCCGCGCGGCTCCTTTTTCAACTGGACGTGCGATGTCGAGAAGGGCGCCGCGGCGAGGGAGTGCGGACGGGGCGAGAGGAGGAGGGTCGTGGCCCGGGGCGAGAGGCATAATGACGGTGCCGCGGCGAGCCGTGGTCGGGACGAGGGCGTTGTCGAGAGGAGGCGGGTGTGGGCAGGCCGAGCGCACCGGGGCGCACTGCTGGCTAGGAGTCGCCGCGAGGCATGTTGTCGAAGCATACTGGGCGGTCGGGGGTTGGAGGGTGAGCTCGAGGGCTCGGCTGAGAAGCTGAGAAATCAAACGATCACGAACAACTCGCAGGCGACGATGAGGCTGTCGTGAAAAGGGGGGTGAAAGAAGAGAGAAAAGGAAAGAATGCAGAAAATAAGAAATGAATGAAAAGAAGAAAGGGGGTATACAGCTCCGGGCCGCCGTTCCTACACGCCGTGGACAGAGAGGAATCGGGAATGGGTGCTCGACGCAAAAGGCTGGGTTCGCATGTGGGAAACCGTGGAGAGTGCCGTGGAAGGTGAGCGAAGCCGTCTTTTTCCTTTTTTCTGCTGGCCTGAGCCGTGGCGACAGGCCTGGGCTCCGCTATCGCCGGCAGGCGTTGCGTGCGCTATCGTCTTAATAATACAAAACCGAGCTGGGGCCACTGTTAGCCGCCAAGCTCCGAAAAGACGGTGTTGAGCGACAGGCAACTGCCACACGCGTCACACGGTGAGCATGATATAAGGGGAAGCTACTCGTAAGAGTTTGTTCGATTCTTCTTTTTTACAATACTATTATGGAACTCGAGACGTCTTTGAACCGTCTGGACAAGACAGAAAAGGGTAGCTATGTGCTCACGTGACCATATCAGCAGCCAGACAGAGCCAGCTACAGGCCTACAACGTAAGTCGGTGGGCATGTACTCCGTACGTCGTATGCGACGAGAGGATGGGATTATGGAACATTTAAAGAAAAAAAGCCCGCACAGACACGAGGCAATTGAGTAAATTGAAGCTCCGGGTGGCCCTCCAAGAACAGCTCATGGGGTCCGGCGGAGCCCGCTACGGCGATATCGGTATAACCGAGCGCCTGGAACAAAGGCCGCTTGCTGGGCCGAGAACACCACCTAGGCAAGAGCAAGGCCCTAGCCCGCAAGATCGCGGGGAAGGAGCCGCACTACCACAGCTATCGTCTCCAGTGCGCCTGCCCCGCCTGTCGTCCGTTCACAGCGCTGTGACAAGCTAAAAGAGGAAAGAGGCAACTACCAACCACCATTGTCTCATATTTTGAGCTTCTCTACTGTTCATGCTCATTGCCTAATTCCTGGCCGCTTTTTTACCGCTCCTCGTTCCTCTTCACCTTGCACACCTCCCCTGCGACCCAGAGCATCTTGAATAGAGCCGCGCCAAGATCACGAACGCCCATCAAACCAGTTGCCATTGCATCCAGGCCGCTGTCTCAAGTGCTGCCGTTGTGACCTAGGTCAAGCGAAAGAGGAAAAGAAGAGAGAAAAGACAAACGTTCGACGACAGTTGGAGGAGAAAGGTTTTATTATATATAATACAGCTGCCTGAACTTGCTACCATTCATCTTGGGGCTTCTCTCGCCGGCCCATCTTCCCATTTGTCTTCCACCTCTTCCCATACAAAACACACAATGGCGCCCAGAGACAGAGCCTCGGATCTCGACTCGTCCGTCGGTAGGTTGACGATCGACTCGGAGAAGAGCAACTCGGGTGACGCTGCTGGAAAGCCCGCAGCATCAAAACCAAAGGCACCGGCCGCCGCCAAGAAGAAGAAGAAGCAGGAGGTGGCCGACTCGTGGGAGGACGAAGATGTCTCGTCGGGTGACGACAATGACGACGGTGACGTCCCAGCATCCCCTCCGCCGACCAAAACGCCGCCAGCCGGCACGACGGCACCGCCGCCCACGCCCAGCACGCCCAGCTACCACAGCTCTTCGTCCTCCTCAACACCGTTTGGCGCCAACACGCCCCTGTCGGCCAACTGGAACGACTCCAAGACGGCCAGCAGCGGTGGCGGTGGCGGCAGCAGCGGCAGCACCGACGGACCGTCACGCCGCCCGGAAAAGACCGACGCCGTCGCACGGCGGCTGATCGCCGGCGCCCTAGGCCTCCGTGCGCCGCGGATGACTGAGGAGCAGAGGGCTTATGAGAAGTCCTTGCGGGAAGCCGAGCGCAAGCGGCGAGAGGACAGCCGGGCGGCTGAGAAGCAGCAGCAGGAAGAGGCTGACCGGGCCAAGAAGGCTATCTGGGACGACTAGGCGCAGTCTCGAGAGCAATTGGACCAGCAGCGGCTCGAAGCGCAGAGAAAGGGTCGTCGGGGCGGCTGGGGCAGTGCTTTTGACGAGGGGACAGCCTCCTAGGGGGATGTCGAGGCCATATGGCCTTGAGCGGGGAAAATAAAAGGGGGTGAGGAACAAAGGCGGAGCAGCTATGCGTTGCTTCTGTGCCGCTGCGCTGGTCGTTCCTTTATCAAATCGGGTGGCCCGGAGTATGTTTGCTGTGCTCATCTGTATCTGTCCGCAGCAGTCTCGGCCGGAAATGTCTAGATTATCATGGCGCCAGCTTCTTTATTTTTGTCGATTCTTTTATACATCTCTCTTTTCGTTTCTCTGCTCGGAAATGTCGCTCATAAATCTTGAACGGGGACCGCCGGAAGGGGC
This sequence comes from Sporothrix inflata, assembly GCA_021396225.1. Lineage (NCBI taxonomy): Eukaryota > Fungi > Ascomycota > Sordariomycetes > Ophiostomatales > Ophiostomataceae > Sporothrix > Sporothrix inflata. Next base: position 250,756 of record WNYF01000026.1, read on the forward strand.
CTCCCCTGCCAGGTCAGGACAATGTGTGTGTAGGCGCCTTCGTGTTCATCCGTGGCATGCCGGAGCGTGACGCCGAGGCCCGTCAGGCCGCAGCTCTTCTCGGCCTGCTGGTTCCAGAGCATCTGCCGCACGTGGCCCGCACCTGCGCAATAGATGTAGGCCATGGGCCAGCGGCTGCGTGCCAGCGCATCCCGGATGCCCTTTGTGGCGGGCTTCTCGGTCACCAGCACCCCAATCACGGCCAGACCGTTTCCATTTTCGGTTCCGTTTCCGTTTCCGCCGTCATCGTTGCCAACCCGGGACCGCCAGCCGACTGGTGCGCCGATGAATGCACCCTCCAGCTCTCTCACAAGGTGTGGGCCGACGCGCTGGCCAGCGCCGGCCTTGCACTGGAGGATCACCCGGAGAGGCTCTGGGGACGGTGCCGAGGCACCCGCAGGGATCGGTAGTGTCCATGTGCCGAGCAGGTCGATGCCGCGGTCCGATGCGCCACCGACGCGCCGCAGTGAAAACCCCATCGGCGCCAAGTGGCCGGCCACGGTGTACTCGTAGTGAGTGCCGACATAGGTCGTCGAGCCCGTGTCCAGGCCAGCACGCTCGGCATACCGGAGAAAGGACGGCAGGTCGTTGTGTTTCACGGAGCGCGGCTGGTTCGGGTAGATGAGCGGTGGCGATGACGGTGCTGTAGACTGCAAGCGTGAACGCGTCTCCCATGCTTTCGCCCAGGTACGTCTTGGCTGGGTGCCAGCTACAAGATGTGCCGGTGCCGCCCTGCCGGCATGGCAACCGATCCGTCCGTATCTCCAAACTGCCGTCATTCCATCTGTAGTACTTGATTTGCCGTGGTGTTGTGCTGGAGTGTATTTTATAGTCGCGGTGCGCAAAAGAGTAGGGCAAAAAATGAATGCAGTTGTTGGTGCGTCCAGCTCTCACAGCCATTCGCTCATTTTGGTCAATTCCAGGTACCAACTTACAGGGGCTTAACAGATAACGGCGGCTAGCGGACACAGCTAAAATTAACTTCTCCTTATGCTGTCACCTCGTCGCCGTCTTCCTTATTTATACCAACATCATCAATTGACTCCAATGCCTGTACACTCGTCCAGTTGCAAATTAAACGTTGAGGCTTTGTATTTCTTGCTACAGAGTACACCGCCGCTTCCTTCCTTTTTATACCCGTCCATTGTTCTATTATTACTCTGATATCGATTCGTGTCAATACTTCGTAACCGTTTGAAGATCCATCGTCAAAATGTTTGGAAATAATGGCACACAAGCTGCCCATGCGCAAGCCGCCCATGCGCGCCGGCATAGCAGCCTCCTTTCATATTCTTATACTCTGCGTTCTCGGGCTCTGCCGCCGCTTTGCCCTATTTTTCGTCTGCGAAGCACACTAGTGCCCGCTCGTACTCCGATGTGATCCGATGTAGTTTCGTTTTTGTTTCTCCCCGTTAGTTCCTTGTCGATGCGGGATGAGAATTTGTCGACGTGCAGCAACGGTGCAACATTTCTGCCGCACCGATATACTTGCACGTACATGCGAGAGCTTGCTTTGCTCTTCCTGGCCGTTGGTTGGGGGTAGGTCGGCCACCGATGGTAGGTGCCAACAACTTCATCCTTACCCCAACCGCCCCTATCGCCCCCAAAATGCACGATGTGCATTTACTGGGCAGTGGCGTGCGGGAAGTTGGCGGACTCGGTCTTGGCCCAGGCGGACATGTCGGCCTTGGTGTGCGCCTGCGAACCGGAGAGGCCGAACTGCGACGGGACACCGTCGATGCGGTGGGTCGAGTTGATGTTCTTGACCAGCACGATCTGGAAGCAGGTAGCAGTGCCCTGGCGCGAGGCAATGGTCGCGTAGGCCAAGAAGAACTCCCAGATCTAGAGATGGTTAGTACGTGTAACACGTTTGGGGGGAATACAAAGGAGTGGGGTCGGGGAATACGTACGCGGAACCAGCGTTTGCCGTACTTAGCCTCGATCTTATCGCGGTTGCCAAGCCAGTTACGGTACCATCTCCAGATGGTGGCCGAGTAGTGCACGCCAATGGTGTCGATGCCCTTGATCTCGAAGCCGGCACCCTCGAGCTGGTCAACAACCCAGCCCAGAGGTGTCGAAGCGTCGGCGCCCGGGAAGACGTACTTGTTCATGAAGAGACCCCAGGTGAAGTCCTCAAACTGCCAGAACTTGCGGAGACCGGCAATCTGGAGGAAGAAGACACCATCGTCGTCCATCATGTCGCGAACCTGGCGGGCGAAGCCGGCAAAGTGGCGCACGCCGACGTGCTCGGCCATCTCCAGACAGGTGATCTTCTTGTACTTGCCCTCAGGGACGGGGATCTCGCGGTAGTCCATGCACAGGATCTTGCTCTGCTCCTCGGGGATGCCGACCTTGCGCAGGGCGCTGTTGCCCCAGGCAGTCTGGTTGCGGCCGAGGGTGATACCGGTGACGTTGGCGCCGTAGTTGACGGAGGCGAAGCGGGCCAGGGTGCCCCAGCCGCAGCCAATGTCGAGCAGCGAATCGCCCTTCTGCAGGTCAATCTTCTCGCAGACAATGGCCAGCTTGTTGTCCTGCAGCTGCTCGAGGGACTCCTCAATGGTCGGGTCGGAGACCACACCGGAGGTGTAGATCATGCGCGGGCCAAGGAACCAGGCGTAGAAATCGTCACCGCGGTCGTAGTGGTCGCGGACCTGCTCCTCGTCTGCGTGTGTTAGTGCAGGCAAGAACGTGGGGTGGGTGGAAGTCAAGCTTCATAGTGCTATAACTTACCCTGGCCCTTGGTGTGCAGCAGGAGCTCGGGGATCATGCCGAACAAAAAGTACTTGATCAGGTGCACGGTGAGCTTGAACGAGGCCCAGTCGTGGCGGTACTCCATGACCTCGAGGCAGTCGCCGTTGAAGTCGACGTCGCCGTCAAAGTACATCTCGTGGAAGGTCTCCATGGCGATCTTAGTCTTGCCATGGTACTTGGCCTGGTCGGCGGGCTTCTTGAAGGTGAGGTAGTGCTCAATGGGACGGCCAGGGAGCTTGGCCTTCTCGTTGGCGCGGGGGCTGAGCGTCGAGATGAGGATCCAGTAGCCGCCGAGCAGCGGAATGGTGGTGAAGAGTGCAAAGAAGATGGTGGTCTTGAAGCCACCGCCCAGCTTCCAGGCCAGGTAGGTCGGGACACCGACGAGGACCGAGAGGATCAGGGTGTACGAGAAGCTCTCGTTGCCGGAGCCGTCGGCGGGGAGGGGGGCATTCTTGATGGCAGCAGCCTGGAGGGGTTAGCAGAGGTCGTGTAGAAGCCATTGAGCTCAGTGATGGAGATGGTCCATGGCTTCGGCCCCAATGGGTCGGCCTTCAGTTTGGAGCTCTTCATGTGCAGTTTCGTCACTCACCTTGGTCGTGGGGACGCCGCAATCTTCGCCCTTCTCAAAGGTGGGAGTCGGGGGCTTCGGAGTCACAATGAACTCGAAGCCCGACTCGCTTCCGGTTTTCGACATGATGGGCGAGTGTGCTGCAGGCGGTTGTGCAGTCAATTGACAAGAAGGGGGAAAGGGGATGAGGTGGGAGGGGGGAGGGAGAGATAAAAAGAGAAAAGAGAAGGAACAAAAGAAAGGTCGGGGGGGAGAGGGAAGGAGAGAAAAAAAGCGTCCAATCCACAACAGCGGCAGGAGGTGTCCAGTTCCAGACCCAGGTGGCCCTGACCGCCTCGCAAGCACAGATACGGAAGGGGCACACAGTGGGAATACGGCAGGGCAGGGCAGGGGCGGTCGAGCTGCGTCTGCACCTGTGCCGCACCAACAGGCGGCGCCAGAGGAAGGAGCTCCCAGAGCAAGTCAGGGGTGGCTCTTTCCTCCCCTCTCCTGCCCCCCTGTGGGACCGGCATACAGACACAGTAGCAGCAAAAATGTTGAGCGAAAGGTGGGCAAGTAGCAGATAGGTGGTTGGACCGATTGGACCAGGGGTAAGACTTCCCTCTTTGGGCTTTCTTTTGGCCAATCCCGGGCAGGCTACCCCACCTATGCGCCAAGGGCAACCCACTAAAAAAGTGCTTTCCAGAAAGAGGAACAAAAAGCCAGACTTCACATGCGTTCGCCCCTTTTTTCCCGACGACGACCAGCGAAAACATCCACAGTTTCTGCGAAGCTGGTCGAGGACGACCCGTTTTGGGGCAAGGGGGGATGACTGATGGGTTTCGTGGTTCAGATGCAAGTGCGTGTAAGTACGACGTATGCTCGGTACGGTCTGTTAAATGGCTGCCTAGAGTTATCTTGGCTTGCATGCCGAAGTTGGGTTTGAACGTCATGAGTTTCTTTTGGGAGATATGTGTTGATAACCTCGCTTCTTTTGTTTGTTTGCTTCTCAGTTATCATTGCTTTTATGGCAGTTTTTTCGATGATATTACATACACGTTGCATTTTTATTTTATTTTATTTTATATTTTTATTTTTATTTTAAATTTGCTTCAATTTTTTTTTTTTTTCGTGAAAAAAAACAACAAATATTTGTTTATTCTCAAACTTGACAGGGCTTGATTATATATTCTTCCTTTTCTTCCACTTCCAACTTTCTCGTATTTTCGTACAATTTCCCCGCTAAAGTACAACGTGTCTTTCAACCCCCAACGCACTCCTGACGTCTCAAAAGAGAAGTACCAAGTAAGTACCAAGTATTACTCTATATATAATAAAACAAGCATGTCGTGCGAACGGTCCTGCACACCATATCCAATCTATGACTTCTAAGCCTGCTCTGTTTATGACTTCTCTGCGGCCTCTCCCGATGATGTGTATAAACGGCCTTCCCACGGTCTGAGTGTTACCTGCCGCCCTGTCTCGCCGAACTGTACCTGTTCATCAGCGGCCACGGCGTCGGTGTAGTTGCCCACTTGCAGCTGGAGAGCCCCAACCTCGTCTGCCGTTGGCAAGTCGACCGTCTGATCCGCGCTTGTAAAGTTGAGCACGACCACGGCCGTCTGGCCGGCACCAGTCGTGGCTGTCCCTGGCTCAGCCGTTGTCTTGGCAAACACAAACGTCTTTTCGTTGTCGGGTTCGTACAGCCGGAAGTTGCCGTAGATGAAGAGCTCGGCGTGCGCCTTGCGGAAGCGCAGCAGGCTCTTCCAGAAGCTGAGCACGGAGTTCGGATCCTCCTGCTGCTGAGCCACGTTGATCTCCGGATACAGGTCGTGCGTGCGCATCCAGCCGCCCTCGGGCCGATCGGTGAAGCCGGCGGATTTGTTGGATGCGTCCCATTGCATCGGCGTGCGCGCGTTGTCGCGGCCGAGGATCTGAATGCTGCGCTTGACGTAGTCGATCTCGCGCTGGATAGCCTCCGGGTCGCCGGCCAGCTTCTCGTGTGCCGCCTTGGCCGCCGTATGGTAAAAGTTGACGCTCTCAATGTCCTTGTACTCCTCGTCGATGGACCACCCCGGCGGCACATTGATCATGCCAATCTCCTGGCCCTGGTAGATGAAGAGTGTGCCCGTCAGCGCCGCCAGCATCAACGCCAGAAGCTTAGCCGAATGCACGCGGTGCTCGGGCGTGTCGGACGCAAAGCGCGACACGGAGCGGCCCTGGTCGTGGTTCTCGCAGAATGCCGTCGTCCAGGCGTCAGTGCCCTCGATGAACTGCTGCCACTTGGCGACCGTGGCCTTGAGCTGCGGTAGCTTCCACTCTTCAAAGCGGTACTTGTCGCTGGCGCCCTGGCCAATGTCGACAATGTCGAACTGGAAGACCATGCTGAGCTGCTTGTCGGCGGCGCCGACGTACTGCAGCACGTGTCGCGGGTTGGGCGTGTGTGGCAGCTCGCCGACGGTCAGCGTGTCGTACTTGCTAAGCACGACGCGGTTCATCTCGCGCAGGAACTCGTGCATGCGCGGCCCGTTGGCGTACTCGGACCACGCCGGCTGCTCGAACACTCCCGCGTTGACAATGGGCGCGTCCTGGAAGCCCACGCGCTTGCTGTACATGTTGACGCAGTCGATGCGGAAGCCGTCGACGCCCTTGTCGAGCCAAAAGCGCATCGCGCTCTCGTAGATGGCGTGGCGTGCCTCGGCGCTTTCCCAGTTCAAGTCGGGCATCCTGGAGGGTCAGTAGGGTTCCAGGGTGTGTTGACATAAAAAGGAGAGAGGACATACTCCTTGGCAAATAGATGCAGATAATACTCCTGCGTGTGTTCGTCCCACTCCCATGTGCTGCCGCTGAAGTAGCTGCGCCAGTTGGTCGGTGGCAGCCGTGTCCCGTCGGCGGCGTACCGTGGCGGCTTCCAGATATACCAGTCCCGCTTTGGGTTGTCCCGCGATGACCGGGACTCTTTGAACCACGCATGCTCGGCCGACGTGTGGTTGATGACAAGATCGAGAATTAGCCGCATGCCGCGTGCGTGGCAGGCGTCGATGAGCGCTTGCATATCATCGAGCGTCCCGTACGGCGCGTGCACCGCCTCGTAGTTAGAGATGTCGTAGCCCATGTCGATCTGCGGGCTCTCAAACATGGGCGACACCCACACGATATCGACCCCGAGCTCCTTGAGGTAGTCCACCTTGCTGAGGATGCCTGCAATATCGCCCAGGCCATCGCCGTTGCTGTCTTTGAAGCTGGCCGGGTAGATTTGGTAGGCCGTGCCCTCCTTCCACCACGCATCGCTCGACGGGGAAGGTGCGGCCATGTTGGAGGACAATCGTGCTCGGCTCCGAAGGGTTATGTAAGCAATGTTTCGGGGCCGGGCATTCGGGGCAGGTACGCAAAGAGCACCATACAAATACCACCACTCCGCCTTCGTCTTGACTCTGGGGCGTTCCACGGATTGGACCGGGCACGCAACTTATATAGGCTTTTGTTTCTGGGGTAAAAGAGGGTACAATCGCACGTCAACTACGACGATTGGCGGAGGCTAAAGATGGGGGTTGTGCATGAAAAAGCAGGTCACCCGAGCTCCCTTTTGCAGCCTGATAATGCGGCCACTGTCCTGCCCAACCGGCTGTCTTGCCTTTTTTTGGGGGAGCCTGGAGAAGCGTGTAAGTATGAGCACGAGCAAGGTGGCGAGGACGGGTGTCGGCGAATCGGGCGTGTGCATCCGCTTTCACCATTCCCATGCGCGGGAGGATGGGCCGAGGGCGGCTCCCGCGCCCGGCGGCAATAGGCAGGGTAGAGCGGTTGGGGGCAAAACCGGAAGATTTTAGCGGGCAGTGCACTCAATGGCTCCTGATTGTGCCTGTGTCCCCTCATAAACTCGCTAAATTTCTCGCTCCAACTTGCTATCCACAAGCACCTGTAGCACTGAAGAACACGAGCAAGGGGCGCCGGGCAAAAACGGTTCACTTCAGGAATTGTAAATACGACATGACGACATGATAAAAGCCTTATCTCACCTCTGCATTGCACATGTGAATATTGAATATTGGTTGTATAGATGAGTAAATCGAATGGTACCTCGGAGGTGTTTGTATTCGCTATTCTATGGCCGCTTTACGCTTGCTATAGAGTGTTGTGTGTTAATGGTGGAAGGGTGCAGTTGGGTCCGTAATACTCGTAGATACCCGATGGTGCAACCGAGGACAGGCTGGGGGAATGATCAGCTGTCATCGCTCGTGCGAGCCTCATCACGCATCGTGAATTGTTCGTCGCGTGTTTGCTGCATCTATCGCGGTGCGCAACACGGCTCAAGGATATCCGAGAGGGAAGCCTCGCCGACAGCGGAGTCGTTAACCGGGCCGTATGTCGGTGGAAGTTTTGTGATGGGGTTTGGCATCCAGAATCGCCTGGCTTCTTGTCGTTGATATCCAAGTGGCGAACAGCCGCAACTAGGCAAAAAGTAAGAGGAATGAGAAGAAACCCATCCTACTGATAACGCTCACCGGTCGTGGCGGCTGCGGTGGCGGCTGCTGCTGCCGCTGTGGTGGCCTCTGCGCTCGTCCCGTTCGCGATCCCGTTCGGCCTTGTAGCTGTCCCGGTGCCGTTCCTCCCGCTTCTCTCGCCGCTTGTCCTCCTCGCGCCGGTATTCGTGTAGTCTCGGAGGCCGTTCCTTGCGGTGTCCCGAGCTGCCGCCGCCGCTGGTGCCGGACTTGTGGTTCCATCCACCAAGGTCTTCCGTGCCCTTGAGCTCCTTGGCGCCTAGGCCCATCTGGTTCGGCCGTCGGACCACTTGTTTCACCTTGGGGCCGCGGTCCTTGCCGTCCCAGCCCATGCCGCGCAGGAGCGCAGCGCCAAACTCCTCGACCGGCATCGCTTCGTACTCGTCCAAAGTCGATACGTCCGGTGCGTCGTCAAAGTCGCGTGTGAAGACGTCGTCTTCGGTGACGTTGTTTGCTGCCCGCTCGATCACACGCCGCGTCTTTGTCTTGTCGTCAACCGTCTCGCCGAGAAGCGCCTTGACGGCCTCCTTTTCTGTGCTTGTCTCGTGATCCTCGGGGGCCTCTGGTGTGCCTCTTGATACCTCTCTGTCCGGGGTGTCTGCACGGCTGTTTGCCGCATCCTTGTCGTGTCCGTTTGGCTCGCCTTCCGCTGGTGACGCCTTTTTCGTAATTGTCAGGCCCCACTGTATCGGCTTGTCTTGGACTGCCGGCTCGACCTCCTTTCGGTTTCCGTTTTCTTGCGCGCTCGCTGACTGTGATGCTGACTGCCAGCCCCCGCGTTGGTTGCGCGATCTGGCCTCGGTCTTCCAGTCGCGGTTGGGCTGTCGCTCGATCGTTAGCGGGCCACGTTTTTCAGGTCGCCGCTCGTCCCGCTCGTCTCTGGCGCTTTTGGCAAGCTCCGCGCCGTTGTCTCCAAACGCCGTTATACGTTCATGGCGGCCGTGCTTGGGCGAATCCTCCTCCGACTCGGAGTCTGAGTTGCCGCCTAATCCATGGCTCGGCCGTTGGCGCTTCCCGAGGCTGGACGATGGCGGTGGTGGGCGAGTCGGCTTCTTAGTTGTGCTCGACGATGAGCCGCCGAACTTTATGGCGATCCGCGAGGCCTCTGGCCGTTTTGGTGCTGACATGGTGGTGTGGTTGTGACTGTGAAGCGGAGAGGTTGGTCGCTGTCCGCAGGCTGCGATGTCATTGAAAATAGTGTAAAAAAGACAATGGTCGGTCGACAAGGCTGCCAATTTGTATTAGCCACACTGTGGCTAGTGTTACCTCGAAACACCGATTAGTCATATTGTAGGCCACTGGAGGCATGGCTCGCGTCTGTGGGCTCCTGGGCGGTGGACTCCACTGGGCGCACCCTTTCCCAACGCAGCGCCCCAAAGCGACCTTTCTCAGCGCCATACTGTACTGTTGATCCCTGTCCACTCGGGCATAAAACCTGCTAGAAACAACGGCTAGGCCTGGTAGGCTCTAGGCCTGTTGCCTCCCTGCGCGACGCTGAGCCGAGCCCATGCGCGCCCTGCCGATAACACTATCTGTCCTCAGTCCGCAATCCAGTGTGGATGACTTTCCCTTTCCCACCTTCACCCCTTTTCTGAATTTTTCATTTTTTTTTTTGCGTCCTCATTTCCCGTTCTCCTGCGAAAAGCACCTCTCGCACCTGCCCAATAACAGTACTGCGTCCAGACGCCCCACTTTTTAACACAGGCTCTCAAAGAAAAAGAAAAGGAAAAAAAAAACTCGAAAACTCGCCCAGGCTCCTTCCTTCTCAGGGAGGGAGGTGAAGAAAAGGAAGGCGCCACCAGAGCCACCAAAACCACCCAAACCACCGAAAGTCCTGGCCTTTTCCCGACAAACCCGCTATCTGATAAAGTTCACACCAAGACTCACTACGAAAACACACCTGAACTCCGTTTCTGGGCAACTTTTGAAAAATTTATCGGCCAAAAAGCGCAACATCACGAACTCGAAAAAAATAAAAGTCGCCCAAAACAACACAACATACCCTTTTCCATCATTTTTTATCGCGGCAACCGTCTACTCTGGGTCTGTTCAGCTCATTTCGACATTCCGTTTCGTCGAAAACGGATGTCGCACCCACTCATGACATGACTGAGGTCGGACTCGCCGACCGCCTCGAGCTTCTGCGATTAAAGCGGGCAGAATACAGGTATGCTTTTATTTCATTCGAAAGCGCGCATTTTTCTCGTCATTTTGATATCGCTCATGTGGTGCTGATGATTTTTAGCTCAATCGTGCGATCGCGCAAACGCAAGCTTCGCGAACTCTACGCTGTCGCGACCGACGGCGATGGCGCCCTCCATCTAAACAAATTCGATGTCGACGCGCCGCCATCCACCACCGGCGAAACAAAATTCTTGCTTGACACGGACATCTTACAGTATGTATCCCGCACGTAAATCCATCGTTGTTTGCACGCTTTTCGCACGCGTCGGCCCCATGCCGTCCCACGCGCCGTGGCTAACACGTCCGTTTGCAGAGGTCGTCCGCTCAGCGACGCGCGCATCCCGACACGACAGAAGCCCGACCTCGAGACACTCAAGCAGTTCTTTGCATCGGCGGCTGCTCCTTACCTGAAGGAGACAGGCATCGACGCGCGACCGGCCCTCGAGAACGGCGCGCCGCCGACCCCGACGACACAGGATCATGACGCTCCCCCTTCCACCCACGCCGAAGCACATCACGCATCAGCGAACGGTCGCAAACCTCAGGACACACCCGAAAATGCGAGCACACAGCGCCGGTCCCCGGTCCAGGGGACAGCGACAGCATCGGCACGGCCAGCGGGCGAGGATTCCCAATCCAAGACGCCGTTGTTGACGCCCCAAACGACAGCCGACTTGGCGTCTTTGAATGGCCAGAAGCTGGCCGGCAACTCGCAAGATGTCAAGGCATCGTCAACTCCGGCAGTAGAGGCACCGGCGTCCCAACGCGCGGTCAACGGCACGAAATCGGACGCACCATCGGCCCCGGCAGTCACGTTTGCCTCGCAGGGTGGGGATGCGATGGATGTGGATGGTGCGGACGCGAAGCGCGCCAACTCTCCCAGCAATGCAGCCAACGATGCTGCAAAGGCTGGAGACATTCCGTCTTCGCCCGACTCGATCGCCCAGACGGCCACGACGCCCGCCGTTCACGACGTTTCCGTGAACACGAGCCCCGAGAACGAGAACGACTCCTACGCCGACGGTGACGAGAAGGCCGACCGCCGCAGCAGCCGGGGGAAGATGGAGGACCAAGGCCCTGTTGACGGCGCACGCGACGATACCGTCGAGGCACAACTGCTCCAGGAATCTGCTGCGGCTGGTGAGAGCCAAGCAGATATTAGCAACAACGCCAATAAGACTCAGTCGCAAACACAGACGACGACCCCAGCAGTGGCCACCGAAGCGCCATCACAAGCCATGGATGTGGACGAGACGACTGAGGATACGACAAAGAAGGACGCTGCATCGCGGCCAGCACCAAAATCGACGACGACGGACGCGACCAACGCAACGTTGACCGAGAGGACAGCCGAATCAAGCTCTTCGGCACTAAACCGCTTGAACGGCCAGGCGGGCTATCCCAACGGGGTCGCCAGTCCTTCTGTTCTTGCGACATTACCAACACCCAAGCCGTCGACCGGCGACGCGAGCGAGAACCTCACTATCGGCGATTTGGTTGTGGCCGGTAGCAGAAAAGACGGCAAGAGAAAGGCCCCGACGGTCCTGTTCGGAAAGCAGAAGAAGAACAAGTCCGACACCACCATCGTCCCGTCCAACCTGGCCAAGTCGGAGAACCTGTTCGCCGAGGACTACTTTACCCCGCTGTTCGTGCAGACGTTTGCGCAAAACTCCAAGTGGCTTAAGAACCTTGATCAGTTAGTGCATCACGCGCGAAAGACAATTTCCAGCTCCGACAGCCAGGCGTCTATTTTCGACAACCAGTCGTGCAAGATTCTCAAACGAGTCTACCATCTGCAGCAGCAGGACAAATGGTCACTACGCCAACCAAAGCGCGGACCGGAGCCCGTGAGACAAAAGTCACACTGGGACGTGATGCTGCAGGAGATGAAGTGGATGCGTACGGACTTTCGCGAAGAGCGCAAGTGGAAGCATTCGGCCGCTCGCAGCCTGGCCTTTGCCTGTGCCGAATGGGTCCAGGCGACGCCCGAGCAACGGAAATCACTGCAGGTCATTGCGAGCATCCCGCCACGACGCGGCGCCGAGCACGACGATTTCCCGATGATCGGCAACGCCATGATCGACGCGGCGCACGATGACGAAGCCAACGACGGGACTGCCGGCCTGGACTCGGACGAAGTGGACCTTGTCGACGACGGTGATTTCTCGGAAGCCGTCGTCCCTTTTGCAACCACCGTGTCACCCTCGGCCATTTTCGCCTTGCAGAACGATGCTGTCGTCTTCGAACTGAACCCCTCTGTCGCCTCCGACCGCCTCCTTGCCGAACTGCCAATGTATGGCTCGCCGCTCGAGGTGCCCAAGGGCGACCTGACGTCCAAGGACAAAGATCCGGATGCTGCTTGGCGCCGGCCCGTCGTCCCCGTCAGCAAGTACATCGAGACGCCGATCGTCATGAAGCGGAAGCCGCTGCTTCAAAAGAAGAGCCGATATGCCATCGACGACGAGGGAGACGACGACAATGTCGAAGAGTTTGTCGATGAGGCGTCTGCCTCTGGCCCGTCGGACAAGAGAGCCAATCGCAACACAACGGCGTCCGACAACGTCGTGGGCCTGTTCGACCCGAGTCTCAAGACCATGCGCGAGCGGCTACACGCAGGCCACCAATTCCGCCCCCCCTCCGAATATCCAATGCCGATGCCTGGCTTCTATGAGTACCGGCCACCGTCGCAGTGGACTGTTGCGGACGATGATCAGCTGAAGAAGCTCGTGCGCGAGTATTCGTATAACTGGTCTCTCACGGCGAGCCTCCTTGCTTCCAAGTCTCTCTTCGCGTCAGGAGCTGAGCGGCGCACGCCCTGGGAATGCTTCGAGCGGTGGATCAGCCTTGAGGGCTTCCCCAGCGACGCATCGCGGTCCCCTTACTTCAAGATTTATCAGTCGCGGATTGATGGCGCTCAGAAGGCGATCCGCGAGGCGAACGAGAAGGCAGTGGCCGTCGCAGCCGCGGCCACGGCAGCAGCAGCGGCGGCAGCGCAAACCAACGGTGGTTCCGGCTCGGCACCACCACCACCTCCGACGCCGGTGCAAAGACGCCGGCCCACACTTGCTGTGCGAGTTGAGAGGCACCGCAACCAAAAGCACTTGGCGACATTTGAAGCTATGCGGAAGCTCGCCAAGAAGCGTGAAACCATCCAACACAAGCAGCAGCAGCAGGCAGCTATTGTGGCGACGCGGAAATCAAACGAGCCGCCTCAGCAACGCCCCCCGACCAAGACGCCGAGGGAGTATAGCAGAATGCGCGCTGAGCGCGATCAACGGCTGGCTGAACGCATGGCCGAGTTTGCGCAGAGACAGACTGAGCTGCACCGGAAGGTAGGTTCCCCCCCATCCCCTCTGCAGCGTATCTTTTTGGACTTGATTGGATATAACTAACATGACGCAGAACCAATTGATGACTCGACAGCAGAACCAGGGCATGGCCGCTGCAGGCCCTGGTGTACCGCCGCAAGTCGCTGCCCAAATGGCCACCGCGAACAACATGGCTATGGCGGCGCGGCCTAACATGCCGGGTGCACCTCATGGTGTTCCCATGCGCAACCCGCAGCAGCCCCGACCGCGGATGCCCATCCAGAGCCCGGCGAATCCCATGCAGGGGCTGCAGCACATGGCAGTTAACGGCGCTGGTCCCATCCCGATGACTGGCGTGCAGCAGGCCCAGCTGCAGCAGGCATTGCAGTCGCAGCATCGGCTCCAATTGGCGCAAGCGCAGGCAGCACAGGGCGGCCAGCCAGACATTAACCTTGTCCTCCAGGCTAGGCGCATCCAGGACCAGCAACGCGCCGTCCAAATGCAGCAGCAGCAGCAGCAGGTGCAGCAGCAACACCAAGTGCAGCAGCACCAGCAACATCACCAGCAGCAACAGCAGCATCAGCAAATGCAGCATCACCTACAGCAACAACTACACCAGCAACAAATGCAGCAACTGCAACTGCAACAGTTGGCACAGCAACAACAACAGCAACAGCAACATGCCCTCAACTCCCAACAACACACGCCCCTCGCCCAACACGCCCAACTTGGCCAGCAAGGCCAACACTCACCACACCTCACTCCGCAACAACAACAACAGCTGCAACAACAGCAGCTCTTGATGCTGCAACAGCACCAATTGCAACAGCAGCAGGCCCAGCAGCATGCTCAGCAGCAACAGCAAGCGCAGCAACAGGCCCAACAGCAGGCCCAACAGCAAGCGCAGCAGCAGCCACAGTCGCAGACCCCTCAACCACCCCAGCAGGCACAACAAGCCCAGCAGCAGGCGGCCGCCCAACAGGCCCAGAAGGCACAACTCGCCCAACAGGGCCAGCCCATGGTCAAGGCGCCCTCTGTGCCCCAAGGATCGCCCACAGGCATTCGGGCCCTCAACAACCAGCAGAACTTCCTGGCTAACGGCCAAGGCATGGTGGGCCAGTTCAACACCGCCAACGGCGCACCCATGGGCAGCCCCGTCGGCGTAGGCATGGGCATGAGTGGCCCTATGGCGGCCAACTCGCCCTCGCCCCGGCCGGCGATGCCGCCTCAGCAGCAACTGCCTCCGAACATCATGGCACAGATCCGCGAGCTCGAGAACGGCTTCCGTGCCAAGAACCCCAACCTGTCCGCCGAGCAGGCGCGGGCGATGGCCGTCCAGAACTACTCGCAGATTATGATGATGCAACGTGCCAGCGCCATGCACTCGGCAGCCGGCGGCGGGCCGCAGCAGGCACTGGCGGGCACGAGCCCACGGCAGTACGCGCAGCTGCTCAGGGCGCAGCAGGCGCAGCAGGTGCAACAGGCTGCGTCGGCCCAGCAGCACGTGTCCCTGGCCGCCCAGCATGCACAGGCCACGCAGCAGGCACAGGCAGCGCATACTGCTCAGATAGCACAGGTGCAAGCCGCGCACGCCGCCCATGCAGCTCAGCAAGCTGCACAGGCCCAAGCGGCCCAGGCCGCACAGCAAGCGCAACCCCAGGCCGGGTCGCCCCCTGTTGCCGCCGGGTCGCCGCTGATGGCCCAACAACACCAGGCCGCCCAGTTGGCACGGCAGGCTAACGGTAACGCCGTGCCCAACGGCAATGTCCAACCGCCGTCGAAATAAGCACAAGCACATCATCGCTTCTTGCCCCGGTGAGGCGTTTTGGCCGTGCAAGGAAAGGAGTACAGGGATATTTGGTAGTCATAGCGTGTTTGGAACTGTTTGTCTCTTCTCTCTGCCATGAATTTGGCCTTTTACTTTTTAATCATTGAAGCATTTTTAATTTCATATGCCATCTGTGATGCTTTGTGACTTGCACCAAATGTCTTTGCAGGACAGTAACGACGTACGACGTAGTACTCCGTACGACATATTGTTCAGTGTTGTTGACGATGCGATAAGCGATAAGCGATAAGACAGCCAAAAAGGCCGATAAGAAAAAAAAATCTGTAGTGGCACCCAAACGGCAGAAAGCTGCTGCGCTAGCGGTCCTCCCAGCATATCTCGAGCTTTTCTGGCTATTTCTGCCTGCAAGGAAAGACTTTCTCACACACCTCACAGGCAACAAACCACACAAAATGCAAGCCCACGCACCAAAACACGCCATGAAGAGAAAGCGGGAAGCCAAGGCTTCGGCAGCTGACCCGGAGGCACCTGCTGCGACCAGACCGAAGACGAAAGCGGCGCCAGCGACGACAACGAAACCGACCTCCATCCTGAAGAAGAAGTCTGCACCGGCGAGCACATCTTCCGCAGTTGACGTGGCTGCAAGCAGCCGGAAAGACAAGGCCCGGAATGGTGTGAAGCCGGCGGCAGCGGTTGCACCGGCAACGGCACCTGCACCTGTAGCGGCAACAACAGCAGCAGCAGCAGCAGCAGCAGCTGACTCGATCGTTGTGCTGGGCGATGCACCGGCGGCGATCCAGATCGTGGCCGGCTCCTACGACCGCACACTGCACGGTGTCGTGGCGACGGTCACTCCGGTGGGCGTCAAGTTCACCGACACCTTCCTGTTCAACGCACACTCGTCGGCTATCCGCTGCCTCGCCCTCTCGCCGCCCTCGGTGCCCGTCCCCGGCCAGGGCCAGAAGATCATGCTTGCCACGGGCAGCACCGACGAGCGCATCAACATCTACAACCTGTCGGCCCACGCGCCCGCCGACGCTGCCAGCCTGGGCGCGTCCGACGAGGAGCGGGCTATCATGGCCGCGGTCACGAGCCGCCCCATCATGCCGATCGCCGAGAACGCCAAGAACCGCGAGCTGGGCACGCTGCTGCACCACGCGTCCTCGATCACCAAGCTCGCGTTCCCCACCCGCTCCAAGCTGCTCTCGGCGTCCGAGGATTCGACGATTGCCGTCACGCGGACGCGCGACTGGTCGCTGTTGTCCATGATCAAGGCGCCCGTGCCCAAGGAGGGCATGGGCGGCGGCCGGCGGCCCAGCGGCGACACGGCACCCCCCGGCGGCGCGCCGTCGGGCGTCAACGATTTCGCTGTGCACCCCAGCATGAAGGTGATGATCAGCGTCAGCCGTGGCGAGCGCAGCATGCGGCTGTGGAACCTGGTGACGGGCAAGAAGGCGGGCGTGCTCAACTTTGGCAAGGACCTGCTGCGGGATCTGGGCGAGGGCCGGTTCGCGACGGGCGAGGGCCGGCAGGTGGTGTGGGGCCGGACGTTTGACAAGGGCGCAGACGCAGACGCCGAGGACTCGACGGACGAGTACGCTATTGGCTTTGACCGCAACGTGGTCGTCTTTGGCATGGACAGCCTGCCGCGGTGCAAGGTGCTGAGCGACGCGCGGACCAAGACGCACGACTTCCGCTACGTGGAGGTGGACGACGACCCGGACGCCGCCGAGGCGGACAAGACGGGCCTGTTTTCTCTGCTGGCCGTGGCCACCGAGGACGGGCGGATCCTGCTCTGCTCTACGCGCGCCGAGGACATTGTGACTGCCCCCGCCACCACCTCCGCGGCCGCTGACGACAAGAAGGCGGCGACGGCCAGTGCGCCGCTGCCCTCGGCACGGCTGATCGGCCAAGTGGGTGGTAGCGCTACGGGCGTCACCGGCCGCGTCAAGGCGTTCAAGATCCTGCCTGTCCTGGAGCCGGCGGCCGGCACCGCCAAGGGCGAGAAGACGAGACTACAAAAGGCCTGGTACGTTGTGTCTGCGACGAGCACGGGCATGCTGCGCGTGTGGAAGATTACGGGCCAGGAGCTGCGCGGTGCCTGGAAGAACAGCACCGCCGTCAGCGCCAGCGGCAGCCCATCGGCGGCAAAGCCCTCCAAGCAGTTGGGCACGCTGCTCGGTGCGTACCAGACGCCGGACCGCATCACCTGCGTGGAGGCCTTTGTGATGATTCCCCGGCCGGACGGTGTTGAGGACAGCGATGTCGAGGATGACGACGAGGACGAGGAGGAGGATGACGACGAGTAAAGGACAGTGTAGAGGAAAATCATTGCGGCTGTCGGATTTCATATTTCATATTTTATGGCGCACCTATTGTATCTTAATTAACCCACCTATTTCCCCTGTCAATTTGACAAATGCTTTCAACTTGCCGTCGCGATGTACAACAACGACGACCGCCACACTGGCGTTTGTATTAATGAGAGCCATCTTTCTGAAAGCCGTCGTCGTCTTCCAATTTGGCAAGCTTCTTCCGTTGCACAACTTCGCCGAGCTTTCAAAATCAAGGCAGCCGGCCAGGAAGATGCATACAAAAACGGGGCGCGTGGGATGGAGAGCGGAGAGGAGAGAGGAGAGAGGGCTGCAGGAGTCAAGGCGCTTGAGGTTGCTTGCATGCAGTCGTGCAGCTGCACATGTGCTGCAGAACGGCTCTATTTTGAAGAAATACGGCGTATTCCTGGTTGTGGAGAGTTGAAGGAGGAAACGGGTGGTGGAGTGGGGCTCGAGTCTTGCGAATCACATGGGCTGCAAAGCGCAAAGTGACGCTGTGTGGTGCCTCTGCGCGGTGGCCGCGGCCCTTCCTGTTCTGTTTCGTGTTTGCTGCATTTTGTTTCTGCTGGGCGCGCCGCCGATCGATTTTGTCTGGGGAAGGTGTGTCCTTCTGTGGTGTGCAAGAAGTGGGAATACGGTAGCGCCACTAAATTTGTGAACGGTTGAGGTGTATTCCTTCTGGACGTCTCGTGGAGGGGGGGCACTTTCTACGTTCTAGCGAATGGTAGCGGCCACCGGCGGGTTCACCTGCCAAGAGCATGTGATAATAGACCCCCAGTACGGAGGACGGGGAACGGAGGAAAGAGGTTGAGTATTACGGAAGGAGGTGGGTGGAAAGACGGCAGGACAGGAAGGAGCGTTGGGGCGTTTGGGATTCTGCAAGGAAGCGACGACAGACTGCAAACAACTCGCGAAAACCAGGAAGGTGCGCCTGGCACGCACAAGGATCCTCGAGATCGTATCAAGCCTTGGCTTTTTCTGACATGGCTTTTGGCTTTTTCTCTCTCTGTTGGGATGGCTGTGCCTAGCACGCCGCAGCCAGTGCGGGGCTTGTCTGGAACAGGCAATTTCAAAGACACGCAGGCAATAATTCGCTAGCCTCCCGCCCGCCCAAGCAGAAGTGACTGTCAGATTCTTACGTATGTAAGTATTTACTCCGTATTGCTGAATTGCTGCGCCGTAGACTGGTTGGACCCTGCCTCCCTGCCGTGGCCGTCTTTAGTCCAATCCTCAGCCCTTTCCCTCCCGGCGCGCGACTCGTTCAGTCCCAACTTCTGTCCCAACGGCAGGCGCGAAGGGTCCGTTTTCTCATATTTGGCGCCTTGCGACTGCTTGTCGTCTTTTCGCGCACTCCTTCCTCTTTTCTCTGCATCTCTTCCCCCTCTCTTCCTCATCACTTCCTTTCTCTTGTCTCCTTTGCATTTTTCTTGTCTCACTCTCCCTCTCATTGATTGCATCCCATTGCTGCATGTTGCGTCAGCGTCGCTCGCTTTCTCTCCCGTCTGGCCAATACTGGCCACATGCCTGTTCAAGACATTGGTCTCTTGCCTCCTCACTTGTTCTCGGCCGTCCCTTGCAGCCTCTGTCTCGCCTCTCCAATCTCTCAACCTCTCGACCTCGCGTATTAATTATAGGTCTCGTCCTGTCATCCCATCCTCGTCCCAGCCTTTTCTCGCTCAGTCCTTTTGCGC
The DNA here is from genome assembly GCA_021396225.1 of Sporothrix inflata. NCBI lineage: Eukaryota > Fungi > Ascomycota > Sordariomycetes > Ophiostomatales > Ophiostomataceae > Sporothrix > Sporothrix inflata. The sequence goes on from WNYF01000026.1 coordinate 269,897, forward strand.
CCACGAATTTCGACTCCGACCTACGTTCGTACCGCGCGTCGAATACGACCAACAAAGACGAAGCTACTGTTGCGCAGCGCCCCCAACAGCCTCGTTTTTTTTTTTGGACCTGCATCCTCTCGGAAAACAACAAAGCCTTCATCCTTTATACCCCCAGCTTGCAGCGTCCGGCTCATATCCTGCCCGCGCTCACATACACGCAGCCATGTCCAACAACGGCCCGCCGCTGGTCGTCCACCACCCGATCCCACGTCGACCATTTGTTGTCAACCCGGCTACGCCCCCCGAGGACAGCTACGAGAAGGATGTTTCCCGAGCGGAGAGGCGAGAGACGGCGCAGTTCCTTGACCCGCGGCCGCAGATCGACACCGACGCCAACTCGACACCCGGCGGCAGCGAGTCCATCAGCCGGGCCCAGTCGATTATGAACCTCACCTCGTCCACGCTTTTCGGCATCTTCAGCCCGACTACACCTAGCCGCGGTAGTGTCGGAGGCGGCGCCAGCGGCATCTTCGAGTCCAGCACGCCCTGGGGCACAGGCGCCGAGACCCCCGCCCGCGACCTGCTCGTGGAAGAGCCCGAAGACGAAGACGGTGACAAGGAAGGAGAAAACACGAATGCGTCTGCCGCCGAGATCGACGAGGTGCGGAAGGCATCACAGTCGCTCATGATGCTGCAGCGCCAGCGGAGGCGCGGGGAGAGCTTTGGGGCCGACGGCGTGTCTGGCATTAAACTGCAGCCGGCGCCTGTTGGCCGCACGAAGAACGCCCCCGCCGAGTCTGCACAAGCCGCTGTGTCGTCGCCGCAGCCCCGTATTTTGGTTTTCCTGTCCGTGACCGCCCGGGCAGCATTGTTGTTCACCCTCGGAATGGGGTACGGCGTATTGGTGTCCCGTCTCCGCAGCGAGACCCATGTTTCGCTCGACGACCTTGGTGAGCCTACGCCCTCTCCCGCGGAGACCGGCCATGCTTCCGAGTATGTCGCCAGCTACGACTGGCGCTACCTGGTGTCGTGGGGCCTGTCGGGCATTGCGTTGGGCACGCTTCTACCGTGGTTTGACGGCGTTTGGGACCGGACCTTTGGCCGCAGCGGTAGTGTGCTGGCCAAGGCCCGTACGGCTCCGGAAACCGACTGGGCCCTAGTTGTGCGTGGTATTGGTGCTTTTGCTGGCGTTGCATTTGCCATGGTATGTACTACACTCCGGCCTCTTTAATTTTCCTGTCTCTTTTGGATCTCGCTCACTAACATGTCAACAGCGCAAACTGCCGTGGACGTCAACGATGCAGGCATCGCTGACTCTCGCTCTGGCGAACCCGTTCTTGTGGTATCTCCTGGATAGGTCCAAGTCGGGCCTCTTGCTGGCCGCTGCGGTCGGCTTTGTTGGCTCCGGCGCGCTGATGGCACTGAATCTCGACCTGATGCCGAACCCGGGCATGCACTCAAGCCCCTACCATGTCGGCTACACCGGCGGAATGGGTGGTGCCTTTGGTAGCGGCGCTTCCTTCCACCAGAACGACTCGAACCGAGATGCGGCGTCGACACCTTCTGACGGCAACGGCAGCTTGGACTCGTCAGCGTCAACCGTCACAGCTGAGACTGCCATCTGGATGCTCAGCGTGCTCTTCTGCAGCTGCGTGTGCTTTGGCAACATCGGCCGCCGTCTGGCTCTGCGGCCGGCCGCGGCAGGACAGTGAGAGTTAATCTTGTTACTCTCACTACACACCATATTTCTTACTTCCTTTCTCTTTCACGCGCCTTACGACTTGTTCAAAACGGCTTTGGGTTATGGTCTTTTGGTTTACGGCCTTTGGTTCACAGGATATTTTTGTTTCTTTCTTCTTCCTTCCCTTTATATACCAAAGCGTTGAGATGCACTCTAGCGCTCGATTCCGTTATATCGTTCCTCAAACTCTTTTCAACACGACTTTCAATACGGGCTGGTAGTGTACACCGCCACCAGTTCAATGGACTTGCTTTTATAATGATCATTCCCTTATTACTTCCTGTTTTCTCTGTCTCGGTTTCGGCGGGATTCTTTGGGTATGATACCCCAAAAACAGCGTGCACATATTATGGGGAAACACATGCTTGGCCGACGGTTCCTCTTTGTATGTTTCAACAGATTACGACGGACGAACTGTGGGGTGAAATACGCGGGGGGCACATTTGAATTGCCAGAATGGCACGAAGGGCTCAGTAGGTCTTTACAGACTCGTTTACACGTGGGGATTGTTATACCAGTTTGTTTGGCGGCTTGCATCAAGGCCGCACAGTTGACGTCTCTGCCTCTTAGTATCCTTTGTAACTGTTGTGTATTGTAAAGATCATGAATCAAGATCGCTGACTCCGTATTTGCTATCTATTGTACATTCCCAACTCCGAAAAAAGCTCTTTGGGTAGGATATCAATCACTCCTTGCTGGCGTCGCCATCCTCCGCGGCATCGTCGCCTGCATCAGCCATCGATGCGTCTTCTTCTGCACTGGGCTCGGCTGGCTTGGCCTCTTCGGCTGCTGCGCCATTTGTCGTTTCGCCACTTTCTTCCGCCGCGGTCTTCTTCTCTTTCTTGGCCTCGCCCCCTTCCTCCTTCACCTCCTCCACTCCCTCCATCTTCTCTTCCGTCTCTTCTCTACCGTAGACGTAGTTTCCGAGCTGCGTGGCCGCGGCCGCAACGTCGTCGGCGGCAACGTCTACCGTCTTTTCAAACGTCGGCTGGCCCTCGCCTCCCACCTTATCGAGGACCTCCTTGGCCTCGGTCAGGACAGCCTGAAAATCTGCCTCGGCTTCGTAAGCACCGGTTGCTTTCAACAAAGGTTCGAGAGCATCTGTGCTCGACGGCTTAAGGAAGACATAGCGGGCGGCAAAAGCGTTGCCCTGGGCCGCATCCACGCTCTGCAATATGTTAGTAGATGAAGAGAGTGAAGAGAATGGGTAAATGCAGGGGGAAACGTACCTCATAGTTCATAAGAACCAGCGGAATCTTGCCGGTGGCCGAGATAGCCTCAATCTGCTTCCTGCGCGAGCCGTACTGGTGGCCAGCCGATTCACCAAACCCAACAAACTCATCACCATCCAAAAGCAGATTAAACGCTTTTGATTCGAGATGTTGATAGTAGCTCTTGGAGCTGCCGCTGGTAGTTGCTTCCGAGCCCGTGGCCGGCGATGGGCGTGTCGTGTGCTGGCCGACGATGCCAAAGACGCCCGGATTCTGCTCGACCAGCAGCTTGGCCGCTGTCAAGGCGATCTCGTCATCGGGGCCGACGAGCACCACGGGCTGTTTGTTCTCAGGCAGCTTGTCGCTGTCCACGGCCTCGCCAGCCGCACCGTCCCCGGCGTCGGCGTCCAGTGCTTCGTCCTCTTCTTCGTCGCTGCCATCGCCGATCTTAAAGATCAGCCGGACGTCGTTGTCGTCGTCGATCTTGTCAAATGTCGACAGGTTGGTCTGCCGCACGATGCGCAGCGCGCGCCACGTCTTGCTAGCTTTGCGCTCCTCGGCCTGTTGTTTTGATGCATCGCTGTCGGGCATCTCAATCTCAAAGTCCTCATCGGCAATCTCGCGCTCAAAGGTGTCGAGGGCCGACATCTGGGAGCGGCCCGGCTTTTTCAACTCGGCCAATGCTTCCTCGGGGTCCTCCTCGTCCAAGAAATCGAGCGAGAACGAGCCCATGCCGCCGGTGCTCCGCCGCCGGCGCTGGCCAAAGGCGCGCTGGGCACCGTCCTCGGCAGCGACAAACTCGTCGGCAGAGACGGGAGCCCGTTCGATAGACGGACACGACTCGATCTTCCAGCGGACCCAGTTCTTGTCGCGAGCGAGGATGGTGTCGACCATGCGCAGGAAATAAGGACCATCGCCGTTCGCAGTCTTAATGTGGTCGGTGATGTCGTACTTCATCTTAGCAGCCCAGGCGGCGTCCTCTTTGCTGAGGGTCTGGTCGGAGTAGGTGACGGACTTGTTGGGCGCGTTGGTCCCCGCCAGCTTCTCCTTGGCCTTGGGCGAGAGCGACAACAGAAACTCCATGACGATGAGCGCCTGCAGCAGGAAATGCCGCCGGAACGTCAGGTCGCTAGTCTATAGCGTGTTAGTGATGCGTTACGATATTGATTCTTCGGGAAAGAGTGAGCGTACCTCCAGCTCAAACAGGTCTCTGCTGGTGAGGTACTTGGGGTTGTACGTGTCGGCCAGCTCGTCCTCTTGGTCTGCCTTGGCCTCCTCGACTTCTTTTGTCTCCTTAACCTCCTTTTCCTCCTTGTCCCGCTTGCGCTTGACGCCCCGCCGGGACTCGTCTAGCTGTCGCAGCTTGCGCGAGTCGTCTTGGCTGCTGATCTGGCGGAAGGCGGCCAGAGAGGCGTCCATGCCGGTTTTGAACTGGCTAAAGTGTGCGGGGTCAAACAGTTTCTTGGGCTGGCTGAAGCTGGTCTGCAGCGACCAGAAGATGGGGTACAGCGCGGCAAAGTCAGTGCTGGGCTTCTCGTCGGCAGCTGGTCCTGTTGGTGGTTTGCCGTTTGTGTCGGTCATCGCCGCCTCGTCGACGTCCATCTTCTCGGCGCCGCCGTCCGCCTCGCCGGCCTTGGCCGGTGTCCCAGCCTTGGCCGGAGTCTCGTCGTACGTCGTCACGTTCTCGACGTGATACTCGCCGCGCAGGTTCACGGAGCTTTTGTCGCCCAGCGGAAAGACCTGGAAGAGGAAGATGAACACACGGCCACAGAACGGCGTGTCGTCGGCGCGCGACAGGCGCCGTAGCAGGTCGTTGCAGCTGCGCAGGATGACGAGCTTAGTGCTGTTAAAGTACTTGGCGGTGATGCGCTCACGGCGCGACTCGAGGTAGTCAAACACCTTGCGGCAGCCGGCGATCGTCTGGCTGTCGAGCAGCTCCTCGATGAGCCAGAACAACAGCGGCGGGTCGCAGTCCATGTTGTCGGCGAGGATGGCCAGGATGTCGAACAGGTTCCAGACGCGGACAAAGTCGGGCGAGTCGATGGACGTGGAGGCCTAAAAGGTTAGCGGTGGAAGACAGACACACACGAAGAAAGTGAACAAAAGAAACCGAGGGGGAAACCAACAATCAGCTCGCCAAAAATGTCGCGCGCGGCCGTCTCGACGATGGCATACTGCCGCAGCTTCTTGCCGTTGGGGTCATCGAAGCCGGTGAAGATGCGCGCGACGTGACCGTAGATGTCGTCAAAGTCGGACTTGGCTAGCGTCGGCTCAAGCGCCCGGGACGGCTTGGCGGCCTCGGTATGGTCGAGCAGCTCCTGGAGGTACGCGCTGATGGCCTCGACGGCTGGGATGCCGTGGCTGTTGATCTCGAGGCCGGGCATTTTGGCCGCGAGAGTGAGGGCAGCGTCGTTGCCGAGCGCGTTCCGTGGAGTTGTAGGAGTGCCAGTTGTAGTATGTGAGACAGTAGACGTCGGTCTCGGATTGTGTTCGGTCGTGGCGGGTGCAGCGGCATGTGTGAGTGGTGGTGGGTGAAGTTGGTGATGTTCGAGGCTGTCTGGAAAATGGAAGCAATTGGGTATCCACTCACCAGTGCACTGAACGATCCGCCGCAGCGCAAACGCTCCAGAGCTTCTCGAGCTAGCGTTAGCACCTGCGACCTGCCTGTGGCGCCCGTAAACGGCAGCGAGGCTGGCCAATCAGCGAGCCCCATTCCAATTTTCTAGCGCGTTTGAGCCACAGCCCGCCTGGACCTCCCTGCATTGCGACGTAACGCGGCTGCTAGGAAGGTGCGACCGCTCTCTGCATTTTCAGTGCATCCCAAGTAAATACGGCAGAACAGAGGCCGAAAAAACGACGAAACGACAAGACAACACGACAACGAAGCGACGTACGGACCGACATACGGCACAACAGACGGCACGTCGCGTCCACGACCACCATCCGCGTACTCTGCACGCGACACACACGACGGAGACGACGGCGTTGCAGCCGCACACCGCGACAGACCTCGATCGACGACTGATCACGAGTCTCTCGATCCGATCACGATGCCGCCGGCCAAGAAGCTCAAGAGCGGCGCGGCCTCCAAGGCCAAGGCCGGCATCAAGACAGCCGCACCGCCAGCGACCGCGGTGCCGGACGGCGAGTCGGCGTTTGCGCAGCTGGCCAAGGAGCACTGGCTCAAGGGCGGCAAGCGGGCAGCCAAGGTCAAGGTCAAGAACGATGTGATCAAGGGCGGCCTCTGGGACGCGCTCGAGAAGGACGGCTTTGCGTTCCGGTCGCTGCTGTCTCTAGAGACTCTGCAGACATTAGAAGGGTAAGTCAATCGGGGGTAGGGTGGTCAAGACAGGTGGTGAAGACGCGAGAACGACAGGAGGGATGAGACCGAAAGAGGTCATGACGAGGACATCGACGCTGACATCCTCCAGCTACTTATGGCCTGGCTACACCGAGGACGCCTCCGACCACCACGTCCTGCTGATCGTGCTCATCACCAACGCCAAGAAGCGCGAGCACCTCGACACATGGGGCGTGTTTGCGGACCGGCCGCTCGACTTTTCGTCGTTTTTCCGGCGCACACTCACAATGAGCCTCGACACGGCCTTTTCGCTGGCCATCCGCGCACAGATCTTGTCGTTTGTGATCCACGCATTCCAGAGCCTCGACTGCGCCATTGTGCGCAAGGAGTGCGCGCCGCTCGTGTCCATCTCGACGTGGCACAACATCTCTAACGACGCGCGGCGTGACGAGCTGCTCGACCAAACGAGCCACCTGCGCAAGGCGTGGCGCGCGGCGGCCAAGCGGTTTGATGCTGGTGACGCGGCTACTCAGGCGCGCCTGCGCTTCGACCGCTCGTGGCTGTACTCGCTCGTGCTCGACTTCATCGGGGTGCTGTTCGACGAGACGGGCGACAAGGACGTCGTGCGCTACTGCGAACGCTTTGTCGAGTTTCTGTCGGACCTACAGAGCCAGCTGCCCACGCGGCGCTACGTGAATGCCCTCCTGCAGGACCTGCACGTGCTGCCGGCGCTCGCCGTGTCACCCGTGGTCCACGACGAGGCCAACGGCCTGCTGCGCGACATGGCCGCGCTGCTCGCGCACTACACGCACTTTAGCGTCGACGATCAGACTGGCGCGCAGCTCAGCGAGGCCGAGGCGTACGACAAGCACTGCGCGCGGCTCGCCGTCCTGCAGCGCCTCGCGCTCAAGCACTTCAAGGACAAGCTGACCGTGCTGGCGCTGTCCAACTACGGCTCCATCGACAAGCGCGACGAGCTGGCGAGTTTGTTAGGGCCGCTGACCGACGACGAGGTCGTGCAGCTTGCGGACCTGCTACACCTGCGCACCGCGTACCCTCCGTCGTGTACGGTGCAGATCGGGCGCAAGTTCTTGGTGGAGGCGCTGCTCGGCACGTTCGAGAAGCGCCCAACGTTCCAGGACGAGGCGCGCGACCTGGCCATCCTGCCCACAGAGCAGAGCATCTTTGACACGGGGCTCGCGCGGTCCGACAGCTACGACGGGTCGCGGCCGCTCGCGCTGCCCAAGCTCAACCTGCAGTACCTATCGGTGGGCGATTTCCTGTGGCGCTCACTGGTGCTGTACCGGTGTGAGTCGTTCTACGGTATCCGCCAGGACATTGAGACGGCCCTGCAGCGGGTCACACCCGTGGCGGGCAATGCCGGCGAGACGTCGTTTACGCGCGTCTCCAAGATGGCCATGCCCATTCAGAAGTTATCGTAAGTTACCTGTTCTGATGGCGTTCTCGTGGCCTATTTTTACTAACATTTCCCAGAATTGCACAAGTTGTACCACCCCTTGTTGGCGACGACAAGCCGTCGCTCGTCAAGGCCGAGATTGCTATCGACTTCCGCAACGTCAAGGACTTTATGCGCCACGAGTGGGAGGCGCTGCGGCCGGACGACACCGTCTTCTTGGTCGCCGTAAACGCCAGCCAAGTCAAGACCGCCAACGGCAGCAGCAGCGCCGCATCGGCTGCACGGCAACTGGGTATCACGTCCATTCGGACGGCCGAGGTCATGTACCCGCTAGAGTCTCAGAACAACCGCGGCCAGGGGTTCCAACGTGGCGGCCGAGGTGATGGCGGCCGTGGCGGTGGACGAGGTGGCCGCGGCGGTGGTCGTGGTGGCCAGGGGCAGCGCAGTTTCGTCAAACAGCTGCAGGTGCGGCTCGACCCCAGCGCGTTTGTCGAGGACACAAGCCAGTCGTCAGACGGCGCGCCGGACGTCTACGACTCCTTCAACCTGATCGTGCGGCGACGCGGGCGCGAAAACAACTTCAAGCCGGTGCTCGACTCGATCCGCAGCCTTGTACTGTCCGACGTGCCGCTCGCGCCCTGGCTGCACGAGGTGTTTTTGGGCTACGGCGACCCGGCCGCGGCCACCTACAAGCATCTGCCGAACCGCATCAAGAAGGTCGACTTCCGCGACACGTTCCTCGACTGGCACCACCTGATCGAGAGCCTGCCCGGCAAGACGGTCGAGCCGAGCGACGACGTGACAGGTAGCTTCGGTCCGCCGTACGTCCTGGGACTGGCCGACAAGCCGCCGGCCGCCGAGGTGCTGGCGCCCGCCAAGCCAGCGTCCAAGAAGCGCCGGCGCGACGCCGAGCCCGCGCTGATCGCCGACGTGGAGACGCTCAAGGTGTCGACGTACACGCCGCCCAACAACGGGCCGTACCCCATTGACGCGCCCAAGCTCAACACGGTGCGGTTCACGCCGGCGCAGACCGAGGCCATCATGTCTGGCACGCAGCCCGGGCTCACGGTGATTGTCGGCCCACCGGGAACGGGCAAGACGGATGTGGCGACCCAGATCATCAACACCATCTACCACAACTTCCCAGAGCAGCGTACGCTGCTGGTCGCACACAGCAACCAGGCGCTCAACCAGCTATTTGCCAAGATCGCCGCGCTGGATATCGACCAGCGGCACTTGCTGCGGCTAGGCCACGGCGAGGAGGAGCTGAGCATCGAGGGCGCCAGCTTTAGCAAGTACGGCCGCGTTGAGATGTTCTTGGAGAACCGCAACCAGTACCTGCAGGAGGTGACGCGGCTGGCGGCGAGCATCGGCGCGCCGGGCGCACACGGCAACTCGGCCGAGACGGCCGGGTATTTTAATTCTGTGTACATTGAGCCGGCGTGGACCAAGTTCAACGAAGTGGCGGTGCACACGGACGGCACGTCGGCGGCCGACATTGTGCAGGCGTTCCCGTTCCACAACTACTTTGCAGACGCGCCGCAGCCGCTGTTCCCCGAAGACGCGGACCGCGACGCCGTGCTGGACATTGCCAACGGCTGCTATCGGCACATCAGCAAAGTGTTTGCAGAGCTGGCGGACGTGCAGCCGTTTGAGATTCTGCGGCGTGACCGCGACAAGGCCAACTACCTGCTGACCAAGGAGGCGCGCATCGTGGCGATGACGTCGACGCACGCGGCGATGCGGCGCGGCGAGATCGCGGCGCTGGGCTTTCATTACGACAACGTTGTGGTCGAGGAGGCGGCGCAGATCACCGAGATTGAGGACTTTATCCCGCTGGCGCTGCAAAAGGCCAACACGACCGGCGAGGTGCCGCTGCAGCGTGTGGTGCTGTGCGGCGACCACCTGCAGAACTCGCCAATCGTGCAGAACCTGGCGTTCCGCCACTACGCCAACCTCGAGCAGTCTCTCTTTTCGCGGCTCGTGCGCCTCGGCGTGCCCACGATCAACCTGGATCAGCAGGGCCGCGCACGCCCCTCGCTGGCCGACCTGTACCGGTGGCGCTACCCGGGTCTCGTGGACCTGCCACACGTGCAGAGGAACCCGGCGTTCCTGGCGGCCAACGCTGGCTTCCGCTATGACTACCAGTTTATCAACGTGCCCAACTACCGCGGGCGCGGCGAGTCGGAGCCGTCGCCGCACTTTATCCAGAACCTGGGTGAGGCCGAGTATGCGGTGGCGCTGTTCCAGTACATGCGGTTGCTAGGCTACCCGGCCAGCAAGATTTCGATTTTGACCACGTACGCCGGCCAGCGCACGCTGATCCGCGACGTGCTCGAGTTTCGCTGCCGCAAGAGCCCCATCTTTGGTTTGCCCAAGATTCTGACCACCGTCGACCGCTACCAAGGCGAGCAGAATGATTGTAAGCCACCGCCACCCTTCTTACTTTGATATATTGTTACTGACACTTTTAGACATCATCCTCTCCTTGACACGCACGTCCCGCGTGGGCTACCTGCGCGACATTCGCCGCCTGACCGTAGCGCTGTCGCGCGCCCGTTTGGGTTTGTACATCCTCGGCCGCCGCGAGGTCTTTGAGGCTTGTTATGAGCTGCGCGCGGCCTTCCAGATTCTGCTGCAACGGCCCGACAAGCTCGCGCTCGTTACGGGTGAACTGTGGCCGTCGACGCGCGTCATTGCCGACGAGAACAAGGCGGCGGCCGGCGGCACGCTCGCCAACGAGGTCACCATGGAGGGTGTCGAGCACCTGGGCCAGTACGTCTACGAGATGACCAAGACAAAGCTGCTGCAGCTGCAGGTGGAGGCCGCGAAGGCGGTGACGTCTAGAGAGGGCGAAAGAGAGGGCGAGGGAGAACAACTGGCCTTGTTGCCGGCGCCGGTGCGCGAGGACGAGGGCGAGGACATTGTGGCACTGCCCGATGGCGATGATGACGACGGTCCACGCGGTGAAGAAGCCGGTGACGATGACGGGCCGGAGCCGGAGGACGGCGAGGAGGGGAAGTGAGGAGCGCGGGGACGACGCGATATATAGAGGCAGACCTGTATGAGACAAGCAAAACGTGATTTACCGCGCAATGTTACTGGCATTTTATTCTTTTTCTCTGATTTTTTATCCATCTTCTTTTTTGACACCACGCTGCATTCACTGTGGAGAAGAGTGTTCCGAATAGGGTAATTCTCTTCGGCTGCCGTTGTTTGAATGCAACATGCAACATTCACGAAATGCCTCACTAACAAACAGGGAAACGAGCGATTTAATATGATCAGACCAGTGCAGTCAGGTCAGACAGTCTTGACTTGCCTTTTTGCCCTAGCAAGTGCAAACATACACTGGCAGAGTTGTATCGCACAAAAAAGAAAGAGAAAAAAAAAACTAGACAAACAAGAGGCTGAAATAGATGCAGCCAGCAACGGACCAACCACATTCTTCCAGGGTCCCTCATTTTACCATTCCCTTTTTGATGTACCGAAGTGTTCTACGTCGCCCTAGAAGCTGTTTTCGTTCTATGTCGTTGGCCATTGGACAACCAACAGGGCTACAATGGGTGCCGCAAAAGGGAGAGAAGGGGGTTGTGAAAGAGATCAAACGGCCGCTACGGTGCTATTGTTCTGGCAGCAAACGGCACTCAAAGTCTCGATGCATCCAGGAACGGGCATGTCGGATGAGAAATAAATGAGAAATAAATGAGAAAAAAAGGGAAGAAAAAAAAAGAATATATGTGCAAGAAGAGTCAGTCATATCGGCACAACACGACACGACAGAAATACAAATACGGCTTCCTTTTTCCTTTGTCTGTTTACCCAGGTTGGTTCTTTTACTACGTTAATCTATTTCTGCAAACAGACGGAGGTGTGTCGTAATTAAATGGGAAGAAACCCGGCGCGAAGGGATGCGGAGGAGTGCATGTGCGGTGCGGCATGGATGGGAAGAGAAAGAAAGGGGAGAAAATAAATAGAATGGGAGCATAAAAAGAGAAAAAAGAAAAAAAGAAAAAAAAAGAAAAAGGAATACAAAACTCAGTGGCTGGAGAGGCACATTTATGGATCTATTGCATCGACAGGATATTGTCTTGGTACTCTATTGAATCATTATTGAATCAGCCGCACCGTCGAAAGAGAGGAGAGTACGACGGATTACCGCGTAGAGTCGACAGCCAGCACACGTCTTCTTCCCCGGATCGACCACAGCAAAACACAATATGGCAGAGCATAGCCGGTGTGATATTATTGCACATAAGGAGTGCTTGTACGATGTACACAGCATTGGTGAAGTACGTACCTTTGAGCGGTGGCTGACAAGGGAGAGGAAAGCAGAAAGGGATGGTGATAGAATAGGAAAAAAAAGAAAGCTGCCAAAAAGAGAGAAAGAAAAGGAAAGAAGGAAAAAAAAAGAAGAAAAAAAGAACAAGGATCCAACACCAACTGCTTGCACATCCTCCCTGCGCCCAAGTCCAGGATACAGGTACACAGGAACACAGACAGCTGCACTGCAAGTCAGGAACGCGCCCGGCGACCAAACCGAGGGCAGAGGACAAGATGCCCAGCCCAAAACGCGAGACATCAGACGAACAGCATCAAGACAGGAGATCCAGATAGGAGATCCTGACAGGAGAGAGATGGCCGGATCTGCGCCGTCTGTCCCGACGATGCAATGTCTTGCAGATGGCACAAGACACTGGCAGCCGTTTCAGGGGGGGACGAGGGGGCACAAAATAAATAAAGGCGAAATAAAGAAGAAATAAAATAAAAAGAAACTCGGTAATACGAGCGTCGAGCATCTTCACTTTTGAGAGTCAATAAGACGGTCACTAAACACCCTCCCTTGTCGCCGAAACAACGCGGCAAACATGGGACGACGACCCGTCCGCTGTTTGAGCGGCAGCATGATCCAGGCGAGAAGGCGATAGGCGGACGAAAAAAAAAGAAAAAAGAAACCAGACCGCGACGCGAAAACGAATCACAGCTGGCCCATAGCTGGCCCATAATGACGGTTGTCGCCCAGCGCGCTGTAATTAAAAGTGGTGGAGGCCAGAAAAGTGGCCTAAAAGTGGCCAAAGGCCGCCCCGGAAAGTGGTCCAGCAGGCGTCCAGCATGGTTCAGCGAGGCCCAGCGCTCGGTAAAAGTGGTTTAAAAGTGGCCCCCGGGAATGCACCTGTGCCGCCAAGGCCAGGCCCGACATCCCCAGAAAAAAGAAAACCACTGAAAGACTAGTCAGTTCTCGCATTTGACTCGGTTCCTGGACACTCGTAAGAACTTGGAAACAAGATACGCACTGCGACGTATTGTATTCGAGAAAAGACATTGAGATCTTACAAGGCACATCTTCCAAAACGGAACCGCTCGCTCCTGCTGCAACATCTCGTCGTGTTTTCTTTCCACCCGTCGCACCTTCCTCGCCCGGCGCACAGACAGGCCTACAGGGGCCCATCGCACAGTTACAGGGGGCCGCCCCCAGGGCATCTCGACGCGCCTCGTCCGGCAGCCCAAACCCAAAACGCGGTTGGCCCCTGTCCGCCCAGCAACCCGTCCCTTCCTTTTCCTGCTCTCTTTTCCTGTTCCTTCTCGTTTCCACACCACCCTTCGACACGCTCCTTCCCCCGTTTCCCTGCTGTGCACTTTTTGCCCGTCCCTTCCTTCTTTTCCTTCTTTCCTTCTTTCCTTCCATTGGCCCTTCTCTTGCATCTGCGACCATTCCCTCTGCGGCGCCCGATGCACCTGCCACGGTTGTCCACTGGCAGTTGCCTCTTCGGTCGTCCTTCGGAATGTACCGCTGCTGCACGCTTAAGTGCATTCTGCATGCCTCCGCAATCCCGTTCAAAACGCGATCATCCCAAATCATCCCATTTTTATTTGAGCAGTCTTTTCGTCGACTCGCTCTGTCTCCGTTATGACTGCTCCACCTCTCTATCGTGCAGCGTCTGCCTCGTCAACAGCGGATCACTCGTGCCCCCAGCGTCACTCCTCCACAGCAGCCGTGCATCATGCAAGCATGACCTGCTCACGCTAGATGTTGGCTACATCTCTCACATCCTCATCCAGTGTTAGTCATATCGTAGCTTGTGTCGTTGGTCAGGGCTATGACGCAGAGACGACAGTTTCCTGTCGTTTGGTGTGCTTTGGTGCGCTGTTGCCTACAAACGCGGACTTGAGCCCTGCCAATCTCCAATCTCCATGGCTGTTTTGGCTCGTCTTCTTGTTGGCTCGGAGGTTCGTTCCTTCCTGCTCGTTCCTCCTGGTCGTTCGTTCTCTTACAAGCAAGCTCGTGTCTAGCGCGACACGAAATCACACAAACCGATTGCCACTGTCACCACGGAAGCTCTCGCCCCCACAGCAGCTGTAATTATGGGCGCGTCATGTCTGGCCCGTTTTCTTTCATCTCTCTTTCTTTCTTTCTCGTTTGCATCGCGTAGCCTGCTCACCCTTTTGGAGGAGCTCAACTGCTGCTGAAGACAACTGCCTCGTACGCTCAGGATGGCCTTGTAACACGTTGCGACACTGACGAAACCAGTGTGAATTTTCCATCAACAGGAACAAGCAACAAGAGGCAAACAGTGTGTGTGTTTCCAAGAGGAGAAAAATAAGATACTAAGCACACTGTCTACCAGATACCGCGCGATATGCATGTATCCGCTGGGGCTGCTGTGTCGCACAGTAATATTACACGTATTACAGCGCTCCAAATAGTAAGGAGCACGTCGCGCTCTGTACCTCCCTCGTAATATAATGCGGGCGCAGTGACTTGTTAAGTCCGTCTCGCTCCCTTCCTTCCTTGGGGAACCTTAGTCGCAACACCATGATTGCATGGCCCGTGCTCCCATTTGCGTGCGCGAGGGAAAAAAAAATTGGGCATGGGGGGAAGGAGCCTAAAAAAAAATACCAAAAATTAGCACCCAACGAAAAAAATTGAGCGACGTCTTGCCTTGCGTTTGCGCGCAGGCGCGACCCAGCACGACCACTGCACCACCACGCACTACGAGTGCTCGTACCTGCTCCCCCTATCAGCGAATTTTTGGGTGGAGTACGGGCCACTCGCCTCCCGCCTTCCTCCAAAAAAAATTTGTCCCTTCCCTTTTTCCCTTCTCGTGCCCTTCGCCCCTTCTTCTTTTTTTCTTCCCCCTTTCACGACCTCAAGTGAATCCATCACATCTTTATTCCCTCCCCCCCCGAGAAGAAACATTATCACAGAACGCAGCTTCGCGCATCTGTGATATTTTCTTCCTTTTTCTTCCCCCCCTCCCCAGTCCCTCATTTCACCTCTTCCCTTTTTTTGCGTTTCTCTTGCGTCCGTTCGTGTACGGAGGCAACAGAAAACCAGCAAAAAAACAAAGAGGCCTGTTTTGGGACCTTTCTTGCGTGGAGGCGCAAAACTTCTTTTTTTTCTTCATCGACCGCGCGACGTCCTGTCTCGTCTTTCTTCTCTTTTCCTCTCGCCAGGAAAACAGAAAAGCGAACCGACGCCCGTCCTCGCCCTCGACTTTGTCGCCGCGACATCCGTTCTTTCTTGCGCCCAGCCGCGAACCTTAATCCTCTCCCTCTCGACATCCACTCCTTTGACAGTCGAGAACAAACAAAAGAACCATCCTCTCTCGATTGCACGACTTGAACGACCTGGTTCCTTCATCGCGCCATCGATCATCGATTTCTAATCACAAAGTCAACAGTTTTCGGAAGACGCTTGATTGCTTGTCCTCCATTTCTGTCGCTCTCGCCTTTCGCCCTCATCTTCCTCCGTTCCTCCTTTCCTCCTTATGACTTCCCCTGCTACCACGCAGAACGTCCCGGCGAACTCCAACGCTACGTCTTCCACGGCATCCTACGCTTCTGCAGCTGGTGCTTCTGGCAAGGCCGCTGCGACGCCGGTGATTGCGACGGGCTCTTCTTCCCCTGTCGTAGTCGGCTCCTCCTCTGCTCCCACGAACGCGAGCGCCAGCAATGCTCGTCCTGCTTCCGTGTCGCCACTGAATGGTAGCGCCGGCAGCAGCAACAAACCCCCCACAAACAACGGAACCATGAGCGGAAACGCTGCGCCTTCTGCAGGCGCCGCTGCCAACGGCAGCAACAACAACGGCAAGCCGATTACTCCGGCCGTCCCCGCCGTCCTCAACGGCAGCAGCAGCGCCGACCACGCGCGCAAGAGCTCCGTCACCATCAGCGCCACCGGCCCCAGCGGCTTCATCGCCAACGGTGGCGCGTCCGGCGTGGGCCCCAAGGCGCCCCTGCCCAAGTTCGGCTACGACGAGTCGCCCGCCATCGCGCACTCCACGCCCTCGCAGCCCATTGCCGGCAACAACCAGCGGATACCCTCCCCGGCCCAGTCGCCCATTCCCATCCCCCAGCCCTCGGCGAGCGGTGGTCGTCCCCCCTCGACCATCTCCCAGGATGGTGCCAGCATGAAGTTTGGAAGCTTTGGTGGTGATGGCGATGTATGTTCTCTCCCCCCCCTGCAACAGCCCTTACTAGGCCACTCTTACTAATACATTTTTTTACAGCGCCACCTGAAGCACAACAACTTCTCGAACGTGCCCGGCGGCGGCCTGCCCGTTGGCAGCCCGTCCCCGCACTACCGTCGCGGCTCGACGCACTCAGTCCACAGTGATATCGGCAACCACGCCGGCAACCACCCTGCCGCCCATGGAAACCACAACAACCATGGACACCACGGCGGGCCGGGCCCCAACCGTGGCGGTTTCCAGCCCGGCGGTGGCCGCGGTGGCCGTGGCTACAACGGCAACACCCACTACAACAACCAGGCCCTGCCTTTCCAGCCCGGCGGTGGCCCCTACCCCCGTGGCCCCTCGGGCCAGGGCCGTGGCGGCATGGCTCCCCAGTTCCAGCCGCGTGGTGTGATGCAGCCCAACTTCGGCGCCAACTCGCCCCAGGCTGCTGCCGCTCGCGTCAGCCCCGCGATTGCGCCGGCTGTGCCGAACAACGGCACCCCCCAGATGCAGAACGCGATCCCCGTTCCCGGTGGCTCGCCCTACATGCAGATGCAATACGCTAACACGACGGGTTTCCCGCCCCACTCCAACGTAAATACCGCCCCATTTTCCTATCAGTCTAAATCCAATCAACATGAAGGCGGTGATCAGCAAGGCCAGTACCAGCCGACCTATTTCAGAGGTGGAGTCTACAGAAAAAAAGGCGCGCGTGGTGGAGGAGGTGGAGGTGAGAGAGGAGGTGGTGACAGAAGTGGTGGTGGACGTGACAGACACTTCTCCTACCAGCCCCGCGCCTTTGATTCTACGTCCAAGTGTTCAGACTCGCAAAAGCAACAGCAACAGCAGCAGCCGCAGCAGCAACCGCAGCCGCAGCCGCAGCAGCAACCTCACTACAAGCAAGAGCATGAGCAACAGCAGCAACAGGAATTCAAGAAAGGCAAACTTCGTCGCAACAGCAAGCGTTGGCCGGACACGGAGCAGCCGAAGGAGTCGAGCGAATTAAAGTACCCGTACCGGTTTGACGCGCCTCCTTTCGTGAGCTCTCTGTATCCCGCAGCAGCGACCGAGCAGCGGGGACCAGTGCCCCCGCAAACGCAACTACAGCCGCCTCGGCGCGGTCTCGCCAACAACAGCATCAAGCGCCCTGTCGTGGACGACTTGTCGCCCGCCAGTGGCAACTATGAACGCCTGCTAACTACTAAAAAACAGAACTACCCTCCGTACCAGCACCCCAACCCCCATCAGCAGCAGCAGCTGCACCAGCAGCAGCAGCACGGCCCCAACGGCTCGCCCTATATGGGCTATCCGGGCTACGCTCAGGTGAACCCGTACCTTGGGAACTTGAACCAGCAGCAAGGAAATGCTTACAACATGCCCTACATTGGCCACCAGCAGTTTAACGTGCCTACTGGAGCCCCGTCCATGTCGCGCACCTCGTCCCAGGCGGCGTCCGAGCGCCCCAACTCGAGCACCGGCCAGGTCCAGACCCCTGTCTCCGTCCACGCCTCTCTGGCCGTTCCGGGCGCCGTCCCCGGCAGTGCCCAGAAGAACGTCGGCGCTGCTGCGGCGGCCCAGTTCGTGAAGCCCAAGAAGAATGCCATTGTCATCAAGAACCCCCAGGGTGAGACCCTCGACTTCAACAAGATGGCCCCCGCGTCCCCCGGCCCCAACACCCCCGCCGTCTCGCGCACGCCCCCCGTGGTCGTGTCTGCCACGCCGCCCCCGCAGCCCAAGCCTGTCGCGCCTGCTGCCCAGCAGCATGCCAGAACCGAGAGCTCCTCGGTCGGTAAGTCGGCCGAGCAGCTCCGCAACGAGTTCAAGGAGCAGGTCCGTAAGACGGCCGGCACTCCGACGGAGGCGGACAGCAAGGCCAAGGCGGCGGAGCCCACCAAGGTCGAGGAGAAGAAGTCGGAGCCTGTTATTGTCTCGTCGACGCCCGCCGTAGTTGCCACCCCTGCCAAGGCTGAGGAGGAGAAGGCTGAGCCTGCTACCGAGAAGACCGCTGAGGCTCCCAAGGCTGCTGACGAGAAGGCTGCGGAGGCCCCGAAGGCTGAGGCCGCCCCCGTTGCCGCTGAGAGCGAGGAAGACGAGATGGAGCGGATGATCCGTGAGATGGAGGAAGCCGAGGCCAAGCGCGAGGCCGACGCCGCCGCCTACGAGGTCAAGAAGAAGGAGCGCGTCGCCGAGGACAAGAAGAAGGCCGATGCCGACCGTGCCGCCAGCTCCGCTGCCAACGACCAGAAGCTGCGCGACCAGGAGCGCGAGATGGAGCGCCTTGAGGAGGAGCGCGAGCGCCAGCGCAAGGAGAACGAGGCCGCTGCTGCTTCGGGCGGCAAGGTCAAGTCTGTGGCCGAGGTCCTCGCCGAGAAGATCTCCGGCATCACCCTGGGCGACCGCAAGGAGACCACCACCTCGACGGATGCCTTGACGAGCAAGCTGGGCGACCTGAAGATTACGGACCGCGCTGCGCCTACTCTGTCGCCGTTGTCCGAGACGTCCGCCAAGCGCGCGAAGCCCTCGGCTCTGAACCTGGCCCCCATCAACACCAAGTCGGTGGAGCCGCCCCAGCCGAGCGCTGCGCTGCAGTCGCTCAAGACGGCCCGCTTCCTGCGCGACCCCACTGCCATCATGTACCCCAAGGGCATCCAGTCGCCCAACCCGGCGCTGAACCCGGCCGTCAACAAGAAGGGCAACTTCAAGTACGACACGGGCTTCCTGCTGCAGTTCAAGGACGTGTTCATCGAGAAGCCGTCCCTGGACTTTGACCAGCAGGTCAAGCAGCTCATTGGTGACGGCGAGGGCTCGTCCCGCTCGGGCACGCGCACGCCCGCCGGCACCAACTCGGGCCGCCAGAACTCGCGCAGCAACGCCGCCGCGGCCTTCAACCCGACGGGCGCCATGGGCTCGTTCAACTCGAAGCCTCTGCCGCCTGGCACCACCTCGGAGCAGCGCTTCGCCATGGCCAGCGGTTCCATGCCGCGCCCCGTGGGTGCCATGTCCTCCTTTGGCCGCCCCGGTGGCTTCCCGGGTCCGAGCAACATGACCCGTACGCCCTCGTCGACCATTGGCGGTGGCATGCCCAACTCGCCCCGCCAGGGTAGCCGGTCCACGCGCGGCAACAGCCGCCAGACTGGCCACAACGCAAAGTCCGAGGCTCAGGCTGCTAAGAACATGCCTCTGACCCATGGCATGGACCTAAAGCCTATCACGATCTCGTCGTCCGGCTGGAAGCCTACGAGCCTTGCAAGCCGCGCGCCTGGCGCTGCCGGCCCGGCCGGCTCCTCGCCTGCCCCCGGCGTTGCCGCGGGCACGCTCGACCCCGACATGGTGCAGCGCAAGGTCAAGGCGGCGCTGAACAAGATGACGCCCGAGAAGTTCGACAAGATCTCGGACCAGATTCTGACGATTGCCCTGCAGTCCAAGGACGAGGAAGACGGCCGCACGCTGCGCCAGGTCATCCAGCTGACGTTTGAGAAGGCGACGGACGAGGCGCACTGGGCGCCCATGTACGCGCGCTTCTGCAAGTGCATGCTGGACAGAATGAGCCCCGAGATCCGGGACGTCACGATCAAGGACAAGAAGGGCGAGGTTATCAGCGGCGGCACTCTTTTCCGCAAGTACCTGCTGAACCGGTGTCAGCAGGAGTTTGAGCGTGGCTGGAAGATTGACCTGCCGCAGCCCAAGGAGGGCGAGACCAAGGAGATGACCATGCTGTCCGACGAGTACTACGAGGCGGCTGCCGCCAAGCGTCGTGGTCTAGGTCTTGTGCAGTTCATTGGTGAGCTGTACAAGCTGGGCATGCTGACGGAGCGCATCATGCACGAGTGTGTGCGCAAGCTGGTCGACTACGAGACGACGCCCGACGAGGCGGAGATCGAGTCGCTGTCCAAGCTGCTGCGCACGGTCGGTGCCAACCTCGACAGCACTGACAAGGGCCGCCCTATGATGGACGCCTACTTTGTTCGGATCAAGAATGTCATTGACATCCCCGACCTGCCCAGCCGTCTCAAGTTCATGCTGATGGACATTGTCGACCTGCGCAGCCGCAACTGGGTGTCGACCGAGGCCAACAAGGGCCCCAAGACGCTCGACGAGGTGCGCCAGGAGGCCGAGGCCGCTGCCGCGCAAAAGGCCCTCGAGGCGGCGCGCAGCACGAGCCAGCGCGGCGCCGGTGGCCGTCCCGGTCTGGGCCGCGGCGACTCCCGCCAGTTCTCGTACAACCAGCCCATCCCCAACCAGGTGGGCATGGACGACCTGCGGCGTCTCAAGGGGTCGGCGAGCCGTATCGCCAGCTCGAGCGTGACCACCCTGGGCCCCACGTCCATGTTTGCTTCCCGCAGCAACAGCGGCCGGCGGAACGTCCCTGGTGGTTCGTTCGGGCGTCCTGGCGACGACTCTGGCCCGGCCTCGCGCACCGGCACGCCCCCGACGCGCCAAGACTCCAACTCCGTCTCGCACACGAACGCTTTTGAGTAAGTTTACCCCCTACAAACTGCAATAGTTGTCACATGTACATGTTCTAACCACCTCACAGAGCCCTCGCCAATGTGGATACGGAAACCCCGGCGTCGCCTCCCTCGACTGCGGCGTCCCCTGCCCTGGCCAAGTCAAACCTCGACAAGGTCAGCAAGTAGGGTGTACGCTTTTGTTGAGATTGGCCGACGTCGTTCAATGGACAAGTCAACCAACACAACACCTCCTCTTCTCTTTCGATTCCTGTCGAAACCCACTTTAATACGCCTTTTTTTCCTTCGACCATCTCTCTCATATTGACTTTTCCTCTTTCCGTTTTCTTCCGTTTCCACATGGGTGTCTTTTTCCTGCATTCCATCGTCCTATGCATAGACCGGCGGGGGCCTTCATTTGCGTTTGCTTTTTCTGCGTTCCAATTTTTTTCTTTCCTTTTTACTTGTCTGTTTGCTTTGCTCTGCATACACGGGGTTCTCAAAAAGTGTGCCAAAAAGTTGCCTTTCTGCATGATACCTCCCAAAGATTTCTTATTTGTCTTTCTGATCATAGACACATCTTTTGCCCTTTCCCCAACAACGCCCACCACTTATTTTCGTTTCGCTCTTCTTCTTCTCCCCATGCGCTCGGTGCCGCCGCGAAGCCATTGCCTCTGCGTGTTCTTCGAGTGGACGCCGAGGTGTGGCTGTTAGTTTTCTGTTGTATTGTCTTTTATTTCCCCTATTTTTGTCCCAACGAGCCTCGTTTATTTGTCCAATCTTATTTTACTCGTTTTCTTCCACCGCAGCGTGTGAGGCTGTTGTCTGGTGACTGCTGCTTTTCTTCCCCCTATTGTGCTGCGGGCGTCCACTAATTTTGTCTTTGCATTTGTTTCTGTTCGCTGTTCATTCTCGGACAGGGACGGAGCATGATGCAAAGTCGGGTATGGATGGCCGACGTCGATCAAAACTGTACGACAGAAGCAGCCTAGGGCGTGCTTTTTCTCCTTTGATCTTGTCTGCTTTTTATATTTTTTGAGCTCGTGTTTTATTGTACTTCCTATCTGCTGTTGCTTTACCGATCGATCAGGGGTGTTGTCTACTCTCTACGTCTTCACTGGCTGTGGGGAGCGAAGACAAGGAGAATAGGCCAGAGGACACAGTTTACCGGAGAGGAGGTTCAGAAGAGTCAAGGCCTATAGGAGTGCTGGTCGCCAACAGTACTTGATTCCGACATTCTTCTTGGCCTTGCTTCGACGTCTTGTCGTTCAAAAGGGGAGGAAAGAGGGGGGGTTGGCAAGTGTGTGAAAAGTTTCTTATTTTATTTTCTCGCGATTCCATTGGGAGTTTTTTTTCTCTTGCGATTTTCTTGTACAACCAGTTTTAGGTTTCGATTCTCTGTTTCCAAAATCGTGTCGTCGTTGTTTCACCCCCTTTTTTTAGCAGTTCACCAGACCAGTCAGAAATCAATACACTGCTGTTGCAAATAAACAAACACCTTGTTAAATATGAAGTGATCAAGTGACTTGCGTAGATGACAAGAGTAAAGTAAAGTCATGGTAGTATATTGTACCTTTTGATATAAATTATATGAAGCCCATTAACAGCAAAATCAAACAACAGAGGCATTAAGTACAGAAACGACAAGACGAGACAGAAAGACGAGAAATGACAAATGCGAGAAACCCCTGAGCGCACCAGAATGTAAACAAAAACCATTGGGAGTCATAAGCAAAAGAAAACAGAAACGACATCAACATCAATATCAACCACCTTTCATTACTCTACTTCACTTCCCTCTTCACAATGGCCATGGCGCCCGCTGCAAATCCCAGCTTCGCAAACAGCGTGTCCATGGCCACCCACCGCCGGCCGCACTTGTCCAGGTACCGCTCGACGACGGCCTTGACTGTGCCAAAGCGCACGCGGTTGTGCTCGGCCAGTGCCAGGATGCGCTCTTGGTCGCTCAGCGGGACGGCCTTGTTGCTGCCGGCCACAGCATTCTTGACGCCGTCGCGCGCCTTGTCGACGTCGAACAGGCTGGCAAAGTAGAGCAGTTGGTTGTAAATGTCGCGCTCGCCGACCTCGTAGCGCATGCGGCCGAGGCAGTCGCGCGCCAGGCCCTTGGGCCCCAGGCAGCGCGCGCCGTAGACGCTCATCTGGCGCGTGCGGTTGCCGCACGAGGTGTCGTCGCACACGAGCCAGCCCTCGTAGTAGCGCGTGGTCGCGAGGCGCACGGCGTGCTCCATCTGCGCGACAACTGAGAGCGTCGACAGTGCCGTCTCGCACGTGCCGCAGGCGATGCCTGCAGGCGTGACCTTGACGGGGGCCGGCGCGCCCTCTTCTGGTGTTTCTGTTGTCGTTGCAGACAGGCCCTCAAACAGGGCCGACGTCTTGCACTTGCGGCAGCGCAGCTGCAGGCGAGCGCAGTCGCTGAAGCGAATCTCGTCGGGGATCTGGGTCTCGAGCGGGTGGATATCCAGTTCGTCGATGCCGTTGGCACCGCTGCTGCCGCTGCCGGCGCCGGCTTGGCCGTTGTTGTTGCCGTAGCGCCGCATGTCGAGGCCCAGGTTCTCGGCCAGCTGCGCGGTCGATGTGCCCACAATGTTGGCGCACAGACGCTCGACGGGCGGGAAGATCTGCTTGGCAATGTACCACTCGACGTCGGGCGACAGGCCCGAGTCCTTCTTGAGCAGGTCGCCGGGGCTGTAGGCGCGCTTGGGCGCCGGCTCCGACGAGGGGGCGTTCTCGCCCGTGGCAATGATGTAGCTGACGACGTCGCCCTTGCGCATCTTCTTGCCGCGGCCGGCCTCGCGCAGGGCCACCTGCACCTGCGGCATGCTGTCGGCGTTGGGGTAGTCGGTGGGGTCCTTGCCGAGCTGCGTGAAGATGGTGTACTTGTTGGCGGGTACGCCGTTGGCCGGCGTGTGGTCGCCGCTGCGCATTTTGGCAGCCATCTCACGCAGGTACTCGTGCACGCGCGTGACGGAGACCTCAGTCTCGTTGCCCGACAGGATCTCGTTGAGGATGCGTGTGGACATCTCCTTGGAGAGCGCGCAGTACTCACGGCGCCGCATGTCGAGACCCTTCACTTCCATCTTCTCGACGTACTTGCCGCCCGACTCGATCATGTTGATGGCGGCGTACTTCTTCTTGGCCTGCAACAAGATGCGCCGGAAAATGTTGTCAATGTCGATCTCCAGCAGCTTGTAGCGGTCGTTGACGGCCTTTTTGAACTCCTGGCCCACACGCAGCGCGCCGGCCACGTCGTCCACGTTGGCGTTGATCATGACGGAGTCGGTGTCACCGTAGATGACCTGCAGCGACTTGCTCTCGGCGAGGTCCTTGGTGCTGCGCAGAATCTCGCGGCCCTTGTAGGTGACGAGCACGGCCAGCGGGCGCGCGTAGAAGCGCGACTTGGTGTAGCCCAGACAGCCGTACATGGAGTTGGCCGTCAGCTTGAGCGCCAGCTGCCGGATGTCCCATGTGGCCAGCTGCTCGGGCGTCGCCGTTTTGCTCTTCATGAGGCTCTTGACTTGCCGACGGCGCGACACCAGGCCGGCAATGAGCTTGGGCAGGATGCCCTGGTCCTGTTCCTTTGGTACCTCTGGCACAGCCTCTTCCTCATCCTCGGATGCCTATACGCATGCATTGTTAGTGTCTATTCTTTCTTGGCTCTTTCTTTTCTTCTTTTCTCCTTTCCGTAAACTTACCAATGCTGAACGCTCCACGGTCGTGAAGCAAATGTTGTACTCCTGGATGATCGACGGGTACAGCGAGTTAAAGTCCATGACAAGCACAAACTTGTCGTAGAGACCGCGCTCGGGCTCGAACACGAGACCACCCTTGTACTTGTCCTTCTTCTTGCCGCCAGCACCGCCCTCGCCGCCCACTTCGTTGGCCGGGTCTTCCTCCTCGCGCGCCCGCCCGCGGAAGGTTTGCTTGTCGGGGCAGATGAACTTGTTGCGGTGGAACTCGTGCAGCAGAATGTACTCGTTGCGCTCGGCGCGCGTGCCCGTCAGCGTGCGCGCCCACGAGTTGCCAGCCAAGTTTGTCAGGACCTTGGTGAGCGGCAGGATTTGGACGCGCAGGGCCAGCGCGGCGATAAAGTACGTGTCGGCCTCAATGTGCGCCACATAGTCGAGCAGACCGTTGGGCGTCTTGGCCCAGGTGTTGAGCGCGGCGTCGTTGTCGACGTCGCGGCGCTGGTTCTCCTCGCCACCCAGATACAGGTTGCACATCTCCGTCAGTGTCCACGACTGGCACTTGAGCATGACCGAGCGGCCGGCGTCGTTGGCCAGGTCACACAGTAGACGGCCCGACAGAATCTGGCGCTCAGCAAAGACGTTGCCGCCAATGCGGTTGATGTTGCTCGGCCAGGCCTGCCGCCGCAGACGGCCGAGACGCGACCACTGCGGTGTCTTGCGTTGGCGCAGCCGGTCGATCAGGACGCTGTAGTCGACGCCCTCGAGCTGGTGGCCGACGATGACGTCCGGGTCGACGTTGGCCAGTTGTGCGAGGAAGTACGAGAGAATCTCGGCTTCGGTGTTGGCCAGGCGGATGGTACCGCGGCCACGCGACTTGGTCAGGGTGTCGAAGCCCACCGGGAACGCGGCGTCGCGGGGCCGAATCACCGTAAAGGTGCGGCACGGCAGCTTGTCGGCCGGCGTTGTGTCGCTGAGGCCGACGTTTTCGTAGATGCGCGCGCTGATGGCCATGACCTCCTGCTTCTTAGACTGGGCGTCGTAGACCATGCGCATGGCCAGGCTCATCAGCGTCAGGGGCGGCACCTCGGGCGCTTCGGCCTCTGCCAGCACCGCCACCATGTTCGGATGCGCGACCTGGACTTCGAGCTTGCAGTGAGACGCGTTGTTGATGGAGGTGAAGTCGGCGTCCTCAATCTTCAGCCAGCAGGGGCCCATGATGTTCTTCCACAGCACGAACTGCTCGAACAGAGCCGTGTTGGCGCCGAAGACGTGCGAGTACGTCTCGCCGCTGTTGTTGGCCTCGCTCAGTGGTCTGTCTGTAAGGTTGTTAGTCTATCGCCTGGGGGAATATGTGGTAGAATAGCTGGAGGGGAGAAGCACGTACTAGAGTAAGGATACAGCACCTTGAGGTACCGGCCCTCCTTGGGGATGCCGGGCAGCTCAAAGGCGTACTTGCGCGAGCAGGGTTTGGACCGGTGCTGCTTGACGCCGAACTGGCCCATCAGGCCGTCGACCTCGGCGTACACGTCGCCCATGCTGACGGTCTCGTCGGTCTGGACACCGTTGACGAAGCGTGTCTCGCGCGGCAGGAAAAAGAGCTTGCGCTCGACGTTATCGACCTTGATGAAGCAGCTGACGTGCTTCTTGGTCTTCTTGTTGAGGACCTTGCCAAAGAGACACAGGCTGTTGCTGACCTCGGTGTAGTCGGTCCAGAAGAAGTGCAGGCTGCCGTCCTCCTCGACGGCGTCCTTGTAGTTGATCTTGCCACCGCTGTGGATAACGGCGTCGGCCTGCTGTGGGCTGCTCATGACGTTGAGCTTCTGGTTCAGGTTGGTCCACGCCGTCGGGTCCACGGCCGCCGCCGTTTCCGGTGCCCGTGCTGCTGGCGAGGAGTTGGCCGGCGACGGGTAGGGCGCGGGCGTCTTGAGGATCTTCTTGACGGGCCGTGCCGCCGCCAGGTTCACGCTGGCCGCGTTGACTGCACCAGCATGGGCCACCTCCATCATGGCGTCGTCCTCCTCGTCCTCGTCGGCACCCTTGGCGTCCTTCTTCTTGTCGTTGCTGCTGCTGCTGCTGGCGCTGTCTTGCTCAACGGGAGCAGCAGCAGGCTGCACCTTGCGGCTGGCCACGCGGACGGTTGGGGAGGACGGCATGGGATCGCTCATGGGGATGTCGTCGCTTGGGGGCACGGCATCGCTGTGGATGATGGGCGTGTAGCCGTCGTCTTCGTCGTCGTTGTGGTCGGCAGGGGCCGGCCGCGTGTCGGCGATGCGGACGCGCTTCGGCTGCCGCGCCACGTCTGCGAGCGGCAAGTCGTCGATCCTGCTGCGCTGGTCACTTGTCCGCTTCTTGGGCATGCGTGGCAGGGCGGGCGAGATGTTGGCGTGCACCTCGCCCAGCAGGTTGGACATGAACTCGTCGTCATCCTCTGTTTTTGTGATCTGAGTTTGTTAGTCCATGTCTCTTTATCTCTCGCAGTGGAAGTCAGTCTCACCTTCGACTTGGGCTGGGCCTTCGCGGCGCCCTTGGTAAAATACTCGGCAATGTTGCGGTCCTTGGCATCGCGGTCGGCCTGTTCCTCCTCGCGTGCCTTCTTGCTCCGGCCCTTTGGCCGGCCCACGAGGCCGCCGGCTTCGTCTTCGCTGTCGCTCTCGTAGACGTGCGTACGGTCCCACTCCTCGCGGCCGTCGTCGGCGTAGCCCTCGCCATTGTCGTCGACGACAAAGTCGTCCTGGTTCAGGCGCTCGCGCACAATGTTCTTGTATTGGTTCTCGTCGACCTCCTCGTAGAGGGCGTTGTCGTCGTTGACCTGGTACGAATCAAAGGCCGTCTTGCCCGACTTGCGCATCGCCCGCAGGCCCTCGAACTTGGAGCGGCGCTCCCTGGCCTTGGACATGGTGGGCAACAGGCCGTGGGGGGGAGTCGACTGAAGTATTTTTTTTCGTATGCTTTCGAGAGGGCAAAGTCGAGTTCGAGTGAGAGGAAGAGGATATAAAAATCAAAAGTGGTGATGTCAACGAGCGACTGTAGCGAAAGAAAATGAGTGAACAGACGAAAATAAAGAGTAGAGAAAAAACAAAAACAGGCTCTGGACCACCCGCAGTGTCTCGTTGGCAACCAGCTGCTCGTGGATTGGCGTTCAGAGGCGAATGGGGATGGGGGGCGTGGTTATGGTAGTGGTGGTGGTGGCCATGGCGTAAAGCGAAAGTGGTCATCCCAAATGCCTCCCAACCACAGGAACAGGAAGGCGACGAGACGCGCTACAACGCGTTCATTGAACGGTTTCTGGCAGGGGCCATTTAACGCGCTTTCGGACGCGCAAGTGGGTCGCACCTGCAGAAAACGCGCTGTCCCGCTCCGTTGGGAGTGTGAAAATGCACTGTGTATCTGGCACGGTATGGGGCTCTGGCCGGTGGAGCTCTAAATTTCTGTGAGCTTATCGCGATAAGGCCACTACGTCGCAGAGCAGAAGAAAAAGCTTCACCTCACATGTCGACTTGCCTAGCACACGAGCAACATCCCGCAGCCATTTCCCTCCAAATCCGGCCCCTCCCCGCGCAAATCCCGGCATGTTTGTGTGCAGAGCATGCGCAAAGCGATGGCGTGGGCCTCCGTCGGCCCTCTTTGCCGCCCCCGGCGCTGTCGGACGAGGGCAGCTTCGCCCGGTCACAGCATCGCTCTCGACCACAGCAGCGACATCAACAAGAACCCCGCGGCAGCTGCAGCTACGGGCCGTACGCAGTCTCGGAGTGACGCCGAGGTCGCGGGCAGAAATCCAGTCAGCAGAGAAAACACACTTGCAGGCGCTGATCGAAGATGATACGAAAACGCCGACCGCCGTGTCGGAGGCGGACAAACGCCTCGACTCGCTCGTCAAACAGCGTCTCCGCTACCTGCAGGACCCCTATACGATCGCCGAGGCCGTGGCCGACACACTGGAGAAGCGGAAATACGAGGAAGCATTGCATCTGACGCGCTTGGCCAGCAAGAACCACAAGGTCGTCGTCAGCTGGAACTACCTGATCGACTACACGTTGCGCGAGGACAAAGTGACCGACGCTATCAAACTCTTCAATGAGGTGCGTTGAAACGGGCGGCGTTGTGTGGACATACTGCGGACATGTCTTGTACTGACCATTTCCCCAATAGATGAAGAAGCGAGCACAGCTGCCCAACTCGTACACGTACACAACCATCTTCCGCGGCTGCGCCCAATCGCGGCACGCCAGCCTCGCCGTCCACCACGCCACACGGTTGTACCACTGGATGCTCGCCAGCGAGCGCATCCAGCCCATAACGATCCACATGAACGCTGTGCTGCAGGTGTGTGCGCGCGCCAAGGACGTCGATTCGCTCCTCAGCATTGCCATGACGGCCGACGGCCGCGACCGCATGCCCGACAACGTGACGTACACGACCGTGCTCAACGGTCTGCGCTTCTCCACAGTGCAGCCGCACCACCGGCCGATCCAGCGCGGCGACGAAAAGATGCACCTGGACAAGGAAAAGGTGACGACATCGGTGGCGCGGGCACGTGCTGTGTGGGACGAGGTGGTAACCAACTGGCGCAACGGTCTCGTCATGGTGGACGAGGGGCTCGTCTGCGCCATGGGCCGCATGCTTCTGATGGGTGACCACAACGACAACGACGACATCTTGTCGCTTGTGGAGCAGACCATTGGCATTCCGCGGCTGGACCGGGAGACGCAGGCCCTGGCTGCACCGAAGCCAGCAAGCAAGGTTACGGGCACGGCCGTGGATACGGCCCAGCCGCCACCGCCACCGCCGCGCGTGACGCAGTTTGACTCCGCCGACTCGTCCGCCGGCAACACCAAAAGAGGGGACATTTACGTGCAGCCCGGTGGCAACACCCTGTCGCTGATCCAGACGTCCCTTGGCGCCACCAAGAAAACGACGCTGGCGGCGCGCTACTGGGACGTTTTAACGGGCCCGCCCTACAACGTCGTGCCGGATTCGGAGAACTGGTACCGGCTACTGCGCACGCTGCGCCGCGGCCGCGCCAGCAAGAAGATGGCCGAGATGATGGAGAAGATGCCGCGCGAGCTCATGGAGCCCAAGACATTCCAGCTGGCCATGGCCACATGCGCCGCCGACAACCTCAACGACCACGTCTTTGCATCCGCCGGCAAGATTCTCGACCTCATGGTCCGTACGCTGCGCGAGCCCGATCCCTACACCATGCGCATGTACCTGCAGACGGCCGTGACCAACAACCGGCGCTTCCGCAGCGAGACCAACCCGGCACGGCGCGCGGCCGCCAAGTTTGCGTTTGGCCAACAGCTCGTGCGCGCGCTCGGCCGGTTGTGGGACCCGCTGCGCCGCGCCGGCAACGTGCTGTCGTACCCCGCTCGGCCGTTTTCGTCGCCCGCCGAGAAGCAGGAGCTGACGTACAATACGCGGCGCGAGCTGATGGCGCTGGCACGGCAGATGGTGTCGGCGGCCGACATGGTGGTGACGGAAGGCATGGCGGACGAAGAAACAATCAAGGACTTGCGCACCAGCCGGAACCTACTGAACCGCCAGATCACACGCTTCTACGAGAACCGCGAGGAGGTCGAGCCGAACCTGAAGAAGGGCAAGCGTGGGCAGAGATACGATAAGGACCGGAAATGGGAAGAAAAGAAAGATGGCAATGAGGAGGAGGAGGAGGAGGATGGCGATGTGGACGCCTCACCACAGTAGCTGGCACTGGCTGTATATTAAAATTTTCTCATATTTCTCACATCTCATTGTTTCCATAGCTGTAGACTAGCCGTAGAAGATACCCGTTTTCTTTGATTTATTTTATGTCGATTGTATCGAGTAAGCAGTTACTTCAAGCCCTTGGACAGGCGGCCACAGCCGCCCTATCAAAGCCCATCAAGACGGCCCCTGCCCAAGCCCCGGCACACTCTTCTTTCGTTCTTTTCTACAGTGCCCAGCGAAGGTAGATATCGAGAGGAAAACAAAGAAAAGAACAAGACACCTCATGGTTTATTCACCCAACCGACGCACGGCTGCACTGGATCCGATTGATGCAGCTTGCGAAGCAAGCCAAAGAGCTCTTACGGAAAGGAAGGGGCTGAAGTGAAGGTCTGTGTTTCTTCAAGAAGTGGAAGAAGCGTGACCATTTCGACTTGCAAAGCACAAGAGACACATAGGAAATATTGGGCACGATTTTGACGCCTTTATGTTGGTCAACTGTGGTTTCCCCTGAAAATATTACTGCAGATGGCAGTTGCCGTTGAGTAGTACAGCGGCAGGCGCGATCGCCCGTTTTATGTACGGAGTACAGGCGCTAACTCTCCCACTGCGCCTGCCTTGTCTTTCGCTAAGCTTTGTCATCCCGGATGACTCCCCCGCTATTTTGGCTGTGTTCAGGCGGTGGCTAACAATTGAAGCTTATGATGAAAAGTGCATCAGAGAGGGAAGCATTGTTCACGCATATTTGCGACAGCGTGAGCTGCTTTCGAGTCATTTATTTTCTTTTCCTTTCAATTCATTTTGTTTCTAGCTGCGAGCTTCCCGCGCGCACACACACACGCCATTTATCCCTCCCACGAATACCCTCACATCACATCTCACAACTTCTCTCTGGACCCCGCCTCACGATCTCTATATGACATCAATATCGCCAAGCTCCACCGAGGAGCAGTGGAGGCAGCAGCTGGCGGCCATGAAGGACGCTGTTGCGGCGCTCAAGCTCCCGCCTACATCAGACGTCAGCGACCTGGACGAGTACGACGACTCGGACGACAGCGACGGCTACTACAGCTCGGCCAGCGACGGCGCCGGCCAAGATATCTGGGACTTTATCTCGGACACAGAGCTCGAGGAGCTCGGGCTGGCACCGAGCGACGACGGCGGCCTGGCACGTGGCGGTGGTAGCAGCGGCGCAGTCGGCGGTTCATCCTCCTCCACCTACACACCCGCCTGGCTCTCAACAAAATGTCTGGCCATGGCCTCCCGAAGCAGCCAAGCGGCCGCACCGATACCACCTGACGTGCTCCAGGTCCAGATCATGGACGTGCTGCAGTCGTCCCGGCCGGAAGAGGAGCTGCAATCGCAGCTGACCGACCTGGTGGGCTTCGACGACCTGGACTTTGTCATTGAGCTGCTCTCACACCGCGACGACATTGTCGCAGCAGCCATGGCCGAGGACGAGGCACCACCAGCAAGCCAAAGTCACGACGGGCCTTCGGTCGGCGGCTCGCGTCTCTTGACCAAGGCACAGCGCGAGGAGCAGCTGCGCCAGAAAGACTTCGAGCATAAGACGGCCGTCCTAAACGCCGCATCGGCCAAGGAGGCCGACTATCCGCACGTGTACAAAGCCTACCACGCCGGCAACAGCCTGAGCGTCACGGGCAAACGCTATGCCCTGCCTACGGGGAGCACCGTGCGCGAGAAGGAAAAGTACACCGAGTACTACATTCCCGCAGGCAGCAAGGGCACGCTGGGCCCCGGCCAGAGCCTGATCAAGATCAGCGACCTGGACGGGCTGTGTCGAGGGACGTTCAAGGGCTACACGGCGCTGAACCGCATGCAGAGCCTTGTCTATCCAGTAGCCTACAAGACGAGCGAGAACATGCTGATCTGTGCGCCCACCGGTGCCGGTAAAACGGACGCAGCCATGCTGACCATCCTGCACACCATTGGCCAGTACGCGCAGCCCAACCCCGTGGACGACGCGTCTGTCAGCGACTTTGCCGTCGACTCCGAGGACTTCAAGATCGTCTACGTCGCCCCCATGAAGGCACTGGCCGCTGAAATCACCGAGAAGCTGGGCAAGCGCCTGGCCTGGCTCGGCATCCAGGTCCGCGAGTATACGGGCGACATGCACCTGACCAAGGCCGAAATCGTGCGCACGCAGATCATCGTGACAACCCCGGAGAAGTGGGACGTCGTCACGCGTCGTGGCGTCGGCGACACGGAGCTCGTGCAGAAGGTGCGCCTGCTCATCATCGACGAGGTGCACATGCTGCACGACGAGCGTGGTGCTGTCCTCGAGTCTCTCGTGGCGCGCACGGAGCGCCAGGTCGAGAGCACGCAGTCGCTGATCCGCATCGTCGGCCTCAGCGCCACGCTGCCCAACTACATCGACGTCGCCGATTTTTTGAAAGTCAACCGCTACGCCGGCCTCTTCTACTTTGACGCCTCCTTTCGTCCCGTGCCCCTGCAGCAGCACTTTATCGGAGTCAAGGGCAAAGCGGGTAGCAAAGAGGGCAAGGAGAACCTCGACATTGTCGCGTTCGAAAAGGCGCGCGAGATGCTCGAGCAGGGCCACCAGATCATGGTGTTTGTGCACTCGCGGCGCGATACCATGGCCACGGCCAAGATGCTGCACGAAAAGGCAACGGACGAGATGTGCCTCGACCTGTTCGACCCCAGCTCGCACCCGCGCTACGAAGCGGCCGTGGCCTCCATGAAGACGTCCAAGGCGCGCGAGATCCGCGATCTGCTGCCCAAGGGCCTGGGTATCCACCACGCTGGCATGGCCCGCTCGGACCGCAACCTGATGGAGCGCCTGTTCGGTGAGGGTGTGCTCAAGGTGTTGTGCTGTACAGCCACCCTGGCATGGGGTGTTAACTTGCCGGCGGCGGCCGTCATCATCAAGGGCACACAGGTGTACAGCGCCCAGGACGGCAAGTTTGTCGACCTCGGCATCCTCGACGTGCTCCAGATCTTTGGCCGTGCTGGTCGTCCGCAGTTCGAGGACACGGGCATCGGCATGATCTGCACCACCCACAACAAGCTGGCGCACTACCTGACTGCCGTGACCGAGCAGCTTCCCATCGAATCGCGCTTCTCGGCCAAACTCGTCGACAATATGAACGCCGAGATCGCGCTCGGCACCGTCACTTCCATCCCCGAGGCCGTGCAGTGGATCGGCTACTCGTACCTCTTTGTGCGCATGCGCCGAAACCCCACGGCCTACGGCATCGACTGGGCCGAGTTTGCGCAGGACCCCATGCTCGTGCAGCGCCGCCGCCAGCTGGCCGTCCAGGCCGCGCGCACGCTGCAACAGAGCCAGATGATCATCTACAACGAGACGACCGACGAGCTGCGTAGCAAGGACGTCGGCCGCATTGCCAGCCAGTTTTACATTTTGCACTCCAGTATCCAAATCTTCAACAGCATGATGCGCCAGCACGCCACCGAGGCCGACGTGCTGCAGATGATCGCCAAGAGCAGCGAGTTTGACAACATCTCGTCGCGAGACAGCGAGAGCAAGGAGCTGACCAAGCTCAAAGAGACGGGCACCGTGTGCGACGTCGGCGCCACCATCGACTCGCCGCAGGCCAAGACTAACATTCTCCTGCAGTCGTACATCTCCAAGGTGCAGCCCGACGACTTTGCTCTGGGCAACGACCTCAACTACGTGGCCCAGCAGGCGGCCCGTATCTGTCGTGCACTCTTTATGATCGCGCTGAACCGCCGCTGGGGCCACCAGTGCCAGGTGCTGCTGTCGCTGTCCAAGTCGATCGAGCGCCGCGTGTGGCCCTTTGAGCACCCGCTGAGCCAGTTCGACCTGCCGCGGCCCGTGCTTGCGCAGCTGGACGAGAAGGGCACCGTGGCGTCTATCGAGTCGCTGCGCGACATGGAGGCCGGCGAGATCGGAAGTCTTGTGCGCAACCACGGCGCAGGTAACAAGATTGCGCGCATCCTCAACAATTTCCCGACGCTGTCTGTCGAGGCCGAGATCGCACCGCTCAACCGCGATGTCCTACGCATCAAACTGTATCTCTACCCCGACTTCCGCTGGAACGACCAGACCCACGGCACGTCCGAGTCCTACTACATCTGGGTCGAGAACTCGGAGACCTCCGAGATCTACCACCACGAGTACTTTGTGCTGAGCCGCCGCAAGCTGCACGACGACCACGAGATGAACTTTACCATCCCGTTGTCCGACCCGTTGCCCGACCAGATCTACGTACGCGCCGTGTCCGACCGTTGGCTGGGCGCCGAGACCGTGACGCCCGTTTCGTTTCAGCACCTGATCCGCCCAGACACCGAGAGCGTGTACACGGACCTGCTCAACCTGCAGCCGCTGTCCATCACGGCGCTAAAGAACCCGGTTTTGGAGGATATCTACGCGCAGCGCTTCCAGTACTTTAACCCCATGCAGACGCAAATCTTCCACACGTTGTACCACACGCCTGCCAACGTGCTACTGGGCTCGCCGACGGGCAGTGGCAAGACGGTTGCGGCCGAGCTGGCCATGTGGTGGGCGTTCCGCGAGCGGCCCGGCTCCAAGGTCGTGTACATTGCGCCCATGAAGGCGCTGGTGCGCGAGCGTATTAAGGACTGGGGCGGCCGCCTGGCCGGCCCCGCGGGCCTTAAGATGGTCGAGCTGACGGGTGACAACACGCCGGACACGCGCACGATCCAGGACGCCGACATCATCATCACAACGCCCGAGAAGTGGGACGGTATCTCGCGTAGCTGGCAGACGCGTAACTACGTGCGCAAGGTCAGCCTCGTCATCATCGACGAGATCCACCTGCTGGCGGGCGACCGCGGCCCCATTCTGGAAATCATCGTGTCGCGCATGAACTACATTGCGGCGTCAACGAAAGTACCCGTGCGGCTGCTGGGCATGTCGACGGCCTGCGCCAACGCGACAGACCTGGCCAACTGGCTGGGCGTCAAGCAGAGCCAGGGCGCGCTCTTCAACTTCCGCCACTCGGTGCGGCCCGTGCCGCTGGAGTTGTACATTGACGGTTTCCCCGACATGCGCGGCTTCTGCCCGTTGATGCAGGCCATGAACCGGCCGACGTTTTTAGCGATCAAGAACCACAGCCCGGACAAGCCCGTGATCGTGTTTGTACCATCGCGGCGGCAGACGCGTCTGACGGCCAAAGACCTGGTCAACTTTTGCGGCATGGAAGACAACCCGCGGCGCTTCCTGCACATGGAGGAGGACGATCTGCAGGCGAACCTGGCGCGCGTCAAAGACGACGCGCTGCGCGAGGCCATCAGCTTTGGCATCGGCCTGCACCACGCCGGTCTCGTCGAGTCGGACCGCCAACTCTCGGAAGAGCTCTTCTTGCACAACAAGATCCAGATCCTCGTGGCGACGAGCACGCTGGCGTGGGGTGTCAACCTGCCGGCGCACCTGGTGATTGTCAAGGGCACGCAGTTCTTTGACGCCAAGATCGAAGGCTACAAGGACATGGACCTGACGGACGTGCTGCAGATGCTGGGTCGCGCGGGGCGCCCCCAGTTTGATAACTCGGGCGTGGCGCGCATCTTCACGCAGGACGCTAAGAAGGACTTTTACAAGCACTTCTTGCATACGGGCTTCCCCGTCGAGTCGTCGCTGCACACGGTACTGGACAACCACTTGTGTGCCGAGGTGTCGGCCGAGACCATTGTCAGCAAGCAGGACGCGCTCGACTACCTGACGTGGACGTTCTTCTTCCGGCGCCTGCACAAGAACCCGTCGTACTACGGATTGGACATTTTGCCCGAGGAGCAGCAGGAGAATGGGGGCATGACGGCACAGCACCTGGCCAACGAGTTCATGGTGGACATGGTGGACAAGGCCCTGAACGACCTGGCCACGTCCAAGTGCGTCGAGGTGTACCCCAACGGGGACGTGGACCCGACGCCGCTCGGCAAGATTATGAGTTATTATTATCTATCGCACAAGACGATCCGGCACTTGGTGCGACACGCCAAGGGGTGCGCGTCGTTCCTCGACGTGCTTTCGTGGATGTGCCACGCCACCGAGTACGACGAGCTGCCCGTGCGGCACAACGAGGACCTGGTGAATGCCGAGCTGTCGGCCAACCTGACGTTCCCGGGCACGTCGTTTGGGCTGCCCCTGTGGGACCCGCACGTCAAGTCGTTCTTGCTGCTGCAGGCGCACATGTCGCGCATCACGCTGCCCATTACGGATTACGTGGGCGACCAGACCAGTGTGCTCGACCAGGCCATCCGCATCATGCAGGCGTCGATCGACGTGCTGGCCGAGCTCAACCACCTGTCGAGCTGCCTCGAGATGATTACGCTGCTGCAGTGCATCAAGTCGGCCGCCTGGCCCACGGACCCACCGGTCACAATCCTGCCAGGTGTGGACGGCGACGCGGCCGAGGCGTACGGCAAGTCCAAGGGCGCTTCTACGCTGCTCCAAACGGTCAGCGCCATGACGGAGGCGCAGAAGGAGCAGCTGAGCAAGTCGCTGCAGGTGCCCGCGAGCCGCCTCAACCATTTCAACCGCGCCGTGTCACTGCTGCCCAACGTACAGGTGTCGGTCAGCCCTGTGACGTCGTCGTCCGTCACAATCAACCTGAAGCGGCTCAACGCGCTCGTCGACCGCGAGGGCCGCATGTACGCGCCCAAGTTCCCCAAGTCGCAGACGGAAGGGTTCTTTGCCGTGGTCGGTGACCTGTCGCGCGATGAGGTCTATGCCATCAAGCGGATTGGTTGGAATTCGGGCCCTGGTGGGCGCAGTGGTGGTGGTGGTCGTGGTGGTGGCCGCGACAGAGGTGGCCGCGGAGGCCGTGGTGGTCGCGGCGCTAGTAACGATCGCGGCGGCCGTGGCGGCGGCCAGCCTTCCGCCAGTGGTGCCCCCGGTAGATCGCAGCCGACGGCGCGGGCCGTGGTGAAGCTACCCGAGGTGGTGGCGCAGACCGGCAAAGTGGACGTGCTCATTGTGAGCGACGGCTACGTGGGCCTCGAGTACCGCGTGCTGGGCGTGGAGGTGCCCAAGGCGCCCACTGTTGACGGCATCGACAAGGCCAAAGAGGCGCAGTAAATTAAATATGATGAGAGCATAGCTGGCACATGTTAGAAAAAGAAGATAGACATTTGGCATAGAATATATTTCAAGCGAGTTAGCATTGCAAACTTACAGACAACGACCGAGCGTTACTCCGTGGAGCACTTCTCAGTGTCTGCTATCAGTGACTTTCCCGTCACTCCCCCTCTTGTGGACGCAGGTACTTGTCGAGGTCCTTGTTGCCCATGATCTGCTCACGCAGGCGGTCGTGTCGTCGGCGGCGGTCTTCCTCCATGGCCCGCAGCTGCTTGCGCGTGTATTTGCGGTTTCGTGTAGGCACGGACGCAGAGGCCGCAGCCGCCGAGCCGGAGGGTCGTGTTTTCGAAACAGTAGGAGTAGGCTGGCTGCCGAGAGCCTGCCGTTCTGGCCGCAGCCGCGCCTCGATCGGGTAGGGCATGCCCTGCTGGTCGGCGCCCAGGCCGCGGCCGCTGTCCGGGTCCCAGCCCTGGGCGCTCATGATGGCGAGGCCGAAGCGGCCGCGGTTGAGGGCGGATGGCGGCTTGGAGTGGTCGAGGGCGACCTGGTGGACGAGGCAGGTCTCGTGGTGGTGGGCGGCGGCCGAGGCGGGCGTCGTCAGCGGGAGGCAGCAGATGTCGCATGCGGGTGTGGGGGTGGGGGTGGTTGTGGTCACGACTGTCTCGAGCGATTTCTCGGTAGTCTTCTCGGTAGTCCCCTCTGTCTTCTCGACCGTCTGGCCCATGACGATGCTGAGATAGAGATCCGAGACGGCGCCGCCGGGAAGACTGCCGGCCGGTGCGCTGCCCTTCGTCTGCGGCGCCTCACCAGCCCGAACGAATGCGACGCGCTGGCGGTGGAGGCCGGTGCCGAAGCCGGGCAGCCGATGGAGCGGCGTGTCAGAAGCGCCGTCTTCGTTGAGCGCGTCGTCGCGGTCTCTCGCTTGCTGGCGTCTGTGTGCCATCTTCGCGATGATGTGGTGAAGATGTGTATGGGAGAAGGAAGGAGTGAGAAGTGAGATGCTAATTCGTCTAAGTTCAAGTCAGGCAGGCGCGAGTTTGCCACTGTAGCCTTGGGACCCACATTTCTACAAATACAGATGGAAAGAGCGCTGGGTGTCGTCATGTTTCAGGGGGAATGCTCCCTTATCTTATCGGCAGCTCTGTAACAGCCAATTCGGCCACCAATTCCTGGATTCCATTCCACTAAACGTGCTAAAAAAAGACACTTTAGCGGCCGCGACCAACTGCCACGACATCTTCTTCGACCTCTCCTTTCCACGATTTTTTTGACTCTCAACACCTCGACAACGACA
The DNA here is from genome assembly GCA_021396225.1 of Sporothrix inflata. NCBI lineage: Eukaryota > Fungi > Ascomycota > Sordariomycetes > Ophiostomatales > Ophiostomataceae > Sporothrix > Sporothrix inflata. The sequence continues at coordinate 308,217 of WNYF01000026.1, forward strand.
CCTTCTCCCTACGCCCGCCTCTCTCCCGTCGCCATGCCTCTCGACTTTGTGACGAGCGCGTACCTCTACGGGCTGCCAGAATGGTTTCCCGAACCCCTGACACTGGCCAAGTTCTTCGGCACACTCGGCTTGGTCGTGGGCACCAAGTTCTACTGCAGCGGCGCGTCCAACCGGTCAGACCGCAGCATGCACGGCCGCGTGGTCATGATCACGGGCGGCACGTCCGGTGTGGGTGCGGCCGTGGCGCTCGACCTGGCCAAGCGTGGCGCACACATTGTGCTGTTGACGGCACAACCGCCCTCCGACCCCTTTGTGGTCGACTACGTCGATGAGCTGCGCGAGCTCGCAGGCCACCAGCTCATCTACGCAGAGCAGGTCGACCTGTCGTCGCTGCACAGCATCCGCACGTTTGCGACGCAGTGGATCGACAACTTGCCGGTGCGGCGGCTGGACATGGTGATCCTGTGCGCGGCCGTGGCCGGCGTGGCGCAACAGGACGAGCGCATAGGCAAGGCGCTGACGCCGGCTCGTGGCGTGACGACGACCGACGGCATTGAGCGCGCGTGGATGGTCAACTACCTGGCCAACTTCCACCTGCTCGGTATTCTGAGCCCGGCGCTGCGGTCGCAGCCGTTTGACCGCGACGTGCGCATCATCATCACGACGTGCTCGTCCTACATTGGCTCGCCGCCGTTGATCGCGGCGCCGGCGGCATCGACGAACGCACGAAGCTCAGCAAGGAAAAACAGCAAGAAGACGGCCCCGTCGGCGGCAACCACCAACCCCGATGGCGTCGACATCCCCGACTGGTCGCCCAGCCGCGCGTACGCCCGCAGCAAGCTCGCGCTCATGGTCTTTGCGCGCTCATTCCAGAAGCACGTCGACGCCCACAAGCGGCCCGACAACCTGCCGGGCAACGTGCGCGTGCTGCTCGTCGACCCGGGCCTGTCGCGCACACCCGGGTTCCGCAGCTGGCTGACGGGCGGCTCGCTGCTGTGGCTCGTGCTGGGCTACGTGCTGCTGTACCCGCTGTGGTGGCTGTTTATCAAGAGCGCCGACGACGGCGCGCAGTCAATCCTGTACGCGGCCATGGACGGCGAGCTGCGGCGCATGCGCGATTTTGGCACGGTGGGCGACCCGCTGACGACGGAGGCCAAGAACGACCCGCTGGCGCACAAGATCATCAAGGAATGCCGGATCATGGACACGGCGCGGCGCGACGTGGAGGACGAGGCGGTGGCCAAGGCGCTGTGGCAGGACAGCGACCTGCTCGTCGAAGAAACGGAGAAGCGGGCGGCCGAGCGGCGCCAGCTGGAAAAGGAGGCCAACAAGGAGGCACAAGAGGAAGAGGAGCGCGTGCGCAAAGAGGCGCACCAGGTCAGCGAGATTGAGGCGCTGGTGAGCGCGATCAAGAAGGGCAAGGAGCGCGAGAACGAGAAGGAGAAGGCGGACAAGAAGGGCGACAAGAAGAAGGCGTCGAGACGAAAGGCGTAGGGTCTACGACGTATAAGGGGCTTGATTGGTTGTTTGGTCTGGTTTCTACATGGTTTGGGACTGCGTTTACAATTCATCGACTTGCTAGAACGGTACGGGCGTACAAAAGGACACAATGGATGTGATGCGTTTATAGACATCTCGAATATACAGCACATTATAAACACACTGCAACTTCCATTCATAGCGCATTTTATAGTGGCCACAGCGCCGGCAGCAGCTAAGCCAGCCGGACCGAGGCGACGGAACTCGCAACTCACCCCGCTTTAGCGGCCCTTCCACGTGAAAATGACGACAGCGGCTGCCGCGAACTCGCTGTAAATGGCAGTTGCGAATTCGCAATCTACACCAAGCCGAACCTCGACTCAACAACACCCCGACTTCGCTGCTCGTCATTCTTCTCCCGCACCCAACTCTCAAGCGTTGTACTGTCTATCCATCATCCTCCATGATCTGAGCTCCGCGTCTCTGCCGCCGTTCAACATGCGGCCGCCTTTTGTCGTCGCTGCTTCTCCCTCCGCGTCCGCTTCCACGTCCGGCGCTTCGCTCTCCTCCTCGGCATTTCTCGGTTCTGCCGCCTGCTCTGCATACACTTTCCCCATGGCGCCGTCGTCGCCTACCTTCTCAGACTTATCGGCCGACTACGCCATCCCACGGGCCATCCTGGCACCGCGGATCATGCCCGCCGATGCCCAAGTACCTCGTCCATTTATCCAGCAGCAACAGCGGTATCGAGCACCACCGCCGCCGCCGGCCGTGCACAACCCGTCTGTCCTTCACCCTGTCTTCTTTACCGAGAACCTGCAACGACGACGTTCGTTTGGCCAGCCAGCCGTGCCGGTTGCCGCTCCGCCACCGCCGGCTCCTCACCATGTACACAACCCACACTTTGCGCCCTTTGTGCCCTACCAAGCACATCCTGCTGCCTTTGCACCGCTCACTCCGCCCGCACCGCCGCTGCCACACGCGAGCAGTCCCGTCGCCCACGGCTACATCTATCGCGAGAACGTCGGCTGGCCAATACAGCAGCGGGCTCGTCCGGTCGGCATCGGCACCGGGAGCAAGTTGTAATATGATGGGAAACTGGAGAAGCACAAAGAAGTGTAGAAAGTGGAAAGGCTACCTATCTCTGTATATATTGTTCGCAGGCACAGCATTGACATAATTTAATGATCTTTATGAGGCATCCAAGAATACCATCATTTCACTGTAATTCCGATGGCACGTGCTGTAGTACGCGTTTCACAGCCTGGAACGCCCCCTCTCCAGCGCACTGCGCCACGCCAGCAAAACCGCCCTAGCACCTGCGGAGTAATTAATACTTTGTTGGGGAAGGCGCGGTGGCAGTTCGTCATCGACTCGTTCCTGCTTGTGCTTGTGCTTGTGCTCTTGCCATTAATTTAGTCTCGCCAAAACGAACATCGACACTTCAACAATTTTTGCCTCACAACTCTTCCATCTACTTGCCACACCCGAGATACCTACGATCCTCCACGCCGGCGTGCTTTACAATTGATGCTCCCGCGACACGCCTCAACAACTCGGTGACTGACTACTGAAAACACAAACGACTCATCGCAGGCACGCACACCAAACAGCCGGCCGTCAACATGACGTCTTCCGCGCCCACGACGCCGCTGCTCTAGTAAGTTCTCACTTGTTGACCTCCTTTCTCTTCCCTGTCGTCTAACCACACCCAGTGCATGCGTCGCCCACAACACCACGATCCTCGCCGAATGCATCGCCTCCGCCTCCAGCCAGACCTCGGCGCTCGCCTCCCTCGTCCTGCCCAAGATCGACCACAAGACGCCCCAGAAGCTGACCTTTACCCACGGCTCCAACCACATCCATTACATCGCTGAGGCCCCCGACCCGGAGGATGCCGATAGCACGGCCAGCAGCGCCGGCGGCCTGACCTTTTTGGTCGTCGCCGAGGGCAGCCTGGGCCGCCGCATCCCCTTTGCCTTTCTCGTCGCCGCCCGCTCCCAGTTTTTTGCCGACTTCGCGCCCGCCCACACCAACTTTGCCGATCTGCCCAACTACGGCTGCGCCTCCTTTAATGGCACCCTCAAAGCCCTGCTCGTCCAGTTCGGCACTTCGTCCGAGGAGGACGCCCTGTCGTCTGTGCGCCGCGACATGGACGACGTCCGCGGCATCATGGGCCGCAACATTGAGTCCCTACTGGAACGCGGCGAGCGCATCGACCTGCTCGTCGACCAGACGGACCGCCTGGGCGGCAGCGCGCGCGAGTTTCGCGTGCGCAGCCGCGGCCTGAAGCGGCAGATGTGGTGGAAAAACGTGAAGCTGATGGGGCTGATGGGCCTGGTGTTTGTGCTAGTGCTGTTGACAATCATCCTATCCGTGAAGGCATGAGGGAGGGTAGGAGAAACTGGCCGTGAGACCCTGATGGGTCTCGTCCTTTTGTATCTCTATTGTATGCGTTTCTTTTGTTGGGTTCTGCGTTTGTTTGTCTTCTCTTTCTCGATCGTTTCTCATTTCCTTTGTCTACCAGCTTGTATTCTACGATTTTTCATCTTATACCAGTCAAGATCGAGGCACGTCTGCCTGAGAGTACTCTCTACTTTTCCTATATTTTCTTTTCTCTATCTTCTTCCTATATCTGGAAATAAAAGGGTCCCATCTCAAACAAGAGACACGCTCAATTCCAACCAACTGTCATCACAGCGCTAAATTGCCTGCAGAATGACGTTTTAGCGGCCGTGCCTTCCCCGCCGTTTGGCAGCCCGCGCCAGTCCACGCTTAACCAGCGCCCAGACCGCGTCGCACTGCGCGCCCTGGCCTATGAAAAATAATTCTCATAATTAAATCGACATCCTTCGATCTCACTTCACATCGTCACGTCCACTCGCCCTACAGCACCGAACAACTCACTCGACGGCATCACGGCACTCTCTACGTCACTGCCACCACCAATCGCGAAATACTACGCGTAAAGCACCTTTACCTCAGCACCAACCTCCTCTACCCTCTATCTGACCGCCCTTCGTCCTCCTCTTCTTCGCCCACCATGCCGTACAACACCACGGCCATTCCGCCACGGAAAGAGCCTACGGGCCAAACCCAGCTGCCGCGTGCGTATACACCTCAAACTCGGTAGACAGTTTGACGTCCCTCTTGCTAACAGCTCCCGCCAGTCTCGAGAGTCCGCAAGATCGTTGCCCTCGACCCAGACGTGGCCATCTGCTCCAGCAATGCCGCCTTTGTCATAACCCTTGCGACAGTATGTTCTCGCCATACCCCCTCTGTCTCTATCTCTCCCCCTCTCTCCCTGACACCCCCAGGAACTCTTCATCCAGTACCTCTCCTCCGAGGCCGAGAACATGGTCAAGCTCGACCGCAAACCCCGCCGCAACGTCCAGTACCGTGACCTCGCCAACGCCGTCAAACGCGTCGACCGCCTCGAGTTTCTTGAGGATACCGTCCCCGTCACCGTGCCCTTTGGCAAGATCAAGCGCGATGCCGCGGCCGCCCAGGCCAAGCTGCGCAGCGGCGGCACCGTGGGCGGTGATACGACGGGCAGTGGCGGGAAGGGACGTGCACGGGGTGGTGGTGAATCTTCCGCTGCTTCTGGAGGTGGCGCCCGAAGCAAGGCCGGCCGGTCGTCGACCGGCGCGCCGCCCACGGCCATCTCGGCGCTGATGGCCAACGGCGCCGAGTCGGGTGGCGGCGGTAGTGGCAGCGGCCCGGGCAAGAAGCGACAGCAGGTGCTTTCCTTTAGCATTCTGAACGGCGAAGACGATGAGGGTAGCCACGGCGGCAGTGCGGGGCTGACTTTCCGCTCGGCGGCGCCCTCGTCCGGCGTGGCAGCGGCGGCCGCGCTCGCCCAGGCTGCGGCGGCTTCGGGCACAAACCTGGGCCAGGACGACTCGGGCCCCGACGCACAGCTAGAGCAGGACATGCAGCGGGCGCGCGACGACGGCAGCGGGCCTGCAGACGCGGCGTCTTCGTCGGCCCGGCGAGACGGCACCGCCCGCTTCACGGTTGCCGATGTCGACATGCTGGACAGTTAGGTGGGGTGCGACGTTGGCTGAGCATCACGTTGGAATTATGAATGACTTGGCATCTTTGGTATGTGCGGATTGGCAGGATGGCGTATTGCATCATGTGGGCCTGTAGCGAGACATATTTATGTTTAAATGAAAGCTTGTTGTATCCAAGATAAAGTAAAGATAGTGTACGAAATGATGCAATGCCCGTATGTTATATAAATCAACGGAAAAGAAAACCAATTGCCGTGTCACCTTTTGTCTTGCCGTAAAACGCCGGTACGCCCTTCCTCGAATGCCCCTCTAAATGACTTGTTTCTTATGCGTTGCCTCCTCTTGCCCCCCTCTATAACCTCCGATGTATTAATGCGTTGGCGTCCCAGAGCAGCACCCGCTCGTCCCAGCCCGTCGACGCAACCCAGCCGCCCTCGCCGAACAGCGACCAGTCCACGCCCGTCGTAAACTCCGTGTGCCGGTTCATCACGCCCAGCTCCGTGCCCATCCGCACAGGCATCTGCTGCTGGGACGGGGGCGGGGCCGGCGGCGGCGGGGAACCGTCCGTCCACACCCGCACCGTCATGTCGTAGCTCGCACTCAGCAAGATGTCGTGTGCGTGTGGGCTCCACGCCAGCCGCCGCACTGCAAACTCGTGGCCCATCATGTACGACAGCGCGCCGCCCGCCGGGTTGCGAATGTCAAACGTGCGGATTACCTTATCGACGCCGCCTGTCGCAATCACCGTGTCGTTGTACTTGTTCCAGTCGTGCGTCAAAATCTCCGCGGGCGCGCCGCCCATCGCGCCGGGTGGCGGGACGCCCCCGTTGGCGAGGTGCGGCAGGTGGCCGGAGTGCGTCGGCGGCGCGTGCACGGGGATCGTAGCCACGAGGTGGTACTTGGCCGACACGGGTGTGCGCAGGTCAAAGATGCGCAGGTGGGAGTCGCTCGACGCGGCCGACACGATCGCCGGGTTGGACGGGCAGTAGGCCGCCGAGTAGGTGCAGGTGCCGATCGGCAGCGTGCGCAGCGCCTGGTTGCGCGTCGGCGACCACAGCTTGACGGTGCCGTCCCAGGAGCTCGTCAGGAACGAGTCCTTGGTCACGGGGCTCCACGACACCGAGAGCGCCTCGCGCTTGTGCTCGTGGAAGTTCATGACCGGGAAATTGTCGACCGACAGGTCGAACAGCTTGAGCGAGCCGTCGCCGCACGCCACTAGCAGCTGGTTCTCGTTGATCTCGGACCACGCGACGTCAAACTGCGCGTCGTTGGTGTCCCACACTTTGCCAATCTGCGCGCCCGCTGCCGTCAGCTCCAGCACGAACAGCTTGCCGTTGCCGATGATGCCAAAGTTGGCCGACGACGCCACGGCCACGCGCGAGTCGTAGTACGGCGAGTACTGCACCGCGTACGGGTTGTACCCGGGCGTGCGGAACTCGAGCATCGGAGCGGCCATTGTGATGGAGGGGAGGGTCCGGTGTTCGAGGGTGTAATGTCGAGGGTGGTGGCTTGTCGGTTGTGGTGCTGCTCGAGGGAGGGGCGTTATCGATGACGCTTTTTGCGTGGGGAGCTTCCTTCCGTTTTCGCAGCGGGCCGGGTCCCTCGCTCTTGCCGTCTTTAGATTCTCAGGATGAGTCGTTCTCGCCGAACACGCGTACCATTTGTCGATTGTCGGCAGGCGCAGTCGAAGTCGTGTGCGAGTTTGAGCTGGGAGACAATTACAGGTAAATCAGTATTTGTTGGTCAAACATGGCTTTTCAAGTTCTGGCGCCTTTTTGGCATCCTTTTTGTTTCTGGCTGCTGAATTTCCGGCACTGTCAGATGCCTCGGCTTAAGGGCGGCAGGAGCTATTTTGCTGCTGGAGCAGGTGCCCGCCCAGTTGGGCCAGCCCACCAAAAGTCACGTTTTCGCAACTGCTCCTTCCCCATATTTTCAGTGGAGAGCCTCGCGTTCGAATCTCGACAACAATGGAAGGCGCGAGCCTCACAAGCACAGCGAATGGCCGACATCGCCACCAGCTCGCTATTTATTAAAATCCAATTCTCAGCGACTTTTCAAAAGTGCATGTCCTTGCAGAATGCCGTACCACAGCCCTCGCCGGCGGTAATGCGCCCAAGACAGTTTTTATTGGGCTGACCAGGATCTCCAGAAGCAAGCCAGCCTTGCAAACGCTGCGTGAAACCGCGGCATGTCTGGACACACGATTCTAGGCAGGGAGGAGGCAGTCTACGTCAATGTGGAATACTATTCGATAATAATGGAGTGCGCGTGCAGCCTGCAGCGTGCGGTATGTATCAGAAAGCCCAAGCAGTGCGAGAGCCTTAAAATCTATTTCTGTTCGGGATAATAAGACCTGCCCTTGCTCGACGGCGGCCGGTCATGTTTCAATAAGTGGCTGGGCCCAAGTCATCACGAAAACGAGATCTTGTCTTCTTGTCTTATCTTTCACCAATACTCCGCAAACATCTCAGGCGCCAATTTGTGGACATCGCACCGCAATCACCGTCGTCGTTCACCTCGCTCGCAGCACGCCTTGAGCCCGTGCTCTGTGTGACAGGAAATACGGACGAGTACGCCGTAGTGTGAGTGAGAAGAGAGAGCTTCAAGCGGATCGCATACGCTACGCCCAGCTTAGCCATATGGGGCCTGTCCACGGACAATCCTCATTACGAAGAGTTAATATCCTTCCGAGCTGGCGGGCAGTGTCAAACGGCCGGGGGACGTAGTGTGTTGTCGGCCAGCTCCAATCTCAAGAGGATTGGCGCGGCTCGAAATGACAATCACAGTCTGTTCAGAAAGGACAGGAAAATAAAATAAACTAAACTGAACTAAATTTCAACGGGGCTTGCCGACCGCGTTTTGAGACCTGCGGTGCCTGGGCTCAGCACCTTTTGGTTGCCATGTCTCTAAATTGGACACGACAGGGGTTGGTGGTCGGAAGAAGAAGCAAGGGACGATGCGCTTCACGTGACCGTTCGACTATCCCAGCAAGAAGACGGATGCGATGCACAGCATGCAGTAGCCTATGTATGCACTCTCACGGGGTGCCTGTAAGATACGATTCCCACCTCACAGTGCAGCGCCAATCTTCTGGACAGATGAGCATCGCGAGCGCCCAGTCCCCTTCTTGCGGCTGCGACTGAGCGCATGCCTCGAGCGAAGGGGCCTCACGACCGGCGATGGTCTGTTCCTCCGTCTGCCGTGCAACTAGCCCATCTGCCGTTGCGCCTATTCCAGCGCTAGCCACCGCGAGTACAGCGGCTCATTCTGGCCAGAGCGCCGGAGGTTTGAGGTTGGCAAAGGGGGATCAGAGCTGAAAGATGGCGCTCAAGTTTTCGCTGCAAGGTGAGCTGCACTAAGTGCTTGCCCCTTTTTCCCAGCGACCTGTAAATACCGTGCGTGCATGTCTCCACACAGTGTACAAAACCGCCACGGATACAACGTGGCCGCATCTGGTTTGAGCTCCCAGCCGACAGCAAAGAAGAAGGACAGAGGAGCGACAAGAGACAATTGAAGCAGCAGGTCAGATAAAAGTGCGCGTCCGACGTACCGAAGCAGTGGCAGTGATGCCCAAAGTTCACTGGACGGGGCCATGTGCCTCGCCAGTCTCGATCGAACACGAGAAACAGGATAACAGGATATGCACGCAGCATCCCATACAGCATTCTCACGCTCTTCCAATACGAGGCCTGTCAATGCCATGCCCTCCCCTCCCGCGAGGCCTTTTTATGTCTTTGCGAGAAAGTTCAACGCTCGGCGGGTCCTGGAAACGAAACGAAACGTTCTCCATCCTCTCCCGTTTCCCCATTGTCTGTCAACCGTCAGAACACTTCAGAGCACCGAATCGCACGGTCCATTGCACAGTCCTCGCACAGTACGCGCGTTGGCCACAGCCCGCTGTAGCGGACAGCACCGCACTAGCGTGAGATCTGTGCTTCGGGAGCCTCAGCCAGCCAATGACAAGCTCACAGCCATGGGGCGCACCCCCGTCCTTAGCGTGCTTTCCTTATTTGCTTCCCTGGCAAGGCCCTGCTCCCACGGCCAGCCATAGGCTAGAATGGCAGCTACCAAGACATGTCCCCACACGCTGGCCGCTCCCCTTTTTTCCTTGTGCTGCTCCTGGCTCAGTCGTGCCAGCGTGCCTCCCTTTTTTTGGTGCTAGAGCACGAACCCCTTTTTTCGCATCGACAGGGGGGAGGGGCTATCCCGCCCAACGGTCAATTCAACTACTGCCAACTCTCTGCCCCGTCAAAAGACGTCGTACTGTGTTGTGTCTCTGCCGCAACACGACTTGCCCCCAAAATTCCCCCCAGTCCTTTCCCTCCCCTTTTTCTCCTTTGTCCCTCTAACCTGTTCCTTCCTGCCCTCTTGGTTTTCCACCCTACCCCCTTTTTTTCCTTCTTGCAATTTCCCTTTCTAGAAGGCATCGGCCTGGTTTCTCTCCCCTAATCCTTTCTTTTCTCGACTTCCGCTGTTGTCCTTTCCCTCCTTTGCTCTTTCCATTTCTCCTCGAAACACACAACATCTCACGATCTTTCCTTCCCCCCGTTCTCTCGCTTCCTCGAGAGCTTCGACCGACCGTCGTCACAAACAATTGCGCGACGCCTTCCCGGAACCAAGAACAGCTTGGGTTTCTTTCTTCTCTGAATTTGCCGGTATTTTTTTTTTCTCGCTCTTTGGTATGTTGTGCCCGTGATCCTCGCAAGCAGGACGCCCCCTTTTTTATGCGGCAGGTTTCGTGGACAAAGAAACGGCAGGAACCAGAGAAAGAGAAACTGCAAGATTTGCATCCCCATCGCGCCTTCCTCTCGAGCAATTCCACTGCCCAGTTTCTCTGGACTCGCGTCATGCCTTCCCCCGTCTTCTTTGACGTCCGGTTTGCCACTCGCAGTTTTCCCCCTTTCTTTCTTTCGTTCTTGCTGGCTATCCTTTGCGGTGGTGCTTGTAGACTTGACAGAGCCGCTCCCGTCGTTCCTGCCGTTTCATAAATCATCCGGTCTTTCTTTGGAATATTTGTTTAGAGCCAACCGGCGCGCCTTCCTTCCCTTTACTTCCATTTTCTGTTCCGCAAACATTTCACATACAGGCGCAGCGCATCGCCACGAAAGAGGAAAGAGCTAACCAAGCACTATCTTTTCCCCCTACAGGATTCTCACATCGTTCGTGCATTCGTGCCTGCTGTGTATACCAAAATCCGACCGGTCTAGCCTCTTAGGTTGCCAAAATGGGTAAGAACGATGCTTTTCGCCTGACGAATTCCCTGATGTGTGCCGTGCCTTCCCCGAGCATGCTCTTGCCTCCCTCCTGGATCGCGACTTCCTGCGACGACTAGCGCAACTGCTCCTCCTCAGAGGTCCACCAACAAAACACCGTGAGCTGGAGACTTGTGCTTTCCCGGATTCCCTCTGAGCTGCCTCGTCTTCGTGGATTATAAACAACAAATCGCCACCTTGCGAGCTGGTAGCCTCCCACAACATCATCCAGCATTGGGATTTCGTGGCCAACCATCCCAGCTTTACTAGCAACCAAATCCACCTATCCCAAGGACAGTTGCTCGGTTGGACGACCGTCTTTTTCCTCGCCCCCTCTCTTCGAACCGATTACAATTTGTTTTCTCTTTTGATGAGATGAGCTGCAAAAGCCGATCGACCAACCTTTCCGCCCACAACTCGTTCTACCAATCGAAGCCATGCATTTCGACCTTGGTAGCCATATGAGATCGCGTTCTCGCAGTGCGCAGCTGGAAAAGACACTCGCAAGCGTCGCCGGGATGGGCTCCATGTCTCTTCCGGACAACAAACGTTCCCTTCGCACGCTCACCGCCCCGCGGTCAGCCGGCCCTCTCTCGGAGAACACCAACATCAGCAATGTCGGGGGCAGTCTCCAGGGAACCGCCGGCCTCGGCGCGCGTACCTCCGAGCCCATGGTCCATTTCGATGAAGAGCCGCCCAAGCTGCTCCCCGCTATTCCCATGACGTACGGCGAGCTCTACGCCAAGTCTGAGTCCGGGGGCGAGGACGAGGTGGAGAACGCGAATGAGACGGGAGTCGAGAAGACGGACGAGAATATCGAAGACCAGGACGACGAGAACGAGAACGAGGACGAGATTCCAGAGCCGCTGGTTTTGACTTGTTAGATTCCGTCCCTTTCCCCTCTGCGCTCATTCTTGACTCGCCAACCCTCAAAACTCCTGGATCCTGGAAGCATCGACATGATCGGAACACTGCACACATTCTCGGAACACACTTTTTATGCGAATAGTAAAGAACTGTGGCTAACATCGTATTTCCCCCCCTTTAGCTTCAAACGGTTCTGCCCCCTCCCCTCCCGAGGCCCTGGCGCCCCAGGCTCCCCCCAGTGGTAAGTTATCTTTTAATATTTCGTCCCCTTGAGGGCTGGCGACAGTGGACCTTTTTACTGACTTTACCCCCACAGTTGTGAGCGAGTCTCAGAACATTGTCCGGCGGAAGCTGACGGGCTACGTTGGCTTTGCGAACCTGCCCAACCAGTGGCACCGTAAGAGTGTCCGCAAGGGCTTCAACTTCAATGTTATGGTCGTTGGTAAGTTTTGCTCTCTTTCTGCGACAGTTTCCATGTTCGTTGTCATGTTATTAACACGTTGTCTCAGGTGAATCGGGTCTCGGCAAGTCCACTCTGGTCAACACCCTGTTCAACACGTCGCTGTACCCTCCCAAGGAGCGCAAGGGTCCCAGCCTGGACATTATCCCCAAGACCGTGACCATCCAGTCCATCAGCGCCGACATTGAGGAGGCCGGTGTTCGTCTCCGGCTGACCGTTGTCGACACCCCGGGCTTTGGCGACTTCGTTAACAACGACGAGTCGTGGCGTCCTATTGTCGACAACATCGAGCAGCGCTTTGACGCCTACCTCGATGCCGAGAACAAGGTCAACCGGATGAACATTGTCGACAACCGTATCCATGCCTGCGTTTTCTTCATCCAGCCCACGGGCCACTCTCTGAAGCCTCTGGACATTGAGGTCATGAAGCGCCTGCACACCAAGGTCAACCTGATCCCGGTCATTGCCAAGTCGGACACGCTGACCGACGAGGAGATTACTGCTTTCAAGCGCCGTGTATGTGACTTGATCCTCCTGCCCCTTACAAATTCTCCTTGTATTTCTTCGCTTATTGCTAACAATCCACCAGATTCTCGCCGACATCCAGTACCACAAGGTCCAGATCTTCGAGGGCCCCCGTTACGAGCTTGACGACGAGGAGACGATTGCGGAGAACAACGAGATCCTGTCCAAGGTTCCCTTCGCCGTTGTTGGTGCGACTAACGAGATCACTAACGCCGATGGCCGCAAGGTCCGTGGTCGTCGCTACCCATGGGGTGTCATTGAGGTCGATAACGAGGAGCACTGTGACTTCGTCAAGCTGCGGCAGATGCTTATCCGCACGCACATGGAGGAGCTCAAGGAGAACACCAACAACATTCTCTACGAGAACTACCGCACCGACAAGCTGCTGCAGATGGGTGTCTCGCAAGATCCTAGCGTGTTCAAGGAGGTCAACCCTGCTGTGAAGCAGGAGGAGGAGCGTGCCCTGCACGACCAGAAGCTCGCCAAGATGGAGGCCGAGATGAAGCTCGTCTTCCAGCAGAAGGTCTCCGAGAAGGAGTCCAAGCTCAAACAAAGCGAGGAGGAGCTGTACGCTCGCCATCGCGAGATGAAGGACCAGCTCGAGCGCCAACGCCAGGAGTTGGAAGAGAAGAAGTCGCGCCTCGAGAGTGGCCGGCCTCTGGAGAAGGAGGGCAAGAGAAAGGGCTTCTCCCTGCGTTAAGCCAACCGCGACCGCCTTCTTGCGACTTTGCAACTCTGCGATACCACGGCCCCGGCTCCTGTCTTTCCAGCGTGACAGCCTCACAACGCGCGCGCACTTCCCTCTCTTCTATCTCTTCTCGTTTCTTGCGCTCCTTTTTATCTCTCCTATATGACCTATGTCTCGGTATCCGTGATGTCCACCACCGTCGCGATACAGTACCAGCCCACCGCTATTCTTTTGTCTTTTTATTATGTCATCAGATTCCCTTTTTTCCCAAGCCTCCCTGTTATTTCTTTTGTGTTCTTCTTTAATCACATTTTCTAATTCTCGAGAACAAAAAATCCACTTTTCCCTCTTTGTTTTTTTTATGGCGGTGTACAGCAAAAATTGTTTCCACAAAGTAACGGTTACGGAGAGGATGGGCATGGAAAGCAAAAAGAAACGGCAGAACTCTTTGTTATTTTGTCGTTTATATCGAACCCCATACGGTCTTGGATGTTATTACTGTGTGCCTCGATCAGGCAAACCGGCCGTCAAAAACGCTTCTACTTATTCTCCCAACAACCGCTTTGTGTCTCTAGCTAAGCTAGACCTCGGGACCCCGAATCTGGCCTACGAGTAAGCTAGGCAACCGGCTGGCTGGGCGGGACATGCGTTGCGTTTGTCTTTGTTGATCTGGAGTTCTGTGGCTATCGCCAAATGATGTATCTTACTTTTGCAACGGATGCTAGGGGGTCAGGCGGTGTTGGACTTGAAGCAGCTCAGACTGTAGCGCTTTTTGCCGTTATACCCTTTCTCGACCCGTATTGGCCTTGACACTCAAGAACCCTAGATGTATTGCTTGCAGGCTTTGTTATTTTATTTAGTTTTTTTTTACTTTACTTTGCTGTGTTCTTCCATCCCTTCTTGTTTGGTTTGCTCCTTCACTTGCCCGTCTCTTTAGTCTTTGTCCATAGGAAAACAAAAATGTACACACATCCGAGGCATTACTTTGACATTGGCAATGACAAGTGAGATGAAATAGAGTATATTTTACTATTTTACAGTGGCGTGCATCTATGCGTAAAGACTTTTGTGTGAGGGGGTACTATTTACACAAGTTGTGGGAAGCGGAAGAGAAAGGTAACAAAAAAACTTGGTCTCAGCACGCCATTGTTCCTGGCGAAGCTGTTGTTTTAGTGTCGCCGCAGGTACCAGTTGAAGGCTAACTGGGACAGCTCGGGGGCGAAGGGCGTCGGCACCTCGGAGAAGCCGGGGCGGGAGACGGGGTGGCGCAGGTAGACGGCGGCGCAGATGTTCTGGTTGACTTCGAGGTACCGCGGGATATAGGCAAAGGCCTGCATGAACGGCCGCGGGCGCCAGGGGGTGGCGTACGGCTTGGAGGGGTCGTACGGGTTCACGGCCTCCCGCTTCAGAAGCTGTTGGAAGCGGGTGCGCTCTTCGTCGGACAGCCTTTGCGCCTCCGGACGCGTTTTCGCGTCATTTGTCACCTGCAGCTTGGCCATCATGTTGGCCAGGCGGTCGGCCAGGGGAGCGTCTGGCGATGGTCCCTTCTCCCGGTTGTTTGTCAGCTTATACGCTGTCCCCATCAATTTGCTCAGCGCAAGATGCGGCTTTTTGCTGCTGGCTTCCGACGCTTCCAGAGCTTTCCGAATTTTTATCGTCAGGTCTCCTGAAGCGCGCTTGTTGATCCAATCAGACTCTCTTGAGGCCCAAGGAGCAATCGGTTTCGTCGTTTTCTTCGCCGCCCTCTTAGACGTCTTGGCCTCATTGGCCTCGGCCTCCTCGGCCTCTTCGGCCTTTTCTTCTTCTGCCGCGATGGCCTTGGTAGACCGCCCTGGGCTCTTCTTCGCGCCCGTGCCGTACAGCACACGGTCAACGTCGACCTGGAACATATCACCAGGGTTCAGCAGGTAGCCGGGGTAGATCATCTACAGGAACAGGCGTTAGCGGCAGGCACAGAGTACAAAACAAGATCATCTAGCGGGATTTCCTAAAGGCCCTCCCTACCTTCTTTCCGTTCACGGTGACGGCGCCATGCACGACAAACTGGCGCGCCTGGCGCGCGCTGCTGGCAAACAGGGCGCGGAACACGGCAATATCCAGACGCCGCTCCATGGGCGCAAAGGTCATCTGCATGTAGGGCGTCTGCAAGCCGGAGGCCTGGTTCGTGCCGGCCTCGGGGTTGAAGCGCTCCTGCCTTGACAACTGCAGATCCTGGGCCGGGTCCATCTTCCGGCCACGGCCGCGGCCGGCGGCTTGCTCGGAGCCGTCGAAACGGGCCATGTAGCGGGGGTCGAAGTTGGTGACGGACTGCAGACGGCGGCTGAACATGCGCTCCCACTTGCGCTCCTTGATGTGCTCGCCGTGGTAGCCGCGGGTCAAGGCCTTGGCCGTCCACTTCTGCTGGAAAAAGGTGCGGCCGATGACGTGCGTTGACGGGTAGTTGGCGTGCATGTTGAAGAGGTTGTACTTGTTCCATGTTTGCCGGAGGCGCTGAAGTTGTTAGTATCCAGTCTCTCTCTCTCGCTCTCATCGGTGAGGCGTCATCGTCAACTTACCACACGCCGCAGGCTGTGGTACCGGAAGGTTCTTCTGAACTTCATCGCGGCGGCGGTGGGGGGGTGGTCAATTGGCCGATGCCTCGAACCGTCAGTCCCCAATTTCACAGTGGCCGTGCTCGCCTTCGTTCGTGGGAGATCGTCGACGTGTGGTGGGTGGTGGTGGTGGTGGTGCGAGCGTCACCCCTTTTGTCGTGTGTGCGGTGCTGGTTCCAGCTGGTCGTTCGACGTTGCTCAAAAGCTCGCTCTCCTGGATTGAGAGACTGAAAAAAAATGCATCCGCGAATCACAGCGCTAGCGCGACTTGAGCGCAGCTGTGCACGTGACCGTAAACTCGCCGCAAGGCTTCCATCCCATTGATGCTCCGTCTGAATAGGCCTTCAATTGGCTTGTTCAATCATTGTTCCATGTGAGAATTTATTCCCACGTGCTAGTACAGCTCAAAAAATGTTGACAAGATTGTTGACGAGCCTCATTGTCATCTCATGTCCTGGTCGTCCCGCCGTATGACTCGCACGTGACCACAAACGCTGCGACTGCTCGCCGGATGGCTCATCTCCATTCCTACTTCCCATACAAAGTCTAGGCTGTGGCCCGTCGCCTGTACAATGAGTGCCCCGCTGCGCTAGAGTCTCAATGCACCTTCCACCTCGTGCACTTGCAGCAACAGCATGCAGAGAAAGAAAGGTCCCGCATAAAAAAACCAGCCGCTAAGATTTTTTCTTTTTTTTTCTTGCAGCTACTCGTCCCCTTCGCCTGCGTCGCGTTTCTTCAACTTTTTTCTCGCTCTTGCTCTCTTCTTGCTCTCTTCTCTTCTTCCTCATTTTGCGACAAACGAATTCCTCGTCCATTCTTCGTTGTCACTCTCAATTCCTGACCAACCGTCATCTACGTCCCTCCACGCCCATCTTTCTCAACCTCCTCTTCTCCAACCATCAACACCACCACAACCACCACCACCACCACCACACACATCAACACAATGAGCGACGCACCAGCAGCGCCCGTCGAAGCCGTCGAGGTCCCGGCCGTCGTGGCCCCGGCCGTGGAGGTCCAGACGGAGGAGCCTGCTTCTGAGTTGAAGGCAGAGGAGGCTGAGGCTGCGGCGACCGAGGAGACGCCCGCCGCCGCGGAGGCTGCCGAGCCTGCTGCTGAGGCTACTACTGAGGCTGGCGACAAGTCGGCTGACGGCAAGATGGCCAAGAGCAGCAGCAAGTTCGACCCCAGCGTGCTGCCCGAGTCCGAGGACCACTCTGCCATCCAGACCCAGGTGAGTCAAACAACAAACAGGCAGCAGTTGCTCAGGCCTTTCTTACTTCATGGCAACGAATGACCCCGCTAACATCCCAGGTTCACTTCTACTTCAGCGATAGCAACCTGCCGACCGACAAGTTCCTGTGGGAGCTGACGGGCGGCACCGAAAACAAGCCGGTCGAGCTCAAGAAGATCTGCCAGTTCGGCCGCATGCGCCGCTTCAAGTCGTACGAGACCGTCGTCGCCGCCCTGCGCGACAGCAAGTTTTTGACCATCAGCGGCTCCGCCGGCGCCGAGGTCGTCGTGCGCAAGCACGCCTACAACCCGGACCGCCCGCGCAGCAAGATCGACGCCGCCACCGTCTACGTCAAGGGCTTTGGCGACGAGGAGCCGTCCACGCAGTTCGACCTCGAGGCCTTCTTCACCAAGCACGGCACCGTCAACGCCGTGCGCCTGCGCCGCGCCGCCGACAACCTGTTCAAGGGCTCGGTGTTTGTCGAGTTCCAGGACCCCGAGCAGGCCGAGGCCTTCCTCAAGCTCGAGCCCAAGCCGCTGTGGCGCGACCAGGAGCTCAAGATCATGTCCAAGCCCGCGTACGTCGCCGAGAAGTCGCAGCTGATCCGCGAGGGCAAGATCGAGCCCAACACCAACAGCGCGCCGCGCTTCTTTGAGGGCCGCGTGCTGGGCGGCAACAAGCGCGGCGGTTTCCGTGGCCGCGGCGGCAACGGCAACCACAACGGCGGCGGTGACAAGAACGACTGGAAGAAGCGCCGCGACGACGACCGCAAGAACGGCTTCCGGGGCGGCCGCGGTGGCCGTGGCGGTCGCGGTGGCCGTGGTGGCCGGGGCGGCAACAACTGGAACAACAACAAGGAGCGCAGCAACGACCGCAACAACGAGCGCGCTGCGGCGGCCACGACCACAAACGGCGGCAAGCCGGTGATCCACGCGACCAACGATAAGGGCGAGGTCGTCGACGCCGCCGCCAACGGCAGCAAGCGCGCCCGCGAGGACGACGGCGCTGCGCCGCCAGCCAAGAAGGTCGACACCAAGGAGGCGTGAGCGGTTGTTGCCGTTGTCGCCGTTGTCTTTACCCCTAATTTCTTCTTGTATTTGTGTATTTGTGTGCTAGATCTGTCGTGTTGTATTTTTTATTGCACCTGTCGCCATGATTTTTGGTACCACATCCTGTTATTTCTTTATTTCTTTTTCTTTTTTTTTGTTCGGATCATTCGGCGTTTGCTTTGGGAAAGGGAACTTCAAAACGAGAGACAGGGGGAGAAACAAAGTGGGAAAAGCAAAGAGATAGCAATAGCATTATGCCCCCTGTTCAACGTATCTTACTGGGCGCGGCAAACCATAAAAGACAGACAAACAAGATACCACTTGCCAAACAATGCTCGGCCTCCGATGCGCACTTGAATTCGTGCCGTGCGCCGCTCCGTTGGGTAATTCGGGCACATGTAGTCCGTAGTCCGAGTGCAACGCCCGCTTACACCTGCCGTGGGTCGTGCATCTCCGTGCCTGTCAGCCGTGATCGTCAGCCGCGATCATTTGCGCGATGTGTTAAGCAAATCCCGCGATGATGCAGAATTGTGTAGAAATCAACATCCGGTTTGCATTTTCGCTGACAAACGAATTGCTTGCCAATTTATACACTTGTGAAGCTCAAACTGCGGTAGCTCCGGAATCGTTCACAGATCGCGCGATTCATGCGCGCGGGCGTCATTTTCCGGCGCCCAGCGCGATGCTCCAGCCTCAACGTGGATAGGCTGTAGCAGTGCCGCCGGACAGCACTATCGAGTCAAGCACTCCAAACACTTGGTATAAATCGCTCTGCTGTCCGATCGTCGCATTTGTTGATCGACCTCGCCGTCTACGATCCTCACGATACCCATCTCCCTGTTCGCCCACCAAAATCCTCTCAAAATGCTGGCCGTCGACGACAAGTCCCTCCCCGACGTCCTCAAGGCGCTGCCACACTCTGGTGCGTTTTCCTGGAGCTAGCTCCTTTCCCTAAAGTCAAAGGCCGTATTACCACTAAAACATCCAGGCCTGCTGATGACGGACCATGTCCACCACGACACGTACGATGCCATCAGCCCCAAGAACGTCGACCTCGCTGGCAAGGCCGTGCTGATCACCGGTGCCTCCCGCGGCATTGGCCGCCACATTGCCGTGGCCTACGCCCAGGCCGGTGCCTCGCACATTGCCATTGCCGCCCGCGGCAGCATGCAGGAGACCGAGGCCGCTGTCCTCGCCGCTGCCACAGCTGCAGGCAAGCCGGCTCCCACGCTGCTGACGATCTCCCTCGACACCACCGACTCTGCCTCCGTCAACGCCGCCGTCGCCACCATTACCAAGAGCTTTGGCCGTCTCGATATCCTCGTCAACAACGCCGGCGTCCTCGAGCCCGTCAACCTCGTCGGCGACAGTGACCCGCTCGCCTGGTGGCGCTCGTTCGAGGTCAACGTCAAGGGCGTCTACCTCGTGAGCCGCGCGCTGCTGCCCCTGCTCTTTGCCTCGCCTAGTGGCAGCCGCACCATTGTCAACCTCACGAGCATCGGCGGCATTTTGGTGCTGCCCACCATGAGCGGCTACAACACCTCCAAGCTCGCCGTCTGCCGCCTCACCGAGTACCTGGCCGCCGAGTACGCCGACAAGCAGCTGGTGGCGATTGCCGTGCACCCGGGCGGCGTCGCGTCCGAGATGAGCCTGGCCTTGCCCAAGGCGTATCACGAGAACATCACCGAGACGCCGGAGCTGGTCAGCGACTCGATTGTGTACCTGACGCGCAGCCCGCAGCACTGGCTGTCCGGGCGGTATGTAAGCGTGCAGTGGGACCTGCCGGAGCTGGAGGCCAAGAAGGACGAGATTGTGCAGCGGGATCTGTTGAAGAACAAGCTGGCAGTATAGACAGACGGAGGTGGTGTTGTGTCGTGGGAGGTTGTGATGGGTAGTCGAAAGACTGAACCGAGGCCGTGCATTGCCGGACAGGGCAGATATATAAACACCGCGGTCATAGAACATAAGCGGAGAGAGTCAGCATGAGAATAAGCGAGGGAATGACAAAACACAGCATGGTCAACAAACCCGCGGGTCACTTCGAGTCAGTCTGGTGCTGGTCTGACCGCTACAGTGTGCGCCTTCCCTGCAAAGTCTCGGTGGGCCGGGGTAGTGCCAAGCGAAACCCCATACTGCTGCAAGCCCCCAGACCGTGCCGGGGTTAGTGCAGCAACTAGGCGGGCTGAAATGGGTTTAGAAGGGGGAAAGCGGGGGAAGGCGTGAGGAGGAAGGAGGAAGGACCAAGGGGAAGCCGCTGGAAGCCGTTTCTTGTCGCCCTTTCCTTTGCTATGCTATCAGGACAGGGGATGGGACAGGTGCTGTACGGTGCTGAGAGTCGGCCTGGACCACGAGAGGGGAAAGGGGAGCACAATCTTGGGTTTTTCGGGGCAAGGAAGGCGCAAACCGGGGTGCTAACGCTCACTATTTCGGTGTGCTGTCCGAGGGCAGGAACGGGTAACAGATAGCGAGCGCGATAGCAAGGTGCAGGGCCCTTTAAGGTGAAGGTACTGTTACAGTGAACTTTTTGGAAGTTTTGAAAGTTTTTTATTCTTATTCTGTGTTCATTTATTCTTGTTTACTTTTTCTCATTCTCGCGAGTTTTTGTGTACGAGTAGGAGTTTGTGCTTCGACGTTGCCCGCCATGCCGTACAGCGGCATTCACCTCGACCCAGGTACGTCCCCGCTTATATGAGTTTCCGGGGAAGAGGGAAAGAGCGAAGGAGAGCGAAGAAAGAAGGAAGGAAATAGACAAGGAACAGAAAGAAAAAAGAAAAAGAAAAAAAAAGAAGAGGAGAGAAAAAGGGACTCGGCCGCCAGCTAACAACCATCACCAGTCCCCCAGTCCGTCTCGGCGTACACCTGGCTGTTCAACACCCGCGACGCCCGCCATGGCACCCCGGTCGCCCACAGCCGCAACGGCATCCGCGACGCCCAAACCGACGTGCACCTGTCGTACCGCGACCTCGCCGCCCAGGCAGTGCACAGCGCCACGGCCCTGAGCAGCCTCTATGGCCTGCAGCCGCAGCAGACCGTCGCCATCATCGCGAGCAACTCCATCAACTACAAGGTCGCGCTCTTTGCCGCCGGCCGGTTGGGCGCCGTCGTCACGGTGCTGCCGTCCGCGGCGCTGGCACGGGACATTACGCATTTCCTGTCGGCGTCGAGCGCGCGGTTTGTCTTTTACGACCGCGGGACGGCCGCCGAGGTGGCCAAGTCGTGGACGGGTCCGGCGGGCAGCCGGCCGCCCTACACGCTCTTTTCGCTGGACGGCAGTGCCTGTGGTAATGGTAGCGGTGCGCCCTACACGCTCGAGCGGCTCGTGAGCGAGGGCCAGGCCCGTGGCAGCGCGGCCCAGGTGCCGGCGTGGACGGTGCCGGCCGGCCAGTCCAACAAGGCGATCTGCGCGTTCCTGGCCTTTAGCTCGGGCACGACGGGCAAGCCGAAGGCGGTCATGATCTCGCACCACAACATCATCGCCCAGCTGATGCAGGTCCGGCTGATTGTGCCAGACCACCCGGGGCCCATGCTGGGCATCCTCCCCTTTTATCACAGTCCGTCTTATCACCACCCCCTACCACTTTCATATGCCTTTGTCAAAAGAAAATACTGACAACAGTCCAGTCACCGGTCTCTTGCAGCTGATCCACCTGCCCGTCATGATGGACCAGGAGCTTGTCCTCATGGCCCAGTTCGACATGAAGAGCATGCTGGAGGCGGTTGTCAAGTACCGCTGTGAAGAGCTGTGGCTCGTGCCGCGTACGTGTTCTCTCACTTGCTTTTTTGTTTCATCACCAGACCTCCGCCGTGCTAACCAAACAGCATTGCTCATCCGCATGGTGTCGGACGACATTGTCAGCAAGTACACAATCGACTTTATCCGGCAGTTCAACACGGGTGCCGCGCCCCTGCCGCCCCAGATCATCGAGAAGCTCGCCATCATGTACCCGCACGTCGCCCTGCGCCAGGCCTGGGGCATGACCGAGAGCTGCAGCTGCCTGACCCTGACGCCGCCCGGGCTCGCCACGTACGCCAACGCCGCCAAGGTCGGCAAGCCCGTGCCGGGCACCGACATCAAGATTGTCAACGTGCAGACGGGCGAGGAGGCCGCGCTCGGCGAGGAGGGCGAGCTCTGGGCCCGCGGGCCCCAGGTCACCATGGGCTACCTCGATGCGCCGGAGGAGACTCAAAAAACCTACACGCCCGACGGCTACCTGCGCACGGGCGATCTGGGTACGGTCCACCCGGACGGCTTCGTCGCCATCCACGACCGCCTCAAGGAGATGATCAAGGTGCGCGGCCACGGCGTCGCGCCCGCCGAGCTCGAGGACGCACTGCTGGGCCACCCCAAGGTCGTAGACGCCGCCGTCATCGGCATCCCGCACGACTACTCGGGCGAGGTGCCCCGGGCGTACGTGGTGACGGTGCCCGGCGTCGCACAGAACGACACGACTGTGCTCGAGCTGCAGCAGCACATTGAGAGCCTCAAGGCGCGGTACATGCGGCTGGCCGGCGGCGTCGAGTTTGTCGACGCGATCCCCAAGAGCGCGGCCGGCAAGATTCTGCGCAAGGCGCTGCGCGCCCGGCACGCCGAGCAGGCAAAGGCAGCAGCAGCGGCAGCAGCGGCACCAAAGGCCAAGCTATAGACGGGGAAGAGAACAGAAGAGCATGGGGGCGTCAAAAATGGCATTCTTTTTTTTGTGATCGCAACTTGTGTTGCTTTGATTGGGGGACTTGAGCATGAGGAGGGACATGGGAGTCTTGTTCTGTTTCGCCCAGACAAAGCTTGTCTTCTAGTGAACATACATAACCAATGTCACCATCATACCATCTCACATCTCATCCCATTACTAGCCACAATTATCATGTTGTCGACATCTAGTCAACAATGACTTCCTTCACCTATGGTCATGGCTCTGCGTCGTCGTTTCGCGTCGTCGCTTTGTTTTGTTTCGCCGATACACCGTGGTCGGAATGTCCGGATTGATTTCTCATTTTGTCATTTGGTTTTTGAAATGAACCTTTTGATACTCGTCGACAAGTCGCTTCGCTTACACCGTCAAAAGCGTGTGGGAACGGGGACGGAGTTTATCTCTGTTCTCGGCTGATCGCCCATGCTCTACGGAGTACGACGTATGTAAGGTAGAAAATACAGTGGGCCACTAGTGGGTGTGGTGCAGCCGACAGCCGACCGCCAAGGCCGCCTTCGGGACCGGATCGCTTCAGGGGGCTGTCAACGGTGAACACAGACAGGAAAGGTTGCCAGCGTGTTTGTCCTCAGGTCTACTGGCTGTCCGTGTCTCTTTCTTCTGTTCTTTCTGCGCCAACGTGGTTGCATTCGTGGTTAAGGAGACGGTCGGCAACTCAGGGCTCCGATCTCCGCAAAAGAGTGGACTTTAGGGACTTTAGGGGCGCATGGGCTCCTCTTTTGCGGGCTGCTTGTTCAGCTTCCGGCGCCCTTTCCTTTTTTTTTTCCTTTTTTTTTCCCTTCTGCACAAAATCTCCTCTGCGCCTGCCTTAATAGTGCCCTAGTAAAACTGGTCCCGGGACCAAATCTGCAAATCCACTGCCGTATCAATTTGATTCATCGAGGCGCCCCCCTACGACGTACGAAGTACAACACTCCCAATCCCAAGCACGAGCTAGAGCAGTTTGGAATCTAGTCCTGCGTCATTGGTTCTCAGGGGATTTGCATGGACAGGCGCATTTTGCTGCCTGTACGAATACGGTATAGGTGAATCCGGGGGGGCGGGGGGGGGGGGGGGGGGGGCCGGCAAGATAAATGAAGCAACGAAAGAAAACAAGCGGCCAAGGGACGCTGTTAGGAAGGGGGGGGGTGGTCCCCCACCAACAAACCCCCCACCCCCCCCCCCCCCCCCCCCCCCCCCCCCCCCCCCCCCCCCCCCCCCCCCCCCCCCCCCCCCCCAGGCTGCACGATAAAGGAAGGAACGAAGGAAAACAAGAGGCGATAGGACGGTCTGAGGAAGGAGCTGGCTGGTCGACGAGCAAGATACCCGCCAGGTCAAGAACGAACGAAGCACAGGGCAGGTGCTCGCTCTGCGCTCTTTCCCTTCATTTCGTTTGCAAGTGCACAGCGCTCCGTAAATACACTCCGTAAATACGGCCGGACAGCCGTGCAAGTAAGAATCTGACAAACAAGTAAAAACTCAAAGATAGGCAGACGGAGCCCATGTGGAAAATGTACGGAATACGGCGTACAAGTGCTTGTACAAATGCTTGTCAAGGACAATGGCCCGTGAGACGGAGCCCTCTCTTGCCGATGCTGTGCATATTTACGGAGCAAACTTGAATTGTGCCTCGCTGGCCACGCTCTTGCCTGCGATGATCGCCGGCCCACCCACCTCTTTCCCGTGCGAGATACGGAGTACGATACTTACCGTACATCCTGTTGTCGGAGCGCAAGAGGAGAAAAGGGCAGGAGCGCTCGCTGCCAAGAGCGCATACTTTTTATCCTGGGGAAGGCGCGTCCGATAAAGGGGCAGAAGGTAGTGCTGTACTTTCGAGTAGCTTCATTTACAGTGCTGTCATTCGTCAACAACCTGCCCAACGGCGGTAAGAACGACCGACAACCAACAAGGATAACGTGCCCTGTGACGTCCCTCGACGCCTTGCCTCCCTACTTCGGCAACTTGCCTCGTGGTGAACGGAGCGCTGACTCGAGTCGCGCTTTTCTTCTTTTTGTTCTGGTCGTCTCCTCTTTCTCCTCTTTTATCTCGAATTTTTACAGTCTGCCATTGTCCACTTAGGTTTAGGCCTCAGGGGCCCTGTCTTTTTCTCTCTTTCTTCTTCTGTTTTTTAGGTGGCCCTCCGCGGTGTGGGGCCTGCCGACTCGGCATGCTTTTGCCGCTAGCTAGTTCAACAGAGCTTCCTGGTTTGGCGTTCGGCCGTTCAACTGAAGTGGGTGTAGGGAAGGAGCGAGCCCGGAAAACGGGGAAGGGGGGAGAGAGAAAAGAGAAGAAAAAGCACGAATACGCATGTCCTCTTTTCTTGTAAATCTTTTTTTCTGTATTCATAAAACTTGCTGCCTCGTTGTTTTGGATTCTTTTGTTTCCCATTTTCTCGTCTCAAAAGAGCATCTGACGTATTTTCGACTTTCAATCGTCGACTCACTCGTATCGGCAGACGTTGGCGGACTTTTGGCGGTTCCTCCGATCCCCTTACCCTCTATTTTTCTTTTTCTTCCCAGCAAGTGTGCCCGGCGTCACCTCGTTCTTCTGCTCCGTGACGTTGTTGACGTCGTGTTTGATTTTGCCATTCGCTTCATCTTCCGTCTCAGCCTCCTTCGCCTTCAGACCTTTCCATTTTGCCTCGATTTGATTTCAGTATAGGCCGCTTCCAAAATTGTTATATTTACTTCACACATCCTCTCTCTTTATTTCTTTTTCCAGCTCACCATCATCCTCATCATCCTCATCATCCATATCTCAGAAATAAACAACAAAGATCGCCCTCTTATATCCCGTTCGTTCACCTCTCACCCACCTCGAATAAGCAACAACATAAGAAACCGAACAGACCAAAGATCGCCGCAGCTCATTTCAAAAACCCACCCAGCGATCGATCTGTTGACGAGCCGAGAATACTCCTAGAACAGTTCTAGAATCACTGTATCCATATCACCTTATCGTTTGAAATCTCACATTCCCCATGGCTTCACCACCCGAGGCCTCGGGCGCCTCAGCCCTGCCAAGCGACCCATCACACAATACCGACTTGGCATCATCATCCCTCCCCACAGACCCATCATTAGAAAAGCACGACGACGCCCCCCTCGACGAGAAGAAGGAAAAGTTCTCCGAGGCCGGCGACGGCGCCTCCCTCCGCGAGTCCGACGACAGCAGCGACGACGATGACAGCAGCAACAGCAGCAGCAGCAGCCGCTACCGGGCCAAAGAGGCCCAGGCCAGCAACAACAAAAAGTCCCGCTCCCGCTCCATCATTTCCCGCTCTCTGTCGCGAACACGGTCGCGGACACGGTCACGAACCCACTCCATAGCCGACGGCGCGCCGCCCGTCACGAAGACGGTGTCGGAAGTTCGCGACGGCGTCTACTTCCGCCGCGATGTCGAGATCGACGGCATGGAGCGGGAGGAAGAAGGCGAGCGGGCCGGTCTGTCGCACTCCAATGCCTTTGGCAACATTGATCTCGAAAATGGCACCGGCAACGTTGATGCTCTTAGTCCGGGCGGAGCAGGCGGCGTTGAAAAGAGCGGTGCTACCGCGGGCGGTGCCGGCGAGGACGCCGATCCCAACTTGGTGAAGTGGGAAGGGCCCGACGATCCGGAGAACCCCAAAAACTGGACAATTAGCAGAAAATGGGCCGCCGTCTTCATCGTCAGTCTCTTCACCTTCATCTCGCCCGTCTCGTCCAGCATGGTCGCGCCCGCCCTACCCGACATTGGCCGCGATCTCGACATCACCAGCTCCGTCGAGCGGCTGCTCACCCTGTCCATCTTCATCTTGGCCTACGCCGTCGGTCCGCTCTTCCTAGGCCCTTTGAGCGAGCTGTACGGCCGCGTCATCGTCCTGCAGCTCAGCAACCTGGTGTACCTGTTCTTCAACCTCGGCTGCGGCCTGGCCAAGACCCGCGGCCAGATGATCGCATTCCGTTTTCTGTCGGGCTTTGGTGGCTCGGCACCGCTGGCCATTGGTGGTGGTGTCCTTGCCGATCTCTTTACAGCCGAACAGCGTGGCCGCGCCCTGTCCATGTATTCGCTGGCGCCGCTGCTGGGCCCGGCCGTGGGCCCCATCGCCGGTGCCTTTATCGCCCAGAACACCACGTGGCGCTGGGTCTTTTATTCCACCACCATTGCCGACGGTGTCATCCAGGTCGCCGGCCTCTTCTTCCTCCGCGAGACGTTCGCTCCCGTCCTGCTCACGTGGAAGCGCGACCGCCTCCGCAAGGAGACGGGTAACAACGCGCTGTACACGGCCTTTGATGAGGCGCGCGCCGGCGGCGTCTGGCACACCCTGCGCATTGCCTTTAGCCGGCCCTTTATCATGCTCGGCTCGCAGATCATCATCCAGGTCCTGGCCCTGTACATGATGTACCTGTACGGCATCATGTACCTGGTTCTGGCCACCTTCCCGACCCTGTGGACCGAGATCTACCACGAGCGTCAGGGCATTGCCGGCCTCAACTACATCGCGCTCGGCGTGGGCTTAAGTCTCGGCTCCCAGGTCTTAGCCCCGCTGCAGGATCGCGTCTATGCCTACCTCAAGCGGCGGTACAACATGTCCGTGGGCCGGCCCGAGTTCCGTGTGCCAATCATGGTCCCCGGCGCGTTGCTAGTCCCGGTCGGCCTGTTGATCTTTGGCTGGACGGCCGAATACCACACCCACTGGATCGGGCCCAACATCGGCGCCGCGTTGATGGCCAGCGGCGTCATTGTGGGCTTCCAGTGCATCCAGGGCTACCTCGTCGACACGTACACGCGGTACGCGGCCAGTGCGGTTGGTGCCACGACGGTGCTGCGCTCCATTGCCGGTTTCGGCTTCCCCCTCTTTGCCCCGGATCTGTACTCCAGCCTCGGGTACGGCAAGGGCAACACCGTCCTGGCTGCCGTTGGCATCCTCATTGGGTGGCCGGCGCCCTTTTTGCTGTGGAAGTATGGTCCTTACCTGCGGGCAAAGAAGTCCAGCTTCCAGGGGTAATTTGTTTGAAAACAATCGGATTTTAGCGGTTCAAGGAGGTGAAAGGGGTCACTGGACGAATGGATAGCAACGAGCGAGTGCGTGTTGTTGTTTGTCAATTTCTGCATCCGGTAGGTTCAAGTTGAAAATCTTTGTTTATTTGCGAAACGCACTTGCATTTCTATGGCATGGTTAGATAGGATGTGTTGTGTTTTGGACTGAAAAATAGGGGGAAACCAAATATGATGTGTAGAATAACAATTGCAAATAATACCATTTCAACGTCAAAAGATTAGTATAAAAACAAAACCCCGATCGAAAAAAGGGGTAAATTCTGGATGGCAAAAACCAAAGAGCAAGACCACCAGATTGTGGTGAACTGGAGAAGCAAACAACCAACAGGGGGCCGCGTCAATGCCAACGTCAACACCCTTTACCAACCATGCCATGAATTGCTCCAGGCGTTGCATACTTGCACTCGCCCTGGGCGCCGACGGCTGGGAGCCCAGATGCTGGCTGGACGGCAGTGTTTTGAAAATCAATGTTGTAGCAAGGCTGTCGAGTCGAGCACGAAATTCGGACAGTCCGGCTGCTACTGCAGCTGCTGCTGCTGCCATCGTTGCCATCGCCGCCTGAGCGACTGTTTTTGTCGTTCAGAGTTCCCGTAAAGTTGATAAACGCAATATTACTGATCAGTATATTGGACGTTCCGGAGTAGGATCCTAAAAGGCGGCGTGCGTTAGATGCGTCCGGGGATGTCAATATGAGAAGAAAATAGAAATTCGACGCGGGGACGGTGCCTCGGTTGTCTCCCCTTCTCTTCTTTACCTCTTACCATTATTTCCGCTGTCTTGGTCGATGGCAGGGCCATTGCCTGCGTCATCGAGATGGAAGTTGGCAAAGACGATGTTGGTCACGCTTCCACGTCCGCCGCCGTTCGGCTTTCCGGCGCTTTCGTAGCTTCCATGCGGCTGTGGGATGGCTTCGCCCACCCAGGTTTTGATGTATGCCGAGTTGTGCATGTCACCGTTACGGGCAATCAACTGAACATCCTTAACGACAACATTGGCAACCGATGAATCTTCATCCGGATATTGGCCAAGGCTTCCGATAGCCACACCGTTGCCTCCGTAGAGTGTCAACTATGCAATGTGATGTTAGAGATGAATTGTCCATTTTGGATGCATGATCGAGATTTGGGGACTGGGGACGGGTTGCCTCGCATTTTGACAGTAGATGTTGAAAGACCTTGGTTTGATAGCAATTGCATCATCGCCTCTAGAAGATGGCCATTGTCAGCAAACAAGACTTGGGCTAGCAGATATAGGGCACATGTAACAGCCGTTATTTTACCCTCAAACACCGTTAGCTGAACTGCCTACCAACAAAAACAAGCGCAGAACCGAGAACGCGCGTAGAAGATTCTCAGAACTTACCTTGATAGACGAAATTGGTCAAAGCTACGTTGCGTGCGTCCATGGTATCGAAGCCGTCTGTGTTCTGAACCCAGTTCTTGCCTAGTGGCGCCGAAGTTGCGGTGTTGTTCACATAGATGTCGTCGAACCAGAGATTGCTGCCGTTCATCACATTGATACTCCAGAGAGGCGACTGGACCACGGAGACTAACCAGTTAGACTTAAGACGAGCAGATTTAGATCATCTTCAGAATCGGGCCATTTGTATCTCCGCCAAGAAGACCACTTACAATGCTGGACAACAACATCACTGACGTTCCAGAGAACAAAGGGCATAGGACGACCAGCTTGTGTGCTGCCCTGTTCAGCCTCATACCAGCTGTTTCCACCGCCATCGATACCGCCAGTTCGGTGGCCGTTGATACGTATTCGCTCGCCAGAGAGGATGAAGCCTGCCTGGTGGTTCTGGAAGGCAATGGGGTACCCGTTGTGGCGCCAGTATGTGAGGTTTGTCGAAAACTGGCGGTAGCAAATTAGCACTTGAAGAGTCCTCCCATGACCATTCTGTGCGGGAAGGGTACTCACCTCCCATATGCCGCGCCATTCCACTGTCACATCTTTGACGACCGGGTTGAGGCGTGAGGCAATTGAATACTTTGCGCCTTCGGGGAAGACCACAGTGCCGCCGTTGTTGCAGTCTGCAAACGCTTGCAAGATCTGAGGGACGTCGTCCACCACACCAGCACCGTAAGTATTGTTGTTGGGTTGCTGCTGGACCGGTGTGATCACGCACACTCTCCCATCGCTGGTTGGGCTTCGTGGCTGGACCATTGACATGGGAGACAGACCCAAGGCCATCACACCCAGAGGAAGCATCGTTCCTATCACAACGGCTGACACAAACACCGGGATCATGGTTAGGCACGTGCAGCGATCGTCTGCCATCCTGGTCGTGGAAGAGAGCAAACAATGCCCCAGGTTTTGTTCCAGCGGAGCGGTGCTTTCGTTCGAAGCAGTACCAGGCCCCGTATGCGGAGCATCACCAATGGCTGGTACCAAGCAATATCAAGCCGCCTGCCAAGTCGCCAGTCTCATCCCGTCTTCTTCCATCACCCCTCTCCTTGTCTCTTTGTCTCATTGTCTTATGCTTCTGTTTTCTCCTGTGGCCCCATTTTGTTGTTCTTTTTTGGTTTCGGCCACTTGTGTCTCCCGTCATCAGACGTCTATTTTGAGGTCGTCAGCCCTGCTTGGCACCAGGGTGTTACCGTGGTAGGGCGGGCGTCCATTCTCGTTTTGATGTCCTCAGATTTTAGCTGGCTGTCGTACCCAGGAAATAGAGAATGAAAAGGGGAGAAGCTTGTAGGGGAAGCCCTAGCCCAGATAAGCACTTTCATCTCCCCGGGGTTTGAATCGGGCTGCTCCTTCCCATCTGTACAGCCCACGTTTGTTGCTCCGTCCATGCACGTAAGATACGCTTCTCGAGGCATGGCAGCCACTCGCGGCTTCCCCTAGTTCGGGTTCTGGATCATTTCAAATGTGCAAAACCCCACCTGCACCATTGCGCCCTTCGTACCTGCCGATCCTAGAAAGTACGCTGCGAGTGGCCTGGTGTGTGCCGTAGAACCTTCCTTCC
Source organism: Sporothrix inflata (assembly GCA_021396225.1). Lineage (NCBI taxonomy): Eukaryota > Fungi > Ascomycota > Sordariomycetes > Ophiostomatales > Ophiostomataceae > Sporothrix > Sporothrix inflata. Next base: position 339,077 of record WNYF01000026.1, read on the forward strand.
CGATGCTGTTGGTGCTTCCTTGCGACTGTTCCTTCCTTTTTCGAGATTTTCGTTCCTTCAGACTGCCACTGCCGTGAAACCGTAATAGGCCCCCTTCGAGACCTCCGTCCCCTCGTGCCTTCCTCCACACACTCGCAAGGCGAGTTTTAACGTAGGCGCGGTTTCCACGCGGCTACCACGGACTTACAAGGAAGGAGAGACACGCCCCGCTAGCCAAGGCGATCCCCAAAGCCAAAATACCCATGCTCCATGTCTCCCCAGCCCAGCGTCTCCATTTTTGCCCTCTTCCACTTTTTTCGCATCTCACATCATCTGGACCTCCAAAGCACTCCGACAACCTGTCCGTCCAAGCCTCCGTTCCACAGGCCTCCGTTCCACAGGTCTCCGTTCCAGCCGGCTTACTCGTTTATCCGCCACTAGGATTTTCCAGCGTTCTTCCACTGCTGTCGCTGTCCAGAGACGCGGAGTATCACGTTTCGACCCAGCCAACATCGAAGGACCGTCGCTTTGGTGATTTGGCGATTTGACCATCCAACCTACCCATACCCCGGCCTCTGATGCTATTGGGCGCCTTCTCTTGCGACCAACGTCCGCAGCTATCCTGCCTGCATGCTTGCCCGGTCCTTTTTGACTTTGTAAGCCTTAAGCTTCAGGTAAGATCGCTTCCCGTCACGCTCGTGTTGTCTCTCGCCTTTCCCTTCCCCATCCATCTATTGGTCCATCTTTTGGTCCCTGTGGCTTCGCCCACCGCCTTCTAGGGTCTTGCCTCTAGGCTGTGCGTCTACCGCGCTTATCATGTTCCGCCACGCCCTACATTCCCTGCTTCGCACTGCCCTGGCCGCGCTGGTGGTCTACGTTTGTTCTACTTCTCTTTTTAGAATCGAGGGTCTCGCGGGACCATTAGGCCGGGTTGGAGGCGTCGGTTTTCTTTCGCTGTTTTGTCGCACCAGGCTCTCGGCCGTGATCATGATAGGCAGTCCCAGCTGAAAACCCGGTCTAACGGGCCTGACCTGGCCAAGCCTGGGCTGGTCTCTCAATCAGCAACTAACCGCCTCGGGCGCAAATCAAGGATCAATCTGTGTGGAGGAACCTTTTGCCTCTGATCTCAACTCTCCCCCACTACGCCCACTGCGACTCTTCCCCTCTCCTTGGCCGTCGCTTTCTCACATACCGCCCGTTCTTCATGTATTCTCCGAACGGTGTGGTTGAATGCGCTCTTTACTGACCTGGTACCGTTCCCTTGTTTAAATTTGCAGCACCAACGCTTTTCCTCAGCGGCCCCGTGCGCGAATTCTGCCTTTGACGCATTTACGCATTTACGCATTTACGCATTTTTACGCATTTTTACGCATTTTTACGCATACCTCGACGGCGACTCCTCACCCTCACGACGAATTTCACGACGAGTTTCACAAGGGAACATCGCATGCGCCGTTGTTTTCCTGCCCTTCTGAGACCTAGCGCTTGTCTTTGGCAACTGACAGCGCCGGTAGGCAACTAGAACTTTCTTAGCCAACACTGGCCGCGTTGTTGGATTCGCATTTTGCCTCTCCCCAGCAACGGTCTCCCACCGACCGATCATTGCCGCTCGCTCGCTGAAAGCTGGGAATAGGCCGGCAGTTGTGACTATTTGATAGGCTCAAATCATTACCAATCGCGCCCTACGAAGCACTGAGACTCTAGACATCGGTTTTTCAGCATTGTCTGTGTCCGTTGTCTTATCTGAATATCATCACCCCAATACCCCGACTTTGTGGGTTCCAGATTCTCGGGTTTCATTCGTACCCCAGCATTTCAGCATTTCAGCATTTCGTGTCCCACCTCCCTCCCTCCCTTTGACGTCGAACGACCCAGTCCTTATGCATACAGCATTCTACAGCCCGGTGGCCTTGTCTCCATAGTTGGCCAGCCGCGTTTAGCACTGCATTTTCGTGCCCGCACTCCCACACCCTTTGCGACGACCATGAGCGGCAACGACTTACGGTCTGCCTATGGGCAGGCATCGGGGCCGCTCCCGATCTCCGACTTCCGCCCTTCCTTTCCGCCATCGGCAGTGCCCACCGCCTCGGTCACTCCTCTATCTGCCGTGTCCTCGCAGAACGGGCCGACGTCGGCACCTTCGACAGGGGGATCGGCGCCCGCGGCGAAGAAGAAGGCGCGGCGCAACGCTGACTCTTCGGTACAGAAACGACGGTGCGTCAGCACGGCTTGTGTCGCATGCCGGAAGAGGAAGTCAAAATGCGACGGCGCACTCCCGAGTTGTGCCGCCTGCGCGAGCGTCTACTGTACCGAGTGCGTGTACGACCCGAACTCGGACCATCGGCGTAAGGGCGTCTATCGCGAGAAGGTTGACAGCATGAAAGCGCAAAACTCGACGTTGCAAATTCTGATCGAGGCGATTCTCAACGCTGCCGAGGATGACGTGCCTGCCATTGTGAAAAGGATTCGAACCTGTGACAGCCTCGATGCCGTGGCCGAGTCCATCGTGAAGGACGACTTTCATAACAACGATGACGATGGTGAGGACGCCGGCACCGTGTCCGACAATGCGCCGATAGACCCGAACCAACCAGCCGAGGGCGAGTTCGACCTGGCTCGGAAGATGGGCGAGTTGCGTCTCGAGAACGGCTCTGTCCGCTTCATCGGCGGTACCTCGCATCTAATCTATATTGGTGACTCGCTGGGTGACAACGACGCCGACTCGAGCCCCGAAAACAGCGGCGAGGGCGCATTGGCGGGCCGGACTGAGACCCAATTCGAGTCACCCTATACTACGACCGAGGAGGCCATCAACAGCTGGACGACCGTTACCGCCGATACATCTCTGATCATCCATTTGATGAACATGTACTTCAACTGGCACTACACCTACTTCACCACCCTCTCCAAGAGCCTCTTCTACCGTGACTTCCTTCGTGGCCGGCCACAAGTACAGCCGAAGCGCACCGTCTACTGCACATCACTACTAGTCAACGCCATGGTGTCCCTGGGCTGCCATTTTACCGGCGCCGTTGGGGCGTTTGCTGTGCCTGGGGACAGCCGCACAAAGGGCGACCACTTCTTCGCGGAAGCGAAGCGCCTGATCGTCGAGAACGACGAATACGAAAAGCCAAAGTTGGCCACTGTGCAGGCCTTGGCTCTTATGTCGGTCCGTGAGGCTGGCTGTGCCCGCGAGGCCAAGGGATGGGTGTACAGCGGAATGAGTTTCCGCATGGCCCAGGATATTGGCCTCAACTTTGACGCCGGCACCGGTACGGGACCGTCAATAGGGGCTTCCGACAGTGACGCCCACCATCACCAGATGAGTGACAGCGAGATCGACGCACGCCGCATTACCTTCTGGGGCTGCTTCCTGTTCGACAAGGCCTGGTCCAACTACCTCGGTCGCCTACCTCAACTGCCGAAAAACTCGTACAGCGTGCCAAAATACGACGTCTTCCCCGACGAAGATGCCGAGCTTTGGTCGCCTTTCACCGATTCCGGTTTTGACGTGTCGCTTCGGCAACCATCGCGGACGCGCGCCATTGGTTTGCAGCTATCCAAACTCTGCGAGATCAGCAGCGATCTCCTTCTCTTCTTCTACCACCCGAACCACATTGGCCGTTCCAACGGGAAAGCAGTCGAGCTTAAGAAGCTAAGCGAACTGCACCGTCGTCTGGAAGACTGGCGCCGCGAGCTTCCCGTGGAATTCGAGCCAAAGGAGGGACAGCTCCCGAACGTGCTCTTAACACAGTAAGTCGTCTTCAGTCCGATCACGGGTATACAACAGACGGGGCATCTTTGACTAATACATTCTCAGCATGTTCTTCCATCTCCAATACATTCATCTCTTCCGCCCCTTTTTAAAATACACGCCGAAAACCTCACCCCTGCCAGCACATGTCTCGCCTCGGCGCATCTGCACGTCGAATGCCGGTGCCATCTCCAAGTTGATGCGTTTGTATAAGAAGATTTACAACCTGCGCCAAATCTGCAACATCGCAGTCTATATGATTCACTCCGCCTGCACGATCCATCTACTTAACCTTCCCGAGAAGACGGCCAAGCGCAATATCATCCACGGCGTCAAGCAGCTCGAAGAAATCGCCGAGGATTGGCTCTGTGCCCGCCGCACCCTCAGCATCATCAGTGTTCTAGCGCGCAAATGGGGCGTTGAGCTGCCCGAAGAGGCCTCGCAGGTTCTGCAGCGCTCCGATGAGAAGTACGGAACATTCAGCACGTCCGATGTCCCATCTCCGAACTTATCCGTCGGCTCCACGGCTGGCCCTTCTGGGTCGGGCAACTCGCCACAACACAGCCAAGACTTTGGGAATGTGGGTCAGGGCGTCGACAATTCTCCCTCGGAATCCATGCACAATGCAGTTGTGAAGTCTGAGCAGTTTGGCGCTGGCGGCCTGGCCATTACGACCATGCCAGGTCTTCTAGAACATTTCTCCCAGCAATCACCGACGTTCCAAGACTTTTCGACGCCGGGTGTCACGCCAGAATATTTGAGTGGACTTCCCAAAGCTAACCCTCCGACAACTGGTGCCATCGTCCCGGCCTCTAAGCAACCTTCTTACCCGCAAAGCATGGGCGGCCCTCCGGGCGGACCCTCGGTTGTGTCTGTGGGCGGATCCTTGCCTAGCATCAATACTTGGTCCATGGGACCTGCTGTGACACAGCCAATGCAAGGCTACCAGCAGCCACAATTAACATATCCTCCGCCTACGTCACAACCCGACATGCAGCCAAACATGTACGATGTAGATGGCCCGGACTGGTTCTTAAAGGAGGGTGTTAGCTGGCAGCACAACTTTGAGACGTGGGGCTTCGCGCAGCAACGGCAACAAGTGCCGGTGTCACCAACGAACCCTCAACAACAGCAGCAGCAACAACAGCAACAGCAACAACAGCAACAACAGCAACAGCAACAACAGCAACAAGACCATGCACAACAACAACATCCGCAACACCAAATCCCACAATCGAGCCACCACACTCCGACGAGCACAGACAACAGCAGCACGCCCATCTCGGACAGCAGCTTCTTCCTGTTCCGTGGTGCGCACGGCTCCGACCTCGACATGTCGTTTGACGATCTAGCCGCCACGGGTGGCAATCTAGACGGGCAGGGCCACGTCTAGATGTACACAGCGATATGAAGCCGAATGAACAACATGATTGAAGATTTTCTGCGTATTTGCCATGATCTTCGTTTAGAGCTTGCTGTCTTTCTGTTTATATTTTCTTTTCTTTTTGCATATATGTTCATCCAGAAGCACGATGGGGTCTAAAACAATAAAGGAGTCATGTTTTGGAGGAACTGAAAGAGGGGGCTATATGGCGTACTGCTTGAGATTGTTACGGTCGTACTATACCTGCCGGCGTGTCTTTTTGGTTTGTGACTTTAACATATTATTATTTTTTGTAGTATATGATTATATGATTGTCTATAGCGTCAAGAAACTCTCGCGTTCTTCCCTGCTCTGTCTCCCGCTTTCAAATATCAACAGGTGACAATTATAACCGACATTTGTATCCTATCCTACAAACTTTGTTGGTGCTATTTATTCAGCATGTTGCTCACGGCCTTGCGGAACTCGGCCGCCTCCGCCTCCATCTCCTCCATGGTGCGCGCCTCGCGTGTGGCGTCCTCGATCCGCGGAAACTTGCCGCCGGGCTGTGGCCGGCTCCCAAACTGCGCCTGGTGGGCGGCTGCGAGAGCCGCATCCCACTGCCGGCCGCCCACATTGCCCGGCTCCTCGGCCATCTTCTCGTACAGCGCGTCCGCCTCGGTCAGTGCATTCTTGGCCGTCGTGCCGCGGATCCGCGGCAGCACATGCACGTGCACGTGGGGCACCGTCTGCCCGGCCTCGGGCCCGTCCTGGAGGGCGATGTTGAAGCTGCCCTTGTGGACCTCTTCGGTGTCGTCGGCGCGCGCCTCGGTCTCCCCGAAATAGTACGCCGCCAGCATCCGCTGGATGACCTGCACGGCGGCAAACAGGTCGACGAGCTCGGCCGCGTCCATGTCGGTCAGGCGGCGGTGCGGCCGCTTAGGGCAGACGAGCACATGGCCCGGCATGAGCGGCTTGAGGTTGACGAGGGCAAACGAGTGCTCTGTGGAGTAAAAGACCTGGGTGGAGACGTCAAAGGGCCCAAAGAGAATCTTCTCGGGCGGTGGTGTTGTGGACGACATGGTGCGACGAAGCGGGAGGGATGCGCCTGGCGACGATGCTGCAGGTACAGCGAGACGAGATGGGCGCTGCTGTGTCGCTTTGGGGTATGCGGTGTGTAAACGACTAGTGAGGGAGAAGGCGCGGCAGGAGCAGTGTGGGCGAGCGGAGAGGAATGCCGTTGCAATTGGGCGGCCTGTGGCAGTAGCTGTGGTGGCGGTAGTGAAGGTGGTGGTGGTTCTGGCCAGTTGCAGGCAAGTGCGGTTCATTGTTTTCAAGAGAGGAAGGAAAGACGGGGTGAAAGATGAGCCAATAGAGTGCAGGAGCTATCTGATCGAGTGCCCTGATTTGGGGGTGCGGGCAGAAGGAGCGACGGTGAGCTCGCCAAGGAGGGAAGACTCCAGAGACAAAGGCAGACCGGGAAGTTAGCGATGCGCTTCCACGTTCCTACGTCAGATACTGTGTTAATTCTGGGGCTTCCGTCGGCATATTTAGGCGGGGCTAAAACAAGCTGGGGTAATATGTCTTTAGTGGGATTTGGTGAGATATATGTCGATCACGCTCTCACGTGATGCATCTTCGAGGTAAATGGACCTGATGCCTAGAGTTATGATTTTATATGATCTCCCATCATCGAAGATGATTCAACTTGGTTTTATATAAATTGACAATGGGTTGCCATTGCCTGTTTGTTTTGTATTTTTTAAACCAAATTATTTGGTTCAAAAAATTAGTTTGTAGTATTTTATTCTGTCACTTTTTAATTATTTGATTTTATATAAAATCTCACAGAATCAGTTTTTTTGAACGTCCCTCGATCTTACACTCTCACCTCACGCCTTCCCCGTCCGGATAGATCGAATCAGAATTCAGAATAAAAAGCAAAAGAAAATGGCAAATATACGCATCTCAAAAAACTCCCCTTCCCATTGGATCTACCTCGCCTTTTCCTAGACACCTGTCGACGTTGTCTCCCCTCCAGCTGCCCTCGCAATGCACAAATCTTGCCACGGGTTTCGTCCCGTCTTTGCACCCCTTTTTTATAATAAATCCCGGGTGTGGCCGTCCAGGGCACACGAACAAAATAACAAAATAACAAAATAGACAAAGGAAAGGAAAGTAAGGTTGTCCACTATTAAACGGTCGACTTCTGCAAGGCACAGTGAAGGTACCAGGAAAGGCGCCTTAGTCGCCACGCAGCTCCTTTTGGATACCCTCCAGGGCAGCCATCAGTGCCTTGGCGTTGGGAATGCTCATCTGTGGATGGTGTTAGTAAACGTACGCGGCACATCTTTTTGTCTCTTGCAAGGACAACAAAAAACTCACCTTGGCCTGCATGCTGACAGGCTTCGCCTCGCTGCCCTCAAAGGCCGTGAAGAGCACCGTCGTGGCCTTGAGCGTCTGGCGCTCCTTGAACTCGGTCGACGGCAGCACGGCCGTGTTGAGGATGACGCGGTGCGTCGAGTCCTGCCGCATAATCAGCCGGACCACCGTGCGCCGCGGGTGGGCGGCGGCGCCTGTCCGTGACTTGCCATTGGTGGCGTCGTCGTCAGCGGCCGAGTCGGCAGCAGAAGCAGCCTCTTCGTCAGCCTCGGACGCGTCCTCCTCCTCGCCGAGCGTCGACGCGTCAAAGGAAGCGGGGATAACGCTGCCGTCGCGGTCAAAATCGACGCAGTGCTCGGGCACGTTGATCTTGAGCATGCCGGCGCCGCGCTCCTTCCAGCCGCCCAGGTCCTTGTCGAGGTAGTACATGCGTGCACGGACCTGTAATAATGTGGCTTCGCCGGCCTCGCCGTCGTCGACCGCCACTCGTTGCAGCTTCTGCTTCTTCTTGTCGAGATCCGCTGTTGCGGCGGCGGCGGCACTCTTGGCATGCTGGTCATCGGCGTCGCCGCCCTCGCCTTCGCCAACCTCATCCTTGTCTTCGTCGCCGTTCTCGTCTTCCTCTGCTGCCGAGTCCTCGTCGTCGCTCTCCTCTGCGTCGTCGCTCTCGGGCGCACCGAATGGCCGCGCCGGCTTGTCGCTCTTAAAGGCCGCGCCGGGCTTGGCAAAGCTGGTAAGTCCACCTGGGCCGGAGAGAGCGGCGCCAAAGGCGCTTCTAGCACCACCACCAAATCCGCCGCCAAAGCCGCTACCAAAGCCGCCGCCGAAACTGCTGGTGCTCCCGGCCCCGGCCCCGGCCGCGGTAGCACCACCGAATGCGCTGCCAAAGACACCACCCGTCAAGGACGTCGAAGAGGGCAGACCGGCAAAGGGAGACGCAGAGCCACCGCCGCCGAAGCTTAATGTCGGCGGGGAGGCTAGTGCTGGCGCAGCGGGCTTTGTTGTCGAGGCGGATGTCGAGGTGGTGGTGGTGCCGGCAGACGCACCGCCGCCCAGCGCACCAAATGGTGAGGCCGAGCCCGAGGACGAGCTAAACAGAGAGGGCTTGCCGGACGCACCTCCTGCGAGGTTGCCGAATGGAGAGGCGGTGCTGGTCAGCTTGGCGAAGCCCGACGAGGCAAAAGCCGAAGAGGCAGGAGCTGCGGCGGCAGGCTTGTCTTCCTTAGAGTGTGTGCCTGACGAAGAGGTGTCGGCAGAGGCCTGTGGGTGGAAAAGGGAGAGTTAGAAACATGGGCCGTGGGGTAAGATGACCGTTGTAGGGGGAGTAGACTTACCTCTTCGTCGCGCAGCCGCTTTTTCTCGGGCCCGTCCGCACGTGAAGCGCCGCCATTGGGAGCGCCCAGGGCAGAGGCACCGGCCGACACTGCCTTACCAGCCTCGGCACGGCTGCTGCCACCGCTTGGTTCATCCTTGTTCTTCTTCTTGCCCTCGGCCGCCTCGTCCTCGTCCTTGTCGAGCTCGTCGTGGGCGCGCTTCTTCTTGGGCGACGAGACCTGCTCCTTGAGGGCGTCGTGCTTGTCGGGCGTGACGGCTCGCCGCGTGCTGCTGTCCTCGTCTTTGTTGTCGTTGCTGTCGTCGTTGCCGGTGTCCTGTCGCTCCGAGATCACCGTGTGCTTGAGCTCTTCCCGTGCCGACTTGGTCGCCGCATCCTCCTTAGGAGACCCGGCGCCGGAGGGCACTGCGGACGCCGGATCGGTGTCTGTCATGGTTTGGTCGGTGTTGTGGGTCGTGGTGGTGGAGCGTGTATTCTGGGTTGCGTGTTTCGACGTTTCGATGTTTTCGTCACTTCGTCCTTGTCTCCTGTTTCCGGAGGAGGGGTTCTTTGTTCTCGTCGCGAAACCGTTCTGGGTGTGGATTTTCTCCTGGCCCGTTTACGGTGTGTCGGTTGCCGAGCAAGTGGGTCAAGCAAGGCGGCTTGGAAGGGTGCTGTCGCGGGCGGTCGCAAGTGCCGTGGAGAGGCTCGTTTGCCTTTGTCGTCGAGGCTCGCGTGTATGCAAACACTTCGTGCAGACTGCAGATGTATATGCAGGCTTGTCGGTCGGGGGGTCGATCTGCCCTTTTGCCCTTTTTTGTGTGGTATAGATTAAAATTCGTCCGGGGGGGTTTCCCTCAAAGGGCGCGCCGACACAATGGACAGAGGAAGTCAAAGGCGGTTGTTCCCAGAGATACGCTGCCGAGGCGGGAAAACAAAGGGCGGCTGCTGCAGGGCTGCACGAGGCGAGTCGGGTGGGGGGAGGGAGGCGACGAAAAGAAGGGGGAGAGAAGACTCGGCGGCTCGATGCCAATATATGGACGGGATATGGGGATATGGGATATGTGAGGAGAGGCCGACAAAAACGGCAGGAAGGGGAAATTGAGCGGATGGGGTTGTGGTTGCTGGAAGTTTGGGAAAGAAAGAGCACCAACGAGCGAGCGAGCGAGAAGCGAGGAGGGGTGGCTGCTGCTTTTTTGGTTGCTCAGTGGCTAGTGCGGGATTGGGTTTTGCAGGGGAAGCGCGCTATAGTGGGGCAGGTGCGCAGCACAGGCAAGCTGAAAGGGCTGAGAAGGACTGGGAAGGAGCCATTGACGGCGACATTCGCGGCCTACACCAGCGAGGAAGGAGGAAGGTGCTATCGAGCTGTTCAACTGCTTTAGGACGACATTGGACGGAAAGACGAAAATATATGCAGTCTGGTAGATAGATAGAGCAAAACAACCGGGTCAACTCGTTTCGCTGGGTTGGATTTGCTGGATGGCGATGCGCTGGCAAGACAAGGCCAGGCCAATTTGGCGACTGACGTCCGTTGGTTCGCTATCATCGACCGGGTCGATATATGCGCATAACTGCAACCTTGGCCATATTTGCTCGCTTTGAACACGGGAAAGCATCAAAGTGCATCGAAAGATGTTGAAAGAATCAAATTTGCTTCTCTACTCTGCTGGAACATCGTACAAGAAAATACAGCGCCCGTTGACGTTTACCCTGAACCAGTGCCCAATTACCAAAGATATAGCCGCGTGATAGGAAAAAAAAGAAGAAAAAGAAGATAAAGAAATATAGCAAGTGAAAAAGACACACGTTCTGGCAGGCCTTCCTCTCTCCATCGCTCGAATCTACATCGCCCACCTCTTTCAGCCTTTATCAAGTCCGTGCTGCTCACTTCACGACAGTCCACCCCCCAGTCCCGTCTAGCTGATGAAGCACAGGCAGCCCAGGCCCAGGTAAAAGACAAACAGCGGGTAGACGGCAATGCCGACGCGGTTCTTGACGACGCCGCTGCCGCCCAGGATGCTCACGCCCGCCGCCATGGCCCATGCCACCAGCACCAGGTACACGGGGATGCGCGCCACCGTCGGCAGGTGCAGCGCCGATAGCAGCGCCGCGAGCACCAGCGGGAACAGCGTGTAGCCGATGATGCACACGCTCTGCGCAAACGAAATGTTGCCGCCCAGCAGCTTGATCTGCAGCGTCACGACGGCCTCGCCGATCCACACCATGGCGAACACGCCCGAGAACACAAGGTCGCGCTGCTGCTCGCGCGCGTTGAAGCTCAGGAGCATGCTCAGCAACAGACAAAACACGAGCGGGCCCCACAGGTCCCAGTCGCGCAGACCGGGCGTCATGTTGCTCTGGCGCAGCAGGGCCTCGGTGTCGAGCACGCGGCCGGCGAGGCCGGCCAGCTCGTCGCGCGTGCCGGCGAGGCCTGCATTGCGCAGCGTCGCGTACGCACCACGGAGGCCGCCACCGCCACTGCCGTTGCCATCGGCGTCAAACATGGAGCCGCCAAAGAGGTACCGGGGGTACAGGACCTCGCGCATCTTGGCCCAGACGGCCAGCAGGTCGCGCCGCAGCGTGGCCCAGACGGTCTCGTCGATGGTGTTGGTGGGTGCGGAGCGGTCCTCGCCGGGGATTCGGGACGTCAGGTAGTTTTCGCTGATGGAGCGGCCAAAGCCGCCGGAGCCGCCGGAGCCACCGCCGCCACCGCTGCTGCTGGGGCCTGCTGTTGAGGAGGAGCCGATGTTGCCCCGGAGGGGAGCTCGTGAGGAGGACGCCTCGGGCGCCAAGGGGTCGTCAAGGTCATCGAGATCGGCTGCGTGTAGGGGCATTGTGTTAGAAAGAGGGATGACCAGAAAACTGAGGACAATGGGAAGGAAGAGGTCACATACCATCGTCCGGGTCGATGAGGTCGTCGTCGTCGATTTGCGGCGCTGGGCCGTAGTCTTTGCGGTTGACAGACGCCATCTCGCGCAGTCACTCGTGTGCTAGGTAAGGGTAAGAAAACCGTGATGTCGAGACAAACGATTGTAGACGTATCGCGGGGGTGGCTGCTGGCGATGTGCGTGGTCGGGAGGTGTGTGGTTCTGATAAAGTGACGATGTGTTGCGAAGATGGAAAAGGGTGAACCTAGGAGGCACAGTTCCACGTTTGCTCCAATAGCCAGCTTGCCCGGTGAATCTTATTGGCCAGGCGCAGGTGCGTTTGGGTGCTGCCGCGTCCGCGTCTGGGCTCCACTATTACAGGGTAGGCCCAAGGTCTAGGTATTGGCGCAGGCACCGACATTTCGGCTGGCACGCTATTTTGCTCTGTAGCTCTATTATCTTGAGCTACGTCGTAAATGCTACGAATAATCCAACAGCCGAGCGAATTTCCTTTCAGGCTGCACGACATTCAAGAGAAATTCAAAATAAAACGATATTCAATTCAGATGAAAAACTATCTAGAAAAGCCTCTGAGCTCACGCCCGAGCCTGGTGGGTATCTTGTCCTGTCGCTATGCTGTGTTTGAGATTGAGAAATGCACCCTGGGTTGTAGTTTCGACCAAAACGACGCACTTTGTGGTGTTGGCTAGGTAGATAAATGGGAATCAAAAGCAGGGAAGGGAAAGCAAGGAAGTAATAACTGGGAGGAAAATGGGAATCGATGTGAATAAATGTGAATAAATAAGGAGTACATGGTGAAAGGGTAGTGTCGTCGGAACGGCGGGAAGAAAGGGAGAAAAAAAAAAGAGAAGTGTGAGAAGCATCAAAACGGACGACGCAGTCCAGACAGCTCGTGGCCCTCATGGATTGCTGCGTTTAGCTCAGCGCCACCCGTAATGGCGATCCTGAGCCGATCCGGTGGTCTTCGGCAGGGGGCTCTGCGCGCCCGGGGATCCGTATGCCGGCGGCTGGCAACCGGCGTCCCTAGAGATAGAGGGAAGTTGGAAGGGTGGGCTAGGCCTAGACGAGCTCGACATGAGGGAAGAGTCGTAGTTTTGAACCTGCTGCTGGTTGTTTCGAGCGTGCTCGGGCTGTCCCATTCGAGGCGTCGCCGCTTCTGGGTGATGAGACACGCCCCAGCCGGAGGTGGCGGACCCCGACCACGTCGACTGGAACCCGCACGAGTTGCTCGCGGCGCTGTTCGTCACCGGATCGAGGGCGTTGTAGCTGGCATTGGTAGGCGCTCGTCTGGTAGTCTGCGCATGCGCACGCGGTTGGTTAGGTTTCGCTGCGATCTCGGCGGCCTTTCCTTTGTCTGGTTTGGAAGAGGTGGCGGTGTTGGCGGTATTGGCGGTGTTGGAGGCATCCTCAACGACCCCGGGTCTGGTGTGCTGTTGGCTCGGCCGTGAGATGGTAGCCGGTCGTGCCTCACCGACCGGCAGGCCCCGGCTATACGCAGCTATGGTTGGGTTGATGCCCACAACGCCCCACGCAAAGACCGCCACATCGCGTATCGAGCCCATGAGGACATCCAGCGGTGGCCCGCCGGCATCCTTCACATTCTCTCGAAGGGGCATGTACTGCGGTAGTAAGGGGGGCCGAAACGTATACAGAGACTCGTGCGGGAAATGTGGCCGGATGGGCTGCTGGCCCCACGGTGCTGCGAAGAGTCCGTCGCCGTAGTCAAAGGCCACCAAAGGAGGATGCGCTGGTGGGATCGGCGGCCGCGCTTTTCTGAGAATGACAACCAGGCCGTCTGACGTGCAGGACACCACAGCTTCCAGTTCGATGGAAGGCAGCCTTGAGTTTGATCCGGAGGATGATCCGGAGGGCGCTGCCTGAGACGCGAGTGGCACAGCTGGCAAAGACACGTGCGCGTCCTCCTCCTCAAGTTTGATGTTGACCGTGTTGCTTCCTTGCATGTCTGTGTCGGCTACTGGGGCCCCGGCATCGGGCATGTCTTCGTCTTCTATCTGGATGATGCTGGTGTTGTTGATGTTGATCGTATCGTCGGCTAGTTCGTCGTCCTCTCTTGGATCCTGGAAGAAAAAACGCAAGTAGGCGATGGAATCGTTGGCTTTTGCGCTCTCCAAGCACTCGATGGCTTCTGATAAACAGCTTTCTTGGATGCACCGGTAGAAGTTTTTGTTTTTGATTTCGTGTGGCCGTAAGCCTAGGACCGTAGCAATGGACGTCGTTGCAAACATGACTGTGAGATTTCGTGTGAAGCGATTCAAAATCAAAGCGGCCCTGGGCTCCCGCTCCATAGGCGGCATTTTGAATTTTGGCGACAGGTGCTCTAGCATATGGTACCGTGGATCGCGTGGTGAGCAGGAGAAGATGCGCCGGATTTGGGGCGCCTCAATGGCTCGTCCTTGACGTGTTAGCAGGCCCTGCAGATATGCGTCAGAGACAAAGTGGAAGGGGGATATCTCACTCTCGCTCTTTGCGTTTCGCCGGTAGATGCTCGTGCAGGCCACCAAAACATCGTGGACAATGGTGAAGCAGCACTCGCAGCCGACCCAGCGGCCATCGCGGGACAAGATGCGGGCATAATGGAGCACGGCCGCCTTGTCCAAGAGCACACCCCGGCTGTGAACAGAGCGTGCAAATGGCACCTCTTCCGGGTGGAAGTAGTCAAAGCATGACTTGCCCTGCACCTCGGCCGGTTGGTAGCCCAAGATGTCGGCGATGGACTCGGAAGCAAAGAGAATGTTGGCATCGGGGCCAAGGTCTTTGTGACAGCGAGAAAAAAACGGTTTGTCAGTACGGCCCGTCATCTATCAGATATATCGGAACGTTCGGTCGGAATGGTATGGACTCACTGTGAATTGTCATAAACGTTTGTTCCATGACCAGGGACGGGAGACGCCGACCTGCGACGTAAAACGCAAAAAAATGAGAGAACGGGAGAATAGGAGAACGAGAGACGGCGGGTGTGTTACTCGTTAGGGCAAAAAACGTCTCAACTCGACGAGACCACGGCCATGCGGCACAAAACGAGAGAGTGAAGAAAGAGTCCCAAATGGGACTGGGGTGAGGAGAGTGTTTGAAGAAACAAGAAACAACACAGAGCAGCTATCTCTCTGGGAAAGAAGAGTGCAGAATGCACGAACGCACAGCCCACAGACGAAACAGTCTTGGGGAAGAAGAAAAGAAATAACCAGTCTCTCTTTTTCGAGAAGACGGGGAGAAGAAGAAGAGAGGGGAACAAGAACTCGAGGCGAGAGAGAGAGAGAGAGAGGGGAACAAGAAGAAAGAGAGGCCCTTGTTTCCAGAGGAATAATAGAACGTGGTCAGAAATGATCGACGGGGCGCCGGCAAGACTAAAGTAGCCCTGCACCATGCGTTGTGAGGAGACTTGCGAGGAGACCTGGACACTTTGCTGCAAGAACCCCTTTTCCGACACAGAAAAAGGCAGAAATAATGCAGAGCTGCGGGGGGGATGACGACCTAGCAGTTGGTGATCAACGGTTGGGTGTCGACGTCCTGCACGGCCGTTGGTTGGAATTTCCCAAGTGGCATGCGAGAGGCGAGGGAAAGGGAAGAAACGACCAGAGTGCAGGGGATGGTTGACAGGGGTCGTGTCGTCGTAGGCCGGGCGAGACGACAAGACCAAGACTGTACTTGTACAATAGACGAAAGACCGGGGGGGGGGGGGGAGAAATATGAGAGGTGAGCGGCGCGTGATGAGTTGCGAGTTGCGAGTTGTGAGGTGTGAGTTGTGAGTTGTGAGTTGTGAGTTGTGAGTGCGATGCCAATTACGCCGAGAAAGCTGTTGCGGCGGCTGGTCGTTCGGTTCGTTTTTTTGTTCGTACGGTTCCTCGTCTGGGGTGTACGAAAGCAGCGTGCACAGAAGACACGACGGACACGACAGACACTTCCACTGCACCGCAAAGACAGCGACTTTGCGCGAGCCGAGACGTAACACAGACCCCGTTGGACGGGACCGGTTACCAGGTCTCGGCCGTTGTAAGACGGGCGGAAGAGAAAGGGAGAGAGCGCGTGAGGCAGGTATGGGAGGAGAGATGGAGGGTGAGGAGGAGGAGGAGGAACAGTGGGAAAAAAGAAGGATGGAGAGGAGACGGGGGCAGCACAAGTAGAAGAATGGAAGAAAATCGAGCGTGGCACAAATGGCCAAAAGAAGAAACAAGAGAGAAACACAAGAGAAACACAAAAACACAAAAACACAAAAGGACAATAGGACAAAAGGACGAAGATGGCTGGTGAAGAAGCCGTTGCAGGCCGACAGGTGTTCTTGTAGCAGCCCCCAATGTGCTGCTCGTGGACTCGTACTCCGTGGTATGGTCCTCCGTGGCCTGGCCTGGCCCCCAATCTTTCGTGTGCTGGTACCGACGTTGCGTTGACGGTGTGTTTGTGTTGCGTTGGCGATGATGGGTTGACTTTGTGGTGTGCGTGTGAGTGTGTGTATGTGTGAGAGTGGGTGTGGGTGGGTGGTGCTGGAGCTGAAATGGCGGAAATGGCTGAAATGGTTGAAATGGTGAGCGTCACTGGTGTGGCCCTGGCGTGAACCGGGCCGGCTGCATGGATAGGTGATTTTCTTGGGGTTCTTTTCTTTTCCTTCCTCCTTCCTTCACTTGTTTGTTCTTCTGGTTTCCTCTTTTGTTTCCTCTTTCCTCTTTCTGCCGGATTTGCTCTTCCCCTTTCCTACAGCTTTCTTGGCGGCGCCTTCCACGCGCTGTGCCGAGACACTTGAGCAAAAGAAGAGGAAAGAGCAAAGGAAGCTTAGAAGATCAGAAGATCAGGAAGGAACAAGGGGTGTGTTGAACGGGGATCAGCCAGCAGGGGGGAGGAGCAGGTGGACGTGTTATGGACAGGCGAGGCGAAGAAAAGAAAAGAAGAACAAAATACACAAGAACTAGCAACGGGAAAGGTTTCACTGCATGGGCTTTCGTGCGGCGGTTTGCTACAGGTGGTCAAACTCTCCAGTCTTCCCAAGAAGCTCAGTTTCAGAAGAACGGAGCAATCAAGGGAAAACAATCGATAAATTGCTCCTTCAGAAAGCACAAGTAGTTGTATCTTACAGAGTACGGAGTATTCGAGAGGAGAGACTGGGGGCGACAAAGACACGCAGGGCCAGGCCTGCAGCAGCCCAAGGAAGAAACGAGTGTTGATAAAGCTAGCGGCACATTTGTATGCTTTAGCGACTTGGCCTAGCGGGAAGGAGCGGGGTGTTTAAGGCAGGCCAGGAGTAGGGAAAGGGGAAAATGGGAAAGGGCGGAGTTGCCAAAAGAAAGGAAAAAAGAAGAAAAAGAAAAAAGGAAAAAGAAACAGAAAAAGGCGAGCACTCCGTGCAAGTAGGGAAAGTGCAGGTCGAGGACGAAGACTAACGCGAGCGGCTAGGGAGAATAGCTGCTGGGATGTCCACGAGAGCTTGTAAGATACTTGTAAGATACTTGTACTCGCTGCAGCTCGTGGATGGCATCTTGTCTTGCCCGTCGCTTCAGGACTCGCCAAAACAAGAGCGTGCCTGTTTTGGGGTTGTCGTGGAAGCCACGAGCAGGAAAAGGAGGAGCGGGTTGCATCTGTATTACTCCGTGAGGTTTCGGAGACAAGGAAAGTCAGCAAGCGTGCATTGTGTTTGCTCGGCGAGCGCGAGCCAACAGCCCTTATTCGTAATAAACAAGTATCTTACAAGTATACATGCATGTATGCAGCCGTACCCGGAAGAGCCATTTGCAATGCACTTGTCAGATGCAGGTATGAGGGCGGTGAGTGATGGGACCGCCGTGGGGGAGGTTGGAGGTCGGGAGGCCGGCAGGAGCGACTTTGAGCAATATCAACTTGTGGAAAGAACCACTCTTAAACAGGGAAGCTGCACATGGGATTCGGGGTATTATTACGCAAGCAGGCAAGTCCACAACTGGGGTAAGAGCCGACGGGACAGAAGAGACAGCGAAAGAAACGACAAGTTGCTCCGCTGACCGACGGCAAGGACGGCCGGCTGGACAGAAGACCGACCGACTTCGCCGGTCGAGTCAATTACACAGCACGTCGTATTACAGCCAAAAGAAAGCAAGATATCCGCCCGCAGAAGCACGAAAAAGGTGCTCACCAGGGCGTTCACCGGGGCGTCAGGAACACACTCTCGACACCAAAATATCGGGAATAGGACACCGGTCGTTCAGAGGCATTACGGAGTACGACGTATCTCTTGCGAATTCGATAGACTGGAGACGAGACTGGAGACTGGGCGAGCCTGAACTTGGAGGTTGCATCCTTTCGGCCCAGGGCAAGGCCAATTTCCAGGGCGGGAGCGCTAGTGTGACAGGAGTGCCGGCCTGCCTGGTTGGGCCATTCCGGGCGTTGGTTGTCTGTTGGTTTGCAGAAAGTCGAAAGTGCCTGCCTCGCCTGCGTTGGGCCGTGGGCACGTTCCTTCCTCCAACCCAGACTGGGCGTTCCCCCACTGGCCGCGCCTTCCTGCGAGCGTTGCAACGAGAGGAGTATGACTGTGTGGTGTGTGCTGAAAAGGAAAGATCCCGCGCAGGTGGTTCGGATGGGCAGGGGTGCCAGGGTTGTAAAAGGTTGCAGGGCGAGCAGGGGTAAGGTTCGAGGGTGCCTCGGTGCGTACTTACCTGTAAAATAAAGTGGTGACGGGAAGACAGCCCCCGCGGCGTCCTGTCCTCCAACCCCAACTAGTTAGGCAGGACCTCTTTCTGCCTTTCTCCTTCCCCGTCTGCACGGCATCGCATCTCGCCAATTCGCCGACCGAAAATTGCTCTCCTCTCCGGATGTCGGCCCACGACAGGTCCATGTCGCCATCACGAACCCAACACGGCCACGACAACACGCAGAGCGCGTCGAAAACGTGCCCAGACATGGCGAGCTGTCCGACGACGGATAGCACGTTTGCCGTGGCCAAGCACAGCGCCACGGGCAAATGCCAGGCTGCGCCGAGCCTTCTGGACTGGTGTGCGGTGTTGTCGTCTGGCTTGGCGCTCCTCGAGACGCCAAGGCATCCAAAAAAACAGGAAAGGCACTCGGCAACACAAAGGGATGTCGGTAGGGTTGTGGGATTTGGAATTTCGGTACGCGTACCTGGCGGCCGGAACGCCCCTGCGGGCCAATGTTGCATTCGGCCCTCCTCCGACCCTTTCACTCTTTCGCCTTTTTACGAAGTACTTCGTACTTTTTCACGTTTTCACGTCTTCACGTTTTTCAGCTGAGCATTCAAAGAGGAAGGAGAGTTGCACTGGAACTGGGCAGCTGCATCCAACATACGAAGCAGAGGCAACAAGAGACAAAGAAACCGAAAATGCGACCAGCGGAATGGGACCTGGGCCCGAGCCGGATGGTTCCCATTCGTCCGTTGTCCGGCGCTGGAGGAGACGAAAGAGATGAACGTATCGATATTGTTGGTGTTCCCTGTCTTCGTCCGTCGCTTTCGCATCGTTTTGGATGCTTGTCTTGGGTCGTATCTTAGCCTTGCATCTTTGCGGTGGGCATCGCCATATCTCTGGAATCTGGTATCTTCGGACCCCCATCTCCTTTATCTTCGTATCGGGGGTGGCGGTTCGAGTCCAGGCGCACGTCAGGTTGCGACGTGCCACTCTCAAACACACCAACGGCGAACGGTGGTGACTTGCCAGAAAAGAACGCCCAGCCATTGCGTGTCGGTTGCGTTGTTGCGTGTGAGTTCTTGTGTGTCTGGCATTACCAAACGAGGGCGGTGTCCGCTGGAACAAGGCGCCACTCAATAGTGCGAAGGGCAGAAGGGCAGCTAGGGGCCGACTGGGCTAGGGCCAATTTTAGGTGGGCGATCATTTTTGTCCTGGCGTTACTTTCACCGTCTAGGGTGGCCCCCCCCGGCAGCACAGGGCCTAGAAAGTGCCAGGGCTGTGGCCGTCTGATTGGCCTTGGGGCGCACGAGGCTAGCACACTAATAAACATGTTCAATAGCACTGCGACGGTAGCGCCATTTGCGAGCCCTTCCTCCTCCCGGTCCGTCTCCATGGCACTTTGTTCATTTTGGGTAAATATTGACGACAGGAGTCTCTGGAAGACTGGTGCTCCATCCGACTGCAAGCACTGCCCAGAGTGATCATACGAGTGGGGAGCACAAACGACAACACAGATGGAGCACGATATATTACCAGAGTCTGGTGATGCATCGTTCTCGACCACTGTTTGCTCTGGACATGGAACTCTCTATTCATGTTCATCTCCCTGTATATCGAGGTACGCAAACGAGCACAGTAGTATGCCGCACCGAGCATGACCGTGTGCATGTCGTAAGTACAGAGCACTTCATTTAACCGGAACGTTCCGTGCTTGGCCTGGCTGGATTTGGTGTCAATGACGATCGCCGCTGCTCATAGGAAGAGGAAGAAAGATGGGACGAACGACCGCCATAGACTCTTCCTGTGATGGTGACCTTACTTGAGATCCTCTCCATTGGTAGCTGGGGGCAGTCCTCTGTTCCGCTCGTCTTGCTCGAGAGCGTCCTTTTTCTTCTTCTCTTCTCGTTAGTGGAAAAGCGTGTCTCACCACAGCTTCCTATGCAGAAGGCACTTCCACCCTATGAAGAGCAGAATACTCGGTGAATAATACGCCGTTGGAAGATACTGCCTTGAGAACAACGAGCCATCAAAGAAGTTCAAGACGATATACGTACTTGTACTCTATCTTGTACCACGCCGCACGCGATAGACTGCGTTCACCTCTCGCTTTCCGACGCGTTTTTTTCAGCCACCGTCCTCGACGCGAAGCCACCCTGAAGCGAGGTCGAAGAGGTGTCTGTGCTCGTACGAGTACTCGCAGTTGTATTCGTACGAGCATTCTAGACCGGAGAACTTGACTTGCACCGACTGGCTCTGCGGTTCTAGGCTTGCATGGGCGTCGCTTGGCATTGGCTTGAGGTGCAGGACAAAAAGACGCGAGAAACAAGGAATAAAAAGATAGAGAAAGGAATAGGCGAGACAACACGAAAAAGAAAGTAGAATGCCCCGCATGCCTACTCCAAAACGGAAGACATGCAGGAGAGACAAGCAGACAAGCAAGGACGAAGACAAAGTCGAAAATGGGCGCGAAACGAGTTGACCACGAAAAGTACACAGCTAAGAACGGGGATTTTGATCCAGTGAAGGATGGGAAATACGCAGGCTACACATGCGTCGAGACACCACAGCCTACCTGTGTATGATTTACTTTCTTTTTCTTCTTCTGCACCTTGCAGCGAGTCTACCACTCTCGTTTCCGTTTCCTTGTATTTCTATATTTGCCCATCTGCATTAACCCCCATTTCGTTCCCCCATTTTGTTGGTTATTGTTGGCTGTTCCCTGTGGTTGTTTCCCCGTTCTTTTGCTCACTTTCTTTTTTCTTGTCTTGTCTTTTCTTTTTCTTTTCTTCTGCCCGTTGTTATCCTGCTCTCTCTTGTCTCTGCACTGCGGAACCGCAATCGCAGGTCCCAGACCCGACTCGGCGTCCTATTTGCTGGCTATTGCTTAACCATCGACCTTTCCGCCGACCCGCATGGCTTGTCAAGACGCAACGGTCACACCCCTTTGGATATTGAAATCAACACCAGGGAGAGAGCCCGTACGCTGATCACAAGGCAGCCTTGCCTGCGAACAGTCTGGCCATCCGAGCTTCCACGCAGATTCAAGGCGTCATTAATGTGCTGGACAGTCCGTCTCCCTTGCGAACTGCATACGAGTATCCGTATATCCTCGACTGACGAGCTGCTTTTGATTTAGGAAAGCTGTCAAGATGCAATGGCTTCCTGGATAATCAGATCACAAACAAATCCAAGAGTAAAATACTCAAACACGGCCATGGGGTACAACACGTAATAGCGACGTAATGCCACTTTGCTGGGCATCCTGGGCCTGGCCTGGCCATTGTTCTGTAGCATTTCCTTCGAGCCTGGTCCCAACTCAACCCTTGCAGCAAATCATTCTCGGCGCTGTCTGTGCTGTGTGTTCTGTTTTCTGTTTTCTGTTCTGAGAAAAGTACCGTAATAATATTGCCTTGGCGCCAGGGCGGGTCTTTACTGGGTCTGTACTGGGTCTTGGGGGGGACCCTAGAGGGGCGCTGGACCCTGACCAAAAATAAGAAGGTCCTGTGTGTTGGGAACAGGGTGACAGCAGACGCTTGCCCCGCCTTTTTCGTGAACGCGGCCATGTATTACGGAGCAATAGCAATTGCAACTTTCCATGCTATTCTCACGCCTGTTTGCTGTCCTGCCTCTTGCTCTCTGCAACTTGGCAGTCGCGACCCATATTCGTCTCATTCGTCTCCTGCGCACCTTCCCAGCTGCTGCCAAAAAAACGCACAACGGCCTGCGACCGCTCCCCCTCCCCCTTCCCCCTTCCAACTGGCCCAAGGCCCACCGCCTATTGCCCAGTCCCATCATTATCCCCAATCCAATAAACGCCAGTGAGGGCGGATCACTCCTTCCCTGTTGAGTCCTTGCCCTTGCTTTTTTCGGGAGACCTGCCGGTGGTGCCTGCCTTTTCAGTTGCAGGGCGGAGGCGGCCCTTCCTTCTGTTGTTGTCCAGAGGAGGAAAGAGGGATAGAGGAAAAGAGCGAAAGAGGGAAACTGCACAACGCAGGGCAGGCACAACGCCATGGCACCAGCACTGCCGTCCGAGTGGGAAATGCCCCGGCTGCGGTACTCTCTCAATTTTGAGGTACGAAGCAGCGCCTTGTGCCACCCCATTCTAAGCCTACGAAGCGGGCCTTGCTCTCCTCCCACGGGCCCTTCTAGCTAACATGATATTCTCACGGTGCAGGATACCAAAAGCAATGCCGACGATGTCAACTCGGACACAGGTAGGATAGTTCCCTTTGACTACTTGTTGGCGATGATTTGACTAACAGAGTACAGAGTTCTTTGATGTCAAGTTCTACCCATACAACCCGCCCGGCAGCAATCCGGTTTTCGCTGCCGTGAGCAAACGACACGTGAGTTTGTCTCATGATATCGCTCTAATCATATCAAAAGACCGTGATAGTATATTTGATGGCGGAACATATGACTGACTCTCTTCAGATATTCGTCTGCCGGCTCATACAGACCAAAGACACAAACCCATGCGAGATCATCCGCGTGATCCGTGATGAAGATGTATGTCGTCGACCAGGACAGCTGATGAAGTGCTCATGAACCACACTGACAGCGACTAGGAGGGCGCCTTGAACTGCTCGTGCACATGGGCACGAGACCCCCAGACAGAGCGGGCGCTGCTCTGTGTTGCTGGCCGCGATGCCAAGGTCAAGGTCTACAATATACGCGACGGCGAGGCTGTGGCGGTATGTATATTCTCACTCTCCATCCAAAGGCATCAAGCCTTACTACAGTTTGCTAACTCTCACGTCTTCCTTTGTGAACAGTCGTTTGTCGGCCATGGAGGAGTATGTATTCAAAAAGCTATATGATATCCATGTTCGCGGCAAAATGAGAACAGACTACTGACACATTTAGGAAATCAACGATCTCGCTACATCACCAACCAACCCGCATCTCATTGTGTCGGCCTCGGACGACACGACGGTCCGCTTATGGAGTCTCGATCCTGTTCACAAAAAGCAGCCCTGCGTGTGCCTTCTTGGCGGCGAAGGCCACTCATGGAACTTGCTGAGTGTGGTGAGTTACTTTGGTCAACGGTCTGGTCCGTTTTGTTTCTCTTGCTGACGGTTTCCCTCCATGTCTCCTCGTCCAGGCTTTCCACGACACAGGTCGCTATGTCATATCGGCAGGGCATGACCAGGTCATCAACCTTGTAAGTGCCGGGCAGGGAACAGAGAACCTTGCCGACCATACAGTCGCATGATACTGACCCTACGCCCAGTGGACACTTCCTGATATCCCAAACGAGCACGTGGAAGTTCCCATCATCGTCCACTTCCCGCACTTTTCAACCTCGGAAATTCACACTGGCCTGATCGACTGTGTTGCCTTTTACGGCGACTTGATCCTCTCGCGCGCCTGCCTCGAAGACGTCATCGTCCTCTGGCGCATCGAGGGCTTCGACTCTACTGCCGAGCCGCCCGCGCCCGAACAGGCCCCGTCCAACCAAGACACCACCAAGGTCACCCGCTCCGCCTTTCACGTGCCGCTGATCACGTCGCCGTCGGCCGTGGCATCATCAGCGGCCAACGCGGCCGCCAGCACGCCCCAGTACACCCGCCTCCTGCAGCTGCACACCCCCGGCTGCGGGCCGCAGTTCTTTATGCGGTTTGGTCTCTTCAACGTCGCCGGGCACCACCCGATACTGGCCTTTTGCAACGCCGCCGCCAAGATTTTCTTTTGGGACTTTACCTGCTTCAGCGCCTACCGGCAGTTTATGACGGCCAACCACCGTCGTGAACGCCAGGGGAACAACAACAGCAACAACAGCAACAACAACAACAACCGGCCGGGCCAGGTGGTCGGCGACGAGGGGCCGGTGCCGCGCCCGCCGTGGATGCGGGTTGTCGTGCCTAGGAAGCGCCCAACCGGAAACGGCGGGAACAACAACACCAGTAACAACACGAACAGCACGGGAGGACGCCGGCTTAGGGACGCCGCCAACGGGCTGGGGCTGCTGGGTGCAGCGAACCGGGACGGCGAGGGCAGCGACCACGAGTCGTCTGTGGTGTCGGGCGCTGTTGGCTCGGGTGCCGCTGGTGCGGGTGCAGCACCAGGCGGTGC
The DNA here is from genome assembly GCA_021396225.1 of Sporothrix inflata. Taxonomy (NCBI): domain Eukaryota; kingdom Fungi; phylum Ascomycota; class Sordariomycetes; order Ophiostomatales; family Ophiostomataceae; genus Sporothrix; species Sporothrix inflata. Next base: position 363,450 of record WNYF01000026.1, read on the forward strand.
CGCATCTGCCGCTACGCCGGTGGCCAGCACCAGCACCAGCACCAGCACCGGTGCCGGTGCCGGCGCCGCGCCCAAAGGCCGAAGCGCCGTCGGTTACCGCATGAGCGACCTGTACAACCAGGAGACGCTCGACGACTGGGACAGCAAGTACAACGCCAACGACCCGCACGTGCTCGTCAAGGCGCACAAGGCCGAGACCACCAAGGGCCTGTCGGCCGTGGGGCGGCAGGCGGCGTGGAGTCCCGAGGGCGAGTGGTGCGTGGTGGTGGGCAGCAACAGCCGGGTGATGATCTTGCAGCGGTGGGCTAACAGCGACACCGCCCACCCTGTGGAGGAAGCCGAGTAGGCTGTGGCAGATGGGGCAGCACGGCGCTTACGACTTGAATGATGGTTTGGGGTGATAGGAGCACAGGATGATTGTTATTTACGAGAATAAAAGCGCATTGAATGTCAAGTTGTGTCTATAAAAACGATTGATGTATTGGGTATCAAAGCGAAACGCAGCAAAATATCAGAAGACCCTCTAGTGCAATCTACTATTGACTCCGGAAAGGAAGAGACGTAAAGGTTGGTCGACTTATGCTATGGTCTGCCGTATCCTCTTCCTCGTCGCTGCTGCTGTAGTTGTTGTGGGAGCCGTCACCACGGCCATTACCACGCGCTAGCTTTTGAATGTACGCATCCACCACCGTGTCCGGCACGCCGCCGCGTTTGTGGTGCCGGCCCGACTGGATGTCTCGATCGACCTCCAGCAGCCGCGCAAAGCGGGCACGCGCGCGAGATCGCTCCTGGGCGCGCACCCGCTCGCCCTCCTGCGTCTCCGGCTGCGTCCGCGGCGGCGTGACAATGGCCAGGTCGCCCATGTAGAGCGCCACCATGCCGCGCAGCCGCAGTATCTCAGGGCTCGTGGCATAGGGCGGTCCGGCCATGACGGCGTCCATGCGGCGGGCCAAGTTGCGGAGCTGCTCGAGCGCAGAGTGGCGGATGTCTTCGCGGGCGAGCCGGTCGGGATGGTTTCGCCGCCGCCGGCGACGCCGGTTGCTGTCGTCGCTGTCGTCACTGTCCGCGTCCTGATCGTTGCTGTAGTGGTCGGAGTCGGAGTCGGAGTCGGAGTCGTGCTCACCCCCCGAGCTACTGTCATCCTCGCTGTGGTTCGCGTGCATCTTTGCCTTCTCTCTTTTCTTCTTCTCTCTCTGTTTTGCCTTGACGTCTAGACGCTCCGTCGCTAGCTGTGCCTCCGCGTGGATGTTGTACAGCTCGGTGCCCGCCATGGCCGGCCAAAATGTCAGCGCGTTCACGGACCGCGGAAACAGCCGGTTGTACGGGTGCTGCTGGATCAGGTCCTCGTAAAAGGCGCGCACGCGCGGCAGATTGGCCGCCGAGCCCCAGCGGCGGGGACGGGCCGATGTATTGGAGCTGCCTGGCCCCTTTTCGTCCTCCCCCTCCCGCATGAGCAGCTCGGCGCCCATGGCCCACAGATAGTTCTTCCGCAGGTCCACGCTGTAGCCCTTGACATCGGTGCGCACGAGGAGTCCGAACGCGCGTTTGGCACGGGCGAGCCCAATAGGCGCCGGCAGCCGACCTGCCTCACCCGTGGCCGTCAAAACGCTCGGGATTGTGCCGTGCTCGGCCTCCTGCAGGCCCCGCTGCACAATCGCCGCCAGCACGCCCACATTTTGGTCGTACGCGCGCTGCAAGCGGAGCGCGTTGCGGCGGCGGCGGACCTCACGCCGGCGAAGCTTGCGCTGCTTCACGGCGAGGCGCGCTGCAGTTTCGGATGGGTCGCCGCCGCCATCACCTTCGTCATCTTCCGTAGTATCGTACATACCAGACTCCGAGTGGATCGAGCCATTGTCATTGTCCGAGTCGGTGTCAATGTTGTCGTCGTCGTCGTCATCGTCGGCGCCGAGCCCGAATCCAAATCCGGATCCAAATCCACCATTGTCTTTGCGCGCCTTGGCGATTTCGGCTGCGTCGCCGCCCACGCCGTCGGGCAGTGGCCGATGAGGAAAGCCCTCAACGTAGTCCGTCGGCAGACGGTCCGAGTGGGACAGGCCGGCGACGACCAGCTGCCGCCGTGCAGACGGCCCGTAGCTGTGCGGGTCGATGGCATCGCGCGGCAGATGGGAGACGACGCTGGAGGCCACCGAAGCCGAGCGGGCCGAGCGCTTGCGTTTCCGCAGGTTGGTGAGAGTTGGCGGCTCAATGTAAGACATTGCGTTGGTGGTTGTTCATGGGCTCTCTAAAGGGACTGTAGTGCGGCCATGGTGTGATGCGGTTGTGAATGTGTGCATGCTGTGTTTTGAGGGTTTTGGTGAAGTGACGTTAAAGTGCCCCACTATAAAAGTATGGTTCTTTACAAGTAGGCTTTCACAGCAACTGACAACTAGATATTGCCTACGATGACAATCCAGCTACGATATTCAAAAACATTGTCATGATCATATTGCTTGTAAATGTGAGAAATATTTTGGATTCAGAAAGCACGAAATATATACACAGCCTTCTCTATAGTTGTACACCAACGCTCCCTCTCATACCTCGTCTTTTCATGGACTCGACTCGTCGTTTGAATATAATTGTAGTTATCTTTCGACGGTTGTCCGACGGTTGTTCGACGCTGAATTGTAGATTTTGTATTATTTTTCGGATATTATCACTTTGTCTTCTCGCTTGTCTTCGCCCTGCAGACCCGCCCTCTATGACTTGCGCTCGAAGTACTTCCACTGGCCCTCGGCGGGCTTCTCCTCTAGGCTCTCCCAGCTGTGTTTGTTAGCAAGTAGGTTCCAGATTGGCCATTCTAAAAACCCATAGCCTCCACGGGACACTTACACCTTGGCCTTGATCATCACGTCCGCGAGTCTGGCCTCGCCCTCGGCCACCTGGATGACCTCCTCGATCAGGCCGGCGCCGATCTTGGCCTCGATATCCTCGATCCTAAGAGAGTTAGCACGATGGTTCTTCCCCAATCTCCTTTCCCTGGAAGCTCCACGCTCCACCTAAACGTACTGGTCCGCCGTCAGCTGCGGCTCCGGCTCCCACGTCACCGTCACGGCCTCCTCGAGCGATCTCCGCGTCGCCGATAGCGCCTGGTCCGCGCGCTCCTCCAGCGTGCGCACACCCTCGCGCTCAGCGCCCTCGTCCCGCTCGCCGTCCCACTCCTTGAGCCGCTGGTCAACGGCGTCCGGCACGTCCTGGATGATAAACGTGCGGCCTCCCTTCTCCACGCGCCACGTCGCCGCGCCGTCAATGCCCAGCCTCGCCACGCTGCCAAAGTGGTCCGGGTTCTCGGCCACCGTCTTCTGTGCCCGTGCCAGCCACGCGTCGTAGCCCTCGGGCTTCACGCCCTGCACAATGGCCAGCCGGTGCTTGGTGATGGCCTCGACCGACTGGCGGTACACCGACTGCTCGGGCACCGCCTGCAGCTTCTCGAGCGTCGTCGAGTATAGGAACAGCAGCGTTGACCGTGGCGTGTCGTGAGTGTAGAGGCCGGCGAGACCCGTCTGGGCGCCGTTCTGGAAGTACCGGGCCGGCTTGACGCCGGCCAGCAGGCGGAGGGATGTGCGCATTGTGGTTCGGTGTGGAGGTATAAGGTTGGGTTTACTCGGTCGTCTGCGCTTCGTCGTCCAATGCGGGGTCCAATTGACCTTGTGTCGACTCGGGGGATGGGTGGTCGTTCGGTTGACTGGGGAGGATTTGAGCTCAATTGTGGCCGCGGACCCGGAAAACGGTAGAGCAGCGGAAAGAATTAGCGTTTTCGTAATTCCCGTCACGTGGTTGGCTGCGTTCGGTGAAATGATGACTAATTAGCCCCACAACGCGCACACTCTCAACGTTCAACCTCAACCTCAACCTCACTCTAACAGTACTCCGTATTGAAGGCCAAAACAATTTTACAATTAACGTTGATGCTATGCAAATCCTCTATGAAAACACGCTTTTCGCCTCCGAACCCTAATCCAGCTTGATACTCCGGATCAGGCCCGTGCTGATACCCGTGCGCTCGCCCTGGTAGTTGTCGCGGTCGACCGGCTTGTAGACGGCGCGCATGCTGGCCAGCTGCTTCTTCTTCTTTTCGAACTTGACGCGCTTCTTGACACGCGGGTTGTTCTTCTTCTCCTTGAGCGTCTTGTGGCTCAGGCCCTTGTTCTTCTCAATCTCCCATGTCAGCTGCCGCCGGCCGTCCTTGTCGAGCGACGTCTCGGCCAGCACGCGATCGAGCTTGCCGGCCTCGATGGCCGCCTTGCGCGCCGCCTTGACGTCCATCTTGGCATCGTGTGCCTTGACAACGCTGTCGTAGTACGCGAGGCTGGCCTCCTTGTCGCCCTCGTCCTCGCCGCCATCGCTCCCTTCGTCGTCGTCGCTCCCACCAAGCTCCTCGCCGGGCTGGATCGAGGCCTGGCCGCGACGAGCAGCAGCGGCCTCGAGGCGCGCCTGGCGGTCGCGGAAGCGTTCACGGTACGGGATATCGGCGTCGCCACCGGCCTGGCCGCTGGCGCCCGTCCGCAGGTTCGACTTCTGCATGATCTGGGACGTGTAGTAGCCAAGCGACTTCTTGCGCTTGAGCTTCTCCTCGGCCGTCCGAGCGTCCAGGGCCTCCTCTTCACCCAGGTCGGAGAGATCGTCGTTGCTGTCGTCACCGCCGTTGGCACGCGACGCAGCCGCAGCTGCCTTCTTCGCCTTCTTGGGCTTCTTGGTCAGAAGCTCCGACAGGTCAGCCATAGAGTCCTCGAGCTCTTGCGACACGGCACCCGCACGCTTGTCCTTCTTCTGCTTCTTGGCCGCCGCGGCCTTATCGCTATCCGAAGTCTTCTTGGTCTTCTTCTTGGTCTTGTCCGCCTTGGTCGTCTTTGCTGCTGCTGCTGCTGCCGCCAGTTCTTGTGCCGCCTTCGCCTCGATCGCCTTCTCCACCGCCAGCGCCGCGGTCGCAGCCGCCTTCTTGGCCTTGGCCGCCCGCCGCGCCTGCAGCTTCTTCACGCGCTCCCAGGTCTCGCGCGTGTCAACCAGGTACTGCATGACCTCGTGGTCGTGCAGCTCGTCGGCGTCCATAATGTAGCGGTTGCCGCCCGGGTTGTCGCGCGACGGCGACATGAACAGCGACAGGTACATGCAGATCGTGGCCACGTAGCACGACAGCGCGCGGAACTGCACGACCTCGAGCGACTCGCTGGGCTTGCCCTCGGCCAGCGCCTTGTACTCGTTCATCAGCGGCTCCAGCTCAACAAAGTCGTCGCACAGCGGGTCGAACTCGGGGTAGTAGTCCTTGAGGAAGTTGGTCTTTTCGTCGGGCGTCATCGAGTCGATCTCCTCCTTGTTCGTCTTGGTCGTCAGCGTCACCGTGCGGCCGTCGCCTGCGGTGGCTGCGGCTGCCGCTGATGAAGTGTCTGCCTTCTTCTCGGTCCAATCGTCCATGTCGAAAAAGTCCTCCGCCTTCATGCGCGACAGCTGCTTCTTCTGCAGCCGCCGTGCCTCGGCCTCCTCCTCGAGCGCATTGGCCTCGGTCTCGATCGTCTCGCCGTCGTAGTACTCCTCCTTGGAGGTGCCCCACCAGCCCTGGTCGCCGTCCTCGTCGCCGCCGGCCTTCTTGGGGGCGCCCTCGTCGTCGTCATCGTCATCGCTGTTGTTTGCCACTGCGGCCGCTGCTTTTGTCTTCTTGGCTGCGGCCTTTTTGGCCTTCTTCTTCTGCTTCCGCCGGTCGCTGTGGTCTTGGGCCGGTTCGTTGTCCGAGTCGTCCGGGTCCGCGCCGAGCACCTCGTCGTCCGAGAGCTCTAGGAACGCGTCCTCCTGCTGCTCCCGCCGCTGGCGCTTGGTGCCCTGCTCGTCGGCCAGCAGGATCTTGTCCTTGTCGAGAAAGTACTCCTCCTGCTCGTCGGCAATGTCTTCGTACGTCGTGATGGGGCCGAGCCGCGCATCTTTCGAGTCGTAGTCTCTGGGGCCCGAGGGCTCTTCAGCCACGCGGCTGGCCTTTCTTTTCTTTGCCATTGCGAAATGTGGTGAGGTTGTGGGAGGGTGGAAAGAGGAAAGAGCGTCAACAAGAGGTAAAGGTCGTTGACGGCAGGCGCAAACGACGAGATTTCGCTGGTCGATTTTACAAGAGGCAAGTAACTTTTTTCTGCCCGATAAGAAAATTATTTCGCCTTATCGATCGGCCCCATAAAAGATGAAGGCTGCTGGGCTGATATTAGCAGAAACGGTCAAATGGGCGAAAGGGTGGGCCCGTCAGCTGATCTGTACGCGAACAAATCAGGGGAACAGAGCCTTGGCAGCCGCGCGAGCAGCCTCGACTTAGCGCATCGTCCACTACACACGCCTGAACATCCCCTAAATTGCACTGCAGTCCACTGTAACAGAGCACTATCGTCACAATAAGATACGATATGGAATCACTGGCCAGATCGACCACCCAACACGCGTCAAGACATGGGCTTCTTTGTGCCTCAATTGGACCTTGACAAGGCTCGACCAGGCAATGCCTGGGATGCACGTTCTGGTGTCGCATTTCTCACCCGTTCTGTGCGCTTTTGGCCAGTGGTATTCCTCACCAGGAGCTGTCTCTGCTTACGGTCCCACTTTTAATTACACCTGAAGGATCGTTCTTTCCTGCTGTCTGGCGTCCTGCCGTTGCTGCTCATCAGGGGCCATGAGAGACGTCAACCTCTGAGGTCTTCTCACGGAAAACTCAAAAGCGTTCAACCCCCCTTTACCATACATATCCCGCTTTAAATCGACACAAACGTATACAAAACACGACATGCCCAGTGTCGCCAGCTCCTCGATTGCTTTTACATCCGCAGGCATTGTCGGAGCTTCTCTGCTAGCCGCTGCAACCATGGGCTTGTTCGGTGGGAACCAGATGCCGGTCGACGGCAAGGTGAGCTCCGATTTTGGGCAGAGACACATTTAGATGCGGTGTCTGTGCTAACAGTCGACTCTTCAGACCGTCTTGATCACGGGCGCCTCCGAGGGCATGGGCCGTTCGGCCGCTCGGCTGCTGGCCGCCCAGGGCGCCAACGTCATTGTCGTGGCCCGGAACGTCGACCGGCTGACCGAGACCGTCGCCGAGATCAAGGTAGGCAGTCCCATCTAAAGGAAGAGCTGTGGCTTGGGGGGCGTATTTATCTCTGCCGTACTGACGTTTGCAGGCCGCCGCCAAATCCAGCACCCAGCGCTTCCACTTTATCGCGGCCGACGTCGCCGTGCCCAACTACGCGCCGGCCGTCATCGCCGACGCCCTCGCCTGGAACGGCGACAGGCCCATTGACATTGTTTGGTGCGTCGCCGGCATGTCCACGCCCATGCTGTGGGCCGAGGAGTCCACCGACGTCGCCGTGGGTGCCAGCCGCCGCAGCATGGACGTCAATTACTGGGGCGCCGCCGAGATGGCCCACGCCATCCTGCGCGAGTGGCTGCGGCCCGAGGCCGGGCCGTACAAGGAGCCGCGTCACCTCATCTTCACGGCCTCCGTGCTCGCTCTTTACCCCGTCGCCGGCTATGCTACCTACACGCCGACCAAGTGGGCTCTGCGCGGCCTCGCCGACACCTTGACGCAAGAAGTCATGCTCTACGAGCAGACGAACCCCGTACGCGTGTCCATGGTCTTTCCGGGCACAATCCTGAGCCCCGGCTTCGAGCGCGAGACCAAGACGAAGCCCGACGTGACGATCCACCTAGAGAAGGACGACCCGCAGTTCACGCCGGACGAGGTGGCCTCCAAGGCGATCAAGGGCCTGCAGCGCGGCGACCACTTTGTGACGGTGTCGACGCTGGGCGACGTGATGCGATGGAGCGTGCTGGGTGGCGCGCCGCGCAACAACTGGATACTGGACACGCTGGGCGCGTACCTGATGGCCTTTATCATGTACTTTATCCTCTGGTGGTTCCACGGCGAGATCAAGACGTGGGGCAAGAAGAACGGCCACCCGGCGACCTACAAGAAGAAGATATAGGTGTTGGGGATAATGTATCGGTTCGCATGTCGTTTTTCTTCTAATAGCTCTTCCTTTATTTTGTCGTAATTTCTAGCTGGCTATGTAATATATTCCAAAGATGGAGGGGAAAATCCAAAACAAACAATGTCTTTTAATGGCTTGATGCAATGCAAAAATCAAATTTCAAATGTGTCTTTATATGCATGGGTATAAATAAGAGATGTGGCCCTCTACACCTGCTTGCTCTGCACGCCTACACACCCTTCCACTTGCCAAACTGCAGCCACTTGCGGTACAGGTCCTTGAAGAGCGCGCGTCCGCTGGCATCCACAGCGTCGTTGAGCAGCCGCCGCGTCTCGTCGGGCGTGATAGCCAGCACCGAAAAGAGGCCCGGCTCGAGCGCCTCGCGCACGCTACGCGACAGGACGGCGCCGTCGATCTGCAGCTTGATATACGTCATCAGCACCAGGTACATGTGTTGGCCGGCCGAGCGCTTGGCCGCGTCCGTTGCCGAATGGAGCGGTGCGGCTGGGGTGCCCGCACCGCCTTTACGCGACGTCATCATCGTCACAGCCGCTGTCGACGGCTCGCAGATCAGCTCCAGCAGGCGGGAGAACCTCTTGGCTTGCGGCGCCCAGGAAGCAACCGAACCAGTACTGGTGTTGTTGCTGCTGTTGCTGGACTTCTGCTTCAGCTCGTCCTGGTGTCCGGCCGCTAGACGTGCCAGAAGCGCTTGCAGGGTGCCGACGAGCAGATGGAACCGGCCCTCAAGCCGCACGCGGTGGCGCTTGAGGACCGCCTCCACGAGCTGGCATGCGCCGTTGTACGCCGCGGGCGAGGACCGCACGGCGTCGTTGTTGGCGCCCTTCAAGCTCACCACGGACGCTGCAGCGCTCAGCGTCGTATCGATGTTCCACTGGCCCATGGCCCCTGCGGCCTTGTCGTCGACTAGAAGCGTCCGAATGGTCTGGGCGAGCAGCTTGCACTCCGTGGCGCTGCGTGCGTGTGACAGTCTCTGGGCCAGCTTGCTGTGGATGACGCCAAAATGGAAGCCATCGGCAGTCTTGGCCGTGGCAGCGCCGGGGGTCTCAAAAAGCCGGACGAGCAGGTACTGTATCGCGAGGAGCTGGCCGACCGTCGACGACGATGTCCCTTCCTCCTTTGTGTCGAGCGCGCCGATCAGCTCCTCCGTATAAGAAAGCAGCGCGTCTTGGCCGTAGTCGGCCGTCTCACCGGCGAGGTAGTCCCGGAGCAGGTCGCCGTCTAGAAGCACCGATGCAGCGGTGGCAGCCGTCGTGCTAATGACTGTGGCCTCACTCTCACCGTCCAAGAACAAGCCCTGGAAAAGAACGTCACGGGTCGGCCGGTTCTCCTGGCCACGCGTGTACCGCGCAATGAGCGCCTTCCACTTCCAGCCAATCTTCTGGCGCTCGGAACAGAGGGCATCCGCCGCTTTCTTGGCTTTCTTGACCAGGGAGCCGAACTTCTTCTGCTGAACAAGCTGCGGCTGGATGTCGTCGGCCATGGCGGCGTCAAAAGTGAGCAGCAGCTGCAGAGGAAGGTAACTAGCACGGTTGGTGGCATCCTCTGTCCCGGACATGTCCACGTCCTCATCCTTGTCCTCCAGCTGGCCAAGAAGCTGCTTCATAACAAGCGACGCGAGCTTCTCTTTGGCCTCTAGAAGTTGCGCAGATTCGACAGCCGAGGTATCCTTGAGCGCCACGAGCTTGGCGCCGTAGAGAATGAGCTGGAGGTTGACGGGGATCGATTTGGGGATGGCACAGTCGTCCTTCCTGGCTGGCGACTTGATAACGGCCTTGGCCACCTGCTGGAAGCGGTCGTAGACGCCGAGTGCCGACTCAGCGGCCACGGATTCGACAGTTGCATAGACGGTCTCGCCTAGGTAGACAAGACGGTCGAATTCCACGTCACCAAAGGCACGCTCCCGTGTGACCTTGGACAGGAGATCAAGAACCAGGACGACCTCCTCTACAGTCAAGGACGCAGCCGTCTTGCTAGACGTGGGCCGCGAAGGCAGCAGGGTAGCCACGATCCGCTCGCGCTGGGAGCGCGAGAGTAGGTGCGAAGGGGTCTGCAGGAGCGTCAGGGAAGCGTCCTGCAGGCCGAGGCGCTGCTTGCCAGCCGCCTCCTCGAGACGCTTGACCTGCGCCTCGGCGATATTGCTCGTAATCTTCTGATTCTGCAGGTTCGTGACATTGCTGTAGACCAGCGTCGACAGCGTGTTAGCCGCCAGCGTGGCACCGCTCTGAACGCTCAGGCTAGACTGCCACGCCAACAGGGCGTCGAGGAATGTCGACGGCTCGTCGCTGCTCTTGGCCATTTCACTAGGACGGGGGTTAGTAAATGTTACTCTGAAAAAGACATAATCAGGACGAGAAGGGGTACCTACTCAATGAACCGCGATGAACCACAAAGCATCCACGTCAAGTACGTGGCTGCAGCAGCTGTCTTTGTATCGAAGAAGCCGCCAAACGACCTGGCCGTCTCGTTGTCTGCCATCGTCTGCCGGGCCACCTCTTGCAGCAGCTCCGTCTGGCTTTGGTTGTCCTTCACTAGGGCTGACAGCTCGTCCTGGAAACGTCCAAAAAAGGCCCACATCGTCTCGCGTGCCTCCTGCTCGTCCTTTTCGCCAAACTTGAGGGCCATCCACAGCGAGAAGTTGCCGACAAAGGCCTCGAACTTGTCCTCGCTCAGCACAGACGAGTTCTTCTTTTTGCCGCTGCCGCCCGTCGAAAGGCTCTTCAGGGAGGCCTTGACCGTCGTCCAGATGCGCTCGGCGTCCGCGAAGCCCACCCATGCGAGAGTCCGGCGGGTGAGGCGCCACTGGATGGCGAGAATCTCGGGTGCCAGCTTCGAGGAGAGGTCGAGGCCCAGTATGCTGTCGAGCACCTTTGTCTGAACGGCGTCTTCAAACTCCTCACTACGGACACCAGCGCTGAGGGCATCGAAGATGACGAGCGACGCAACAGTTTGTGCGGTCGCCGTCTCCTTGTCGTCATTGTTGGACGGCTTCTCAACCTGGGCAATCATCGCAAGCAGCTGCTCTTTGGACAGGGAGGTCTGCACAGTCTCGGCCACAGCCGCCCGGAGGTCCTTTCCCAGCCAGGCGTTTTGTGCTGCTTGCGGCGCACTGCTGACGAGGCTGCCACCTAGGGCGACAATTCCGGCATACCAGCGAGTGACGAACCCGGCGAGGTTGCGGCTGCTTGAAAACCCTTGGGCTAGCGAGATCAAAAAGGAGGAGGCAAACTGTGCGTCAGCCGGGGTCTGGGGTGCGGTCGACGGGGCGCTCAGCTGCTCGAGAGCGGTGTTGAGTAAACTGGCGCCTTTCTCTGCGAGGAGGAAAGCATCAGCATCACAGCGCGCAATGGATGCGAGCAGTCTCCAGTCGGTTGTTGTCGGCGTTGCCGACTGGCCGTTTTGGAGTGCACATTTTTGGCACACCTGCTGAAGGCTCTCAATGGACGGCGCCATGCTGTGCTGGGCCGCCATATCGAGGAGGCCAGCCAGAGCCGTGTTTTTGGCCTCTGCAGACAGAATGCCGGTGACCATGAGCGGCTCCCGGATCGTCTCAAAGACCGTCTGCAGCCAGAGCTCGTTGTCCTTGCTGCTCGTGCCGCTCCCGGCCAGGAGCCGTGGTGCCTTGAGCGCCAGGTAGAAGAAGGTGGCAGCCCGCACGACGTAGTCGTCAGCCTCGGCCTTGGCGGCGGAGTTGGACGTCGCAATCGAGAGAGCGTTGACGTCCTTGAGGTTCAAAAACAGCGACCGGGCCGCGAGCACCAGGTTGTTAGTGAAGAAGCGCTGGAGCCCGACGGACCAGCGGCGTTGAAGCTCCGGGTCAAGGAGATGCGCGGATCCGGCAGTGGATGGGACGATATCCAGCAGGCTGCCGAGCATTGTGAGGCCATCCAAAGACAGGCGGCCGGCAACGTCAAAGGCGTCGTTCGGGCCCTGGAGACGCAGCTCCCACAGGGTCGAGAAAGTAGAAATCCACGATGCCTGGCCATCCAGGGGAGTTGGTGTGTTAGATTTGACGTTGTCGTCGTCAGAGTCACGCCCGCCGGCGTCAAGGCCTCCCTCAGTGGTCAGGGCCAGCCGGCATGTCTTCAAGAGCGGCTCGAGTAGAATGTTGGCGTCGGACGCGGGGATGCTGAAAAAGGACTTGATGTGCTCGGCGCCCATGTGGTCGTACGGTGACGAGGTAGAGCCGACACTGGCTGCCTTGCTGTCGTGACCGTCGTCGAGACGGGCCAAGAGCACACGCAGAGCCTCAAAGAGAGCGCCAGCCGAGACCACGCAGTACTGCGGTTCCCGCAGCGAGGCTAGGTCGAACTGGGCATCCTGCTGCCGCTTCCGCTTGAGCGAGTTCTGGGTGGCTGCCGCCGTTGTTGAGGGAGTGGCCAGGTCCTTTGCGGTCTGCTGCAGAACGGCGACAAAGCGGCGATCGGCGAGCGACTTGGCCAGCGAGAAGAGCGGGATGCGGCCAAAGATGCACGCCAGGATGCGCCATGTGAGCGGCCAACGGCGGAGTGTCTCGGTCTCAGGGCTGACGGGGCCAGAGCCAGCAGCGTGCATATTCTTGAGGAGCCACCGGAGGGCCACCTCTTCAGAGGCATGAAAGCGGCCGGCGCCGGATGTGGAGGCGGACGTGGCGGCCAGGGCATCCCACAGCCGCTGGAGCTTGGAGACCACCGTCTCGGGCCCGCTCTGGTCCAGAGACCGGGCAGCCTTGAGAAGAGCCGCCTCAGCCATGGCAGTCGTTTGTGGGTAGAGAGGGTCGTCGAAGTCGTCGAGGAGATAGGAGAAAGGAGGAGGAGGAGAGTGAAGTGTGTGAACTATCACGACTCTATTCCATGGGAGAAACGTTGCTGATGGGGCCCCAATTCGCACCCGAAAAACTCAAAGTCAACAACTTTAGTCAAGCTGCAGGTCAGCCGGCTTCGTTTTCGAAATATCGTATGAATTAGGGTTGTGGTTTGACAGCACCATTTGAAGTTGAAATTTCTATGGTGAGTTATCCACTGTAGTTCTTCGCTCTCATCGCTCCTTCTTGATATCAGAAAAAAAAGTTATGCCAAAGGAATTCTGCCGGTTTTGGTCCTACACGGTCGCCCAAGCTAGTACCTGCACCTCGTCTCACCGCCTTTGGGCCAGCTTTGCACCTTCCCTGCTTCCCTCCTTCCCCCTGGCATGGATGGTGCTTTCCCGCTGCCGCACCTGCATTTTTGGCGCAATTGGGCCCCATTCGCTTCCTGCAAAAATTGTTAGCCGGTTTGGTCCGCGTCTGCGCGGAAAACACGAAATATCGCCCTGCCCTTTGGTTAGCGGCTCCCTGTCCCCCGTGTCGCAAACAGCTTCATCTGCATCTCGTCACTTTTCTTCATTGGCGTCCATCGCAACCACATCACACCACCACCTTCATCAGCATCCATTGCGAAAGCGATTGCATCCACGTTTGTTTGCCCCCACCGAATTGATCCCCCCAGAGCTTCTTAGGAGTCCTGCTAACCTCATTTGCTGGCTTATCTTGCAGCGCTTCCTTTTCTTTTCACGACATCGAATCCATCGATTCCCGTCTCGACGTCCTCGACGACTTCCCACTCTTACATCACCCCCCTTCCTCCGCACATCATGTCCGACGCATCGGCTCCGGCCCCATCACAGCGGGTGGCCGCGCGCCCCGTCAGCGAGGCGCTGCTGAACGAGAAGGTGGGAACGACCCACGACCTGGTGGTGATTAAAGCTTAGGTGTGCTCCTTTCTTTCTTACTAACTTCCTCTCCAGTGGGACCACTGCCTGTCCAACCTGGTGATTAAGTCGGGCCTTGGTCTCGGCTTCGGCGTGGTGTTCTCGGTGCTGCTGTTCAAGCGGCGAGCGTGGCCGGCGGTGGTTGGCCTGGGCTTCGGCGCAGGCCGGGCGTACGAGGAGTGCAACTGGACGCTGAAGCAGGCGGCCAAGGACATCCGGACGCAGGCATAGGGGGATGTGGCGGAGCGGTGGGAGAATGCAATGGGCGGGAGGGTTTTGAGAGAGAGAAAAAGATGCTTTGCGGAGCTCGAAGCAGAGAGTTGCTCTGAATGTAAACCAGCGAGGAGGAGTGCCGTGTCCAGCACGTTGGTGCGGGAGGAGGAAGGCAGTGGCATGATGACCGTCGACGGACAGGTTGTGTCACTCTCTATCTCTTCCGAGGACACTGCTCTCTTCTCTCGATTGTACAAGCCTACCCTCTGTATCATTTAATATTTTTGTCACATTTTATTTGTCTTATTTAGCTATACAGGAGAAGGACGGAACAGAATAGAAGGCGCAGTTCGAGTACTATAAAGGAAGAAGGTTCATGAAGAGGATGATATATGTAAATATTATGACTACATGTTTTGGTAAGAGGCCGTTGCCGGGACTCTTTCACGTGAACGCCTGCCCGATCCAGGGCATGACAGCCAGATCCAAGGTGCTTTTATATCCAGAGCACTGATACCCAGCTCTTTTATCCAAGGGATATCCAAGAAGATATTCAAAAAAGAAAAGAAGAGAAAAAAAGCACAGAAAAAGAAAGATGCAAGAGATAGAAGAAGATAGCAGTAAGACCACTGGCAACGCATAACCAAAGCACCTTCACACAACAACGCACGCTCACATGATCGTACAGCAGTTCTTGAGCAACCGCGGCAAGCACTTGACCACGGCCTGCTCGATCTGCTGCTCGATCTGGTCGTTGTTGTTGTTGCTCTGGCCGCCCTGGTGCTGCTGCTGGTACTGCGGTTGCTGCTGGTACTGCGGTTGCTGCTGGTACTGCTGGTGCTGCTGTTGCTGGTACTGGCCGCCGTGCGCCGCACCGGCGTAGCTGTTCTGCGGCTGGCCCGGGTAGCCACCACCACCACCATGGTACCCGCCCAGGTGGCCCGCCGGCTGCTGCGGCAGCGGCGGTGGCGCGCCGTGCACGGCGCCGCCCTGCAGGTTCACGTAGATGCGGCCCTCGTTCTCCTCAGTGGCAAACTGGAGGCCTTGCTCGCGGCACAGCGTCTCGACAGCCGGCTTGATCTTCTGGACGTGGTTGACGCTGTGGTTGCCGCGGCCGACAATGACGTGCAGGTGGTTCTGGCCGCTGGCCTGGGCGGCGCGGATGCGGTCGGTCAGAATGCGCTCGGCCTCCTCGACGAACTGGCCGTGCAGGTCAATGGTGTCGGCGGCGACGCGGCCGACGGCGTTGTTTTCCCGAAAGATGTAATCCGAAGCCTGGCGGTTGAACTTGTCCATTTGGGCGGCGTGCTTCTTGCCCTCTTCCGACAGGGCCTTGGCGCCGGCGCCGTCGCCCTTTTGGTAGGCCTGGTGGGAGCGGTCCATGCAGGAGCTGCGCTTGGCGGCCTCCTTGCGGGCGAGGTCGCGGAGACGGTCATACTCGGCCTCGGCGTCGTTGCCGGCGCTGTGGTTGAATGCTGGCGTGTATATGTTAGTAGGGGGCAGAGGACTGTAGAAGAGGACGGAGGTAAGAACGTACACCGCTCGCCGAGCTGGGTCATGGGAATGGCGGAGGAAGCCATGGCGATGTCGGAGGATAGGCGAAGGCTTTACGCGGTGAGCTGTAGCGCGTGGGGGAAGGAAGGCGACGCGTCAATTGCGAAAGGTAAGTACGATGGACAGAGAGTGCGAGGTCGAAGCCGGCCGGAGTCGTCGAGCGGGGAAACTGCGACCGCAGGGTAGCACACACACAGCCAAGGGGGGAAGGTGCGATACGGGGGTGTTGCGAGGACGAGGCTTGAGGAAGGAGGGAGTGAGGCGGCAGAAAAATGTGGTGAAGCCTTATTTTTTTTAGTGAGGACGGTACAAGCAAGATACGCCGCGATCGATCTGTCGCAAAGTCGCTCTCTACGGGGAAAACGGCGCAACGTCGTTGGTTCGTTTGCGATTCTTTTTTTTTTTTTTTTTTTTTTTTTTTTTTTTTTTTTTTTTTTGGAGACCACATGTATTGTGTTGAGGTTATATTTTTAAATATGCAGCGCCGGGTTGGTGTTGTTGGGCGCCAGA